>JANAVB010001800.1:35507602-35772602 GCA_029216955.1 Iris pallida
CATATCCTCCAGTGTCTGTATCGTCCTCTCGGACTGCCCATCTGTCTGCGGGTGGTACGCCGTACTGAACTTGAGCCTACTGCCCAACTCCTCCTGCAAGCTCCTCCAGTAGTGGGATGTAAATCTGCTATCTCTGTCTGATACGATGCTCACCGGTACTCCGTGTAGGCGAACTATCTGCTGCATGTATAGCTCCGCCAACTTCTCGGTGGAAAGCCCCACCTTAAAGGGTATGAAGTGCGCACACTTTGTCAGCCTGTCCACGATAACCCAGATGGCATCCTTCCCTCCTTGGGAACGAGGAAGCCCTGAAACGAAGTCCATCGTAATATGTTTCCACTTCCACTCAGGAATGGATAACGGCTGCAACAAACCAGCTGGCCTCTGGCGCTCCGCCTTGACCTGCTGGCAAACTAGGCATCTCGAGATGAAACGTGATACATCCCTCTTCATCCCGTGCCACCAAAGATGTTCCTGCAAGTCACGGTACATCTTGTTAGCACCAGGGTGAATAAAATATCTCGATCGGTGCACCTCCTGCAAGACTGCCTCTACCAGCTCTCCCTTCGGCACGCACAATTGGCTGCCATGCCTTAGGGATCCATCCTCTGCTATAGTGAAGTCATCCAGCAATCCAGCTAATGCCTGGGGTCGAAGTCTGCGAAGGCTCTCATCTGTAGACTATGCCTCCCGGATCTGCTCCATCAAACCTGACTGAATGTCAAGCGCCATCATCTGTATCACTGATCTTGGCCGAACTAGCTTGATACCGAGCTTCTCCAGATCCTCCCGCAAATGCCGATCAATCATCAGATACCATGCCATCGGATGCCTTCTCAGCGCATCCGCCACCACATTTGCCTTCCCAGGGTGATACTGTAAATCGATGTCGAAGTCCTTCATCAACTCCAACCATCGTCTTTGCCTCATGTTCAGCTCTTTCTGCGTGAACACATACTTCAAGCTTTTGTGGTCAGTAAAGATTTCCACACGCTCTCCGTATAAGTAATGTTTCCATAACTTGAGTGCAAAGATCACCGCAGCTAACTCTAGGTCATAGGTAGGATAATTCCTCTCATGAGTCTGCAATTGCCTAGATGCATAAGCAATTACTTTCCCATGCTGCTGTAGGACACATCCTAGCCCCTTCCCAGAAGCATCGCTGTATATGGTGAAACCTCCAGAACCTGAAGGTAAAGTCAGAACTGGAGCGGTCGTCAGCCTCCTCTTCAGCTCCTCAAATGCCGCCTGGCAGTCCTCTGACCAGATGTACTCTGCGTCCTTCCGCATCATCTTCGTCATGGGTTCAGCTATCCTAGCAAAGTCTTGGACGAACTTTCTGTAATAGCCTGCTAAACCCAGAAAGCTCCTGATCTCTGAAACTGACGTCGGAGCCTTCCACGTCTCAACTGCAGCAATCTTCCTGGGATCCACCGAGATTCCATCTCCAGTGACTACATGGCCGAGAAACTCCACTCGGTCTAAAAAGAACTCGCACTTCGGCAATTTGGCAAACAATCGCTCCTGTCTCAGAATCTCCAAAACTATCCGCAAGTGCTCTGCATGCTCCTCCGGCGTCTTCGAGTATATCAGGATGTCGTCGATAAACACCACGACGAACTTATCCAGATACTGGTGAAATGTCTTATTCATCAAGTTCATAAAGACAGCTGGCGCATTTGTGAGACCAAATGGCATCACCAGAAACTCGTACTGCCCGTACTTCGTGTTGAACGCCGTCTTCTGGATGTCTGCCGGCCTAACCTTCACCTGGTGGTACCCGGATCTCAAATCTATCCTGGAAAACACCTTCACCCCGCTCAACTGGTCGAACAAATCATCTATCCTGGGCAGAGGATATTTGTTCTTGATGGTGATGGCATTCAAGGCCCGGTAATCAATACACAACCGGACTGTACCATCCTTCTTAGGCACAAAGAGCACTGGTGCTCCCCATGGAGAAGCACTGGATCAAATGAAACCCTTTTTCAACAGGTCATCAATCTGCTCTTTCATCTCTATGGCCTCCTTGGGATTCACTCTATAGCAAGCCCGGGATACCGGTGATGAACCCGGCACTAGATCTATAGTGAACTCCACATCTCTGTCAGGCGGAAGTCCTGGAAGATTCTCTGGGAATACATCAATAAACTCTCTAATGATAGGGTGTGGCAGTGCTGCGTCCCCGACTGTAGCACAACAGTTCGGCTCTAGGCTGATTTCCGGCCCTGTCCTCCTGACACTGAATGGTACTGTGCCTGGGGGACTGAACAAAATACTACCCTCATGATAATCTATAGATGCATGGGCATAGCTAAGCCAGTCTATCCCCAATATGATATCATAACCGGAGAGTGGCATCACAAAGAATCGCCCCTCAAACTCTCTCCCGGCTATCATAATAGAGCATCTATAGCTAGCTCTAATAGGCACTGGTCCTCCTCCCATCATTACTCTACTAATCTCCGCAGTAGGTGTAGATACTAAGTGATGTTCTTGCATAAACTCTAATGATAGGAAGCTATGAGATTCTGCCAGAATGATATGACCTGATCTCATTAATTATGAGGATAATATTAAATATGGTCATTGGGATCTGGTAAATCTCTGATTGATTTGTATCTCATAATCATTCTTGCTACCAGCTGTCAAGTCGTGGGGGCAATTGAATCTCTGCCACGTGTCTTAATGATGGATTCTGCCAGAGCCGTATGATATCCATGAACCGCATGAGACAGCGTCTCAATGAGCCGCATAGGTATAGTATTTGTGAGCCGCATGGGTTGGCTTCTTGGTGAGCCGCAGGAAGACGATTCTTGCCAGCCGCATGAAGCTGTTCTTCACTGGGGCCGCATGGAGGTAGCCACGTGTCAATTTCGGATCATGTCAGAGATTTTCTCCTATTCCCAAAGAATCTGTCATTATGACAGGGCCATTATGACACTTTATGTCGAAGCCGTCAGCTGTCAAATCATGGCAGAGCATTAAATAGGGCTATTGCTCGATGGCCAGCTGTGTGAAGGGGTCCCATGGGGGCACGTGGCGTTGATCGAGCCGCATATCTCTGTTGGTCGAATGTGAGCCGCATGTACTTCTGAACTGCATGCGATTGGGGGACTCTTTGAACCGCATAGGACTGTCTCTATATAAGCCGCATAGACTCTCCTATCCCGAGCCGCATGAGACTAAGAGTCTCTCTGACCCGCATGGGATTGCTCTTGTATGAGCCGTATGAGACTAAGAGTCTCTCTGAACCGCATGGGACTGCTCCTGTATGAGCCGCATGGGGTTCTCCTGTTCTGAGCCGCATAGATCATCATTCTGATATTTTCCATGCTTCTACAAGACCCCCTTCAAAGTTTTTAATTTGCAAAATTGAAATACTTTGAATAAGAAGCATGGCCTTTGTTGACCGTATGGGTTTATCTGGCCGCATGAGCTATTAAGCCGCATAGACTTTTTGTCACGTATCCCTTGAACGCGTGCAAATCTTCTGCATTAAATACCCTTGATTCGCCGCCTCTTGGGGGAGGATCCCAAGGGTCAGTTTTATTTTGACCGAAGCGTTTTTCCTTTATTCTTTTAGGCGGCGCGTGGATCGAGGCGTTTGTTTGATTTTTCAAGCCTCCTTCGCCTATAAATAGGAGTGATTTTATTCTTTAAGGGTTTCTTTACCTTTTCTCTTTTGCTCGTACTCCTTGTTGCCGACTTCTCCTTCGTCTTCTCCTATCAGCGATCGGCAATGGCTCCCAAGAAGACTGCTGCTGCTACGGGCAAGAAGGCCGCGTCATCTTCTGTGGCAGCGAAGGGCAAGAAGGTCGCGTCTTCATCGACTACGGCGACGAACGTGGTGGCTCCTCCGACGGCTGGCGTGCCTGTTTTTTACCCCGACGTTCACCCGCCTATTGCTGGTAGGAACATGAACTGTCATGGCTACGCCGCATATCTTATGCGCAAGCCTATATTTCTAAGTATGCTGCGTGTCCGACTCATGCTCGGGCCGCATGGGATATGACCCAGGCCTGAGCCACATGAAAGTTGTTGTTTACAGCCGCATAACTACTTCATCCTCAGGGCCGCATAAGCTTATCTGGACTTGGACCGCATGAGCTCTTTTAAACTGAGCCGCATAAGCTTATTTCGAACTGAACCGCATGTGCTCTTTCAAACTGAGCCACATGAGGCTATGCTTAAGCCGCATGAGCATCAAGTAATTTGCGTTTCGGCTATCTTTTGGACTTGTTTCTTTTGTTTTTCTTCAGTGAATCTGCCAGTAAATCCTGCGGGGGAACTTCTGGTTGGCTTGCATCAGTTCGCCCTGGGCGCGCATCGGGATGATTTAGTTCGTCAGGTATCCGAGCAGCTCCTTGTTAATGAACCTTTGGAGCGACTAACTGCTATCAGGGTTCAATCTTTCCAATTCCTTAGTGACATGATGAGCTCTGGGAAGTCTGATGGGAAGTATATGAGACCGGTCTTCCTCTTTGGGGATGCGTTGATCATAGAAAACTCCCGAGTGCTGGATATTTCCGAGAGTTGGGATTTCGACCTGGACGAGATGCCGATTCACATCCCCATTATGAAGCACCATTTCCCTTTTGCGTGGTTCAATATGATCGTCTTGGACATGCAGATGCCAGCCACCCTCACTCCAACTAGACCAGGGATGTTTGTTGGTAACATCCGTTACAACAAAACCACTGGGTCAGTGCGCGCGATCAAGGATCCGGCCAGTCGATCCGTGATGGGGTTAGTTCCGGGTACCTTCCTCAACACCCCCGGTCCTAACTTCTCATTCACTCAGGCTGACACTTTCCTGAGCCAGCTTGCTCACAAAGGGTCCTATCCCGTTGGTAGATTGGTACTGCCGAGTTGGTTACACCCCATTCCTCCGTGGGCTAACCTGACCTCGTGGATTCTACGAAAATATGGGGAATTTTTGCGAGAAGTCAATCTTTATGATGCTATCCAGGGTACCAGCCACGGGTTGCCCGTTAACAAGCCATTGTTCATGGCCCTTCTGGAGATGTACAATCATCGGACAGGGACTTTTTTCACCTCTGTAGGAGAATTGGGGCTCGCTCTTCACGAGATGTATGCTGTCTCCAAGCTCCCCTGGGGAGATGAACCCTTCGAAGTGTATACTCCGACGAATGAGGAGTTCCATGATCTAGACCGACGATTCCCAGGTTTCGTCGCTGTGTATCAAGAACTATTGTGTCATCATAGCACCTGTCACCGAACGGCTATCCAGAAAAATGACAGCTCGGAAGGGGACGCTCCCCATACCAAATCTTGGGTCTCCTACCTTTTCAAATTCAGTACTGCTGGCCGGGTTACCTCCCGGGATTGTCAAACTCCTAGGGAGGTAGAGGACTGGGTATTGACTGCTAGAAGGTCGAAGTCCAAAAGTGACAAATTTGGGAGCCAGATGGACTCCTTCAGCTATTTTTATTAGAGTACCCGGCGGCTGTCAGAGAAGGCACTCTTGGCGGGGTTTTAATGGTGTGGCTGCGCAATTGTGTAGTCTCAGGAGGGGCAGGTTCTATCGAGAGGATCAGTCGCCACTTCATTCTTCCTGCCGTGAAGTTGGCCTTTGGGGTCGGGCTGGCTCTTCTTCCTGCTATGGTGTGCAGTATTCAGCATGGTCTCCGTGCCTTCTCGTCCAAGGTCATTGCTCGTGATGTGGCAATGGACTTTGAACGTATAGAACTGCCTTATCATTACTTGTTAGGATGGCTGCTGTTGCATTATCAGTCTTTGATGAGGCCTGGGACGGGGGATGGCGTTACGGGCGACGACGCTTTTCTTTTCTGGTACCACCATCAACCTTGGGAATGTAGTACCATGCCGGCGTGTCAGAGGATGCTGGCGAGGGTGGACGGATATAATTTTTTCGTGTCCGTTCCCCGTTTTACCGACCAAGAAGTGAGGAGTGTTCATGTTGATAGTGTTGAACCTCCTCATTTCTTACCTGAAAAGATGCATTTCTGGCTGCGTAACATTCGCCCGGCGCATTTAGTTTACTGCAATCGCAACACTGTGTACTTAGAGCCCTACTTGCCCAGTAGGTTTGCCCGTCAATTTGGGTATAGTCAGCTATTCCTCGGGCGTCCCAGTTCCCACCTGGGATTTGAAGGTAGCATTCTTGATGGTATTAGGGCATGGAGCTACTATGACACTTGTCATGCTCGAACTAGCTTCTTGGTTTCTGCCGCAAACGTGATAGGGGAAATCTTGCATATGGCGACTTTGTATCAAGTTACGGCAAATCCTCCTCCCCTCGATTTTGACCCGAGGACTAGCTTCATTGTGGGCACTCGCCTGGCGGAGAAGGCTATGGTGTCGAGGGCAAAGAAGAAAGGGGCGAATAGAGTTCTTACGCCCGATTTCGAGTCCTTCGACACAATTGAGGAAGACAGCGAGCGGGACGACGAGGACTCTCTTTCTTCTGGTAACGAAGCAACGGCGAGTCAGCCTCCCGTCATGGCAGATGAGATGATGATGGATCAACCGTCGGTTGTATTAGATGAGGCGGTAGACCAATTATCATCTGTACCGGAGGTAGTACGGGTAGAACTACCGCCTGTCGTGCCTAGTCCCTCACGTAAGCGAGGCAGGCGTGAGTCCACTGGCGAAGGAGTAGCCTTTTCTGTGAAAAGGGCGGCGGTCGGACCCCGTAGGCTACTTATTACGGAGAGGGGTGAAGGTACAGACGCTGTTCCAGAGGTAAGACCAAGTCGGAGCCATCTCTTTGTTGTAGTTTTCTTTTCTCTTGGAGACATGACTTAATCACTTTTCTTTGTAGGCGTCTGATGAACCGGCCTCTCCTGAACCGTCTACTGCCCCTGGAGTTGATCCGGCCCTTGCTGCTTTGATTAACGACATGTGTGCCGCGGTCCTTTCTGTGGGGGCTCTCTCAGCGGCGACTGGAAGCTCCCAGGTTGATGAGGCCTCGGCCCGAGGTGATGAAGGTTTCCTCGGGCCCGTCTCCGAGATTGCTGAACTTCAGCAAGGCGACACCGATCTCGTTGCATCCCTTCCCGAGGGTGCAGGGGCGGAGGAGCCTATTGTACCTGACTCGGAGACTGTTGGTGAAGAGGCTGCGGTGGCTGTAAGCGAACCTCAGCCTCCACACTCCTCCACTGGTAAGATAAGCCAAATATTGACTAGTGAGAGGGCTTATTTGCTCTATCAGCATATCCTCCGAGTCAAATCGATTCATGGTTGCCTTGGCCCTATAGGTCCTGACCCTTTACTTCCCACCGCGGATGTTCTTGGGAAAGGCTCAGCCTGCCGTGATCTGGGAGAAAGGAGCGTTCCCTCTCCTTCGCCATCTCATGTCGAGGGGCCTCCCCCCAACCCCGGGCAGATGGGAATGGAGCTGACGATGGTTTCCACCTCGTCTTCTGCTGATCGTACGGCTCCGGAGATTGACCTCTCGACCCTGCCGAGCATTCAAGTTCTGCGGGCCGCTGAAGAGGAGTTGGCCGCTGTTCATGCGTCCTTCCGTACGGAGTTTGTTTCTCTGGTGGCAGGAGCGGCAGATTCTGTTGCGTCTTCTTCAGCGGTGCCAGCCACACTCCCGTTGACACCGGCTTCCTCGGAGGCTCTGGACGAAGTGACGCAGGATGTGGTTAACAGCTTCTATCGCCACTTAAAAAGGGGCGTAGACGCTGCTATAGAACGGGGGACCCCTTTCTCTCTATCTCTTCGGTGCGTTCGGGGTTAGATTGCAACTTTGAAGTCCCTTCCTGGCGGGGTGGGGTTGGCTGTACTCCTGGAGCCTAAGTTGGCAGAGGCTGATCAGCTTGTGACCCAATTACTGGCGATACGGCAAGCGGGTTTGCCTACTGCGATTGAACGAGAGCGGGGCTTCCTCATTGCTGCTCGGGATAGGATCAAGCTTGCTCGAGATACTGTCGGGCCAGTTGTGCGGGGAGACCTTGACAAGTTCTCCGCTTCGTATGACAGGCTGGGTCGTCGGAGTCAGGCTTGTCGTACTCGGGAAGAGTCTACTTCTTGTGGAATTGCTGACACGAAGGAGCAGATTCTCGCACTCCAGAAGGAGTTGGCCTTCTTAGAGTCAGAGCTGAAGGCTGCTCAGACGGAACATGAGTCAATCGTTCGGGAGGCCGAGAAGGTTTCCCGATCTTCTGTTAACCTGGAGCGGGCCTTTAAGAGATTCGAGGATAACTGGCAAGCCCATGCTCAACTGGAGAACGAGGCGGTGCTGACCCAAGAGACGGAGCGTCGAGCTACCCAGAGGTTTGAGCGGTCGGTTGCCTTGCTGACGGACCATCTCAGGGCGTTATGTGCCCCGGAGCAGTGATCAGCTTTCTGTTTTCTTTTGCTTCTCTTTTTTTTCTTTTCTTTTTGTAAGGGATGTGATCCCAAATGATGTAGCACTTTGAATTTTGAATAAATGAGCATGTTTCAACTCATATTCTCTTTCTTGTACTTGTGGCGTCTTGCTGGGGGATTATTTGTGGACCTGTTACCCTAGGCGTACCTTGGTTTTAGGTACGGATAACAAGTTTGGTCAGGATATCCGGAACAGCCATGGCAAAGTGGTCATGGGTGCTCTCGGTATTGGAAAAAAGAATGCCGTAGAGCAGCTGGGCTCCCGGGGCATGATGAGATGGTGGATTTATGCTAAGAAGCTTAGCAAGGGATATTTGTGGACCTATTATCCTTGGCGTACCCTGGTTCAGGATACGGATAATGGGATGAAAGGAAACCAACGTATTTGCTCAGAGGTTATGAGAACATGGCAAACATGAGGGTTTTACCATAGAATCTTCCTGCTCAGAGGTAATGAGAACATGGCAGGGGAGACTTCACGGAAGATATTCGTGGTCACTAGCGGACATTTTATGGTCAATATAGGACATTTGTGGTCAACAGAGGACATTTGTGCTCAACAGAGGACATTTTTGGTCAACAGAGGACATTTGTGGACCTATTATCCTTGTCGTACTCCGGTTGTAGGTACAGATAATAGGTTGAAAGGGACCGACATACTTGCTCAGAGGTAATGTGGACATGGCAAGCATGAAGGTTTCTTCGACGGAGCCTTCCCACTCAGAGGTAATGAGGACATGGCAGGAGTGGGCTCAATGAAGAGGGGGTACATAGAACGACTCAGAGGTAGGAGAACGTGGAAGTTCTATGCGAGGGGGCGGTTTGTTTTTGGTAGAAGCGAAAACGACTCAGAGGTAATGAGGACATGGCCGTTTCGGAAATTTGTGGATCGATTACCCTTTTTTTTGTGCACTGAAAGTGCGGGTATTGGATCATGGGGGAGGATCTCCTCCAGGAAGGAAGTTCAGAGGTATGATCATACATAACTTTCTATCTGAAAGAGTGACCGGGATGTGAGTTCAGAGGCACCAGCGGGTACATGACTCGGTAACTAAGAATATTGAGAAAGTGTGAGTGCCGCGGCACCAGCGGGTACATGACTCGATAATCTGAAATATTGTGGATGTGAGTTCAGCGGTACCAGCGGGTACATGACTCGATAATCTGAAATGTTATAGATGTGAGTTCAGTGGTACCAGCGGGTACATGACTCGAGGATCTTGGAGAGAATGTCGTTTAGACATAATATTTCTTCAGGAACTTGCTGTTGACGGGCAACATGAGCAAGTCTCTATTTTGTTTTGCAAGGCGGTAAGCACCGTTGGAGAATACTGTCTCAATGATAAATGGGCCTTCCCACTTTGGCTGGAACTTGTCGGCGGTCTTGTGAGTCATGACCATCGGCCTCCGGACTGCCAGGACGAGATCGTCCACGTGGAATGTTCTGATTTTAACCTTCTTGTTGAAGGCTCCAGAGATGCGTGCTTGGTATAGCTCGATTCTTTGCTGAGCCAGGAGGCGCTTTTCATCTAAGGCCTCTAACTCTTGTAGCCGGCGTCGGTAGTTATCATCCGTCGTCAACTGATGTGTGAGGGCGACACGAAGTGAGGGGATCTGAGTCTCTAATGGGAGAACTGCCTCGCTCCCGTATACTAGGGAGAACGGTGTATTTCCGGTGGCTGTTCGGACTGTAGTACGGTACACCCATAAACACTCACCGAGCTTCTCGTTCCAGTCGCATTTGTTGGAGGAGACAAACTTCTTGAGGAGCTTGATGATTGTTTTGTTGAATGCCTCTGCCAACCCATTCGCTGCCGGGTTGTATGGTGTCGAAACGACATTCTGAATACGGTGCTTATCGCAGAACCGATAGAATGCGTGGCTTGCAAACTGCGGACCATTATCATGGATGATCCTTCGGGGCAGTCCAAAGCGGTAGATAATGTAATGCTTAAGGAAACTGATCACGTTTGAAGTCTTGACTTCTGCGAGTGGGACAGCTTCCGCCCACTTGGAGAAGTAATCAGTGATCGCGAGTATGAAGCGATGCCCTCGGAAGGAAGGTAGGGTGATTGGACCAATGATATCCATTCTCTATGCTTCGAATGGCCAGGATGCCACTGTCGGATGTAGAAACTCGGATGGTTGGTGGATGAAGTCCGTATGGACTTGGCAGGCTTTGCATTTTCTAGCATAATCTATTGCATCTGCCACCATCGTGGGCCAATAGTAGCCCATTCGGCGAAGACGGTCTTGCAATTTAGGACCGGGCTGGTGGGCCCCGCATACACCGTCGTGAGCTTCTCGTACGGCTTCTTTGGCTTCTGTATTTTACAGACACCGAAGCAGTAATCCGTCGTAGGAGCGGCGATACAGCATTTTCGTCTCTGTATCATAGAAGAATCTGAGAGAACACCGTCTGATGGAAGTGGCTTCCTTTGGGTTCTCGGGAAGGATGTCGTAGACGACGAAGTCGATGAATGGTTGTCTCCAATCTGGGGCATCATCGATCGTCTGGGCGGAATAACTTGCCACGAATTGTACATTGTTCTTGGGATAGACTAGTTTGTGGCCTATTACGTCCACTGATTGGCGATCATAATTCGAAACTGCAAGGGAAGCGGCAAGACCAGCTAGGGCATCGGCTTCGATATTTCGGAGTTTAGGAATGTGTTCGATGAAGAACCCCTCGAACGACGAGATGATATCAATCTCTATTTGGTGATAAGGAATCATGTCTTCGTGGCGGACTTCGTACGAGCCCCGGATCTGATTGACGATTAGTTGGGAATCGTCGTATGCTTCAAGGTATTCTACCCCCAGCTCTCTTGTAAGTTGGAGGCCAATGACCAGAGCGTTGTACTCGACCACATTGTTAGAGCATGGCTCTGTGAGGGAATAAGCGCGGTTGATCACCAATCCGGTAGGGGAGACTAGCACTACCCCGACTCCGACGACTATATTACCTTTAGGTCCGGTCCTCGAAGCACCGTCGAAGAACATTCGCCATATAGCCTCGTGAGAGGTTGCATGTGAGTCGGCGACCTCATCTGGGATCTCTTCATATATTCTGGAGGACTCCGAGCCTGGGTGGGCTGCTAAAAAGTCCGCCAGGGCTTGACCTTTGACTGCCTTTTGTGGGACAAAGATCATATGATAAGGGGACAGCAATATTTCCCATATAGCGAGTCGAGAGCTGAGTGCCCCTGGTTTAGTCATGAGGACTCTGAGAGGGTTGACTCGTGAGATCACATGTATCGTTTGTCCGGTGACATAGTGTCGCATTTTCTGAATGGCGAACACCAGGGCGAGGCATTCCTTCTCTAGCATTTTATCGTTGGATCATTAATTTCCTTAAAAAAATGTATATTACCAGATTATGATTTCGTACTTCGTTTGTGACTTGTCTAAAACTTCGATCTTAAGTCATGTCTATCTGACCATGATTTTCCTAACTTGTCTTAGTCCACCTGTATTAAACTATCGATTTTTGATCATACTTAATAGTTGTGTCTTCATGATTTTGCTTCCCTAAGTTGTAATCGAAACTTCCTTCTATCTCGTGCCTATTTGATTCTTGATCGTGTTATTCCAACTTCTTGTATGTAATTATCGTACTTGGTCCCAAGATTCAGAGTGTCGCAGAGTTGCACGAGATCGACAGAAGCCCTGGGCGGAAAGCAGCAGACGGCCACTGGAGTTCGCAGTTGGGGATAGAGTATTCCTGAAGATCTCATCGACCAGAGGCGTCTTTCATTTCGGCAGAGACGGGAAGCTCAATCCTAGATTCATCGGGCCTTACGACGTGACGACACGGATTGGCGAGGTGGCATATCGACTAGCGCTTCCAGCCAGCTTGGAGGGAATACATGATATTTTCCACGTGTCTCAGCTTCGACGCTACATTTCGGACCTGAGCCATGTGGTGGACTACTCAGAGTTAGAGGTGGGTCCGAGCTTGACTTACGAGGAGCAGCCAGTGGAGATCTTTGATCAGAGGGAGAAGCAATTGTGAAATCAGACTGTACCGCTTGTCCGAGTCATGTGGAGGCACCACTCTCCCGCAGGGTCCACAAGGGAGCGCGAGGACGAGATGCGGGAGCGCTATCCCACTTTGTTTGATTGAATTGATTGTACTCTTTTCTTTTTAAATCCTATTTTCAATAAATGACTGGTGTTTGGATCTTTGTGATTGCTGAGATTTATTTTTGGGGGTCTTCGAATTTCGAGGACGAAATTATTTTAAGGGGGGGAGATTTGTAACTCCACTTCCCAGTTTTGAGAGAAAAATAAAATTTAATTTTAATAATAGCAATTGATTGGTTAGGTTTCAAATAATAGTTAATTTTTAATTATTTTAATTAATAAATATGATGGTTGATATTTAGAGGGAAATAATTTGGAGCAATTTTTTCAAATTTGAAAAGTTGTTATAACCAACTTGTGGTCCCCCCAAAATTTTTTCCAAAAGTTTTAACTGAATTTTTTATCATTCTTGTAATATTTGTAAAGGGGGAGGGCTCATTTATAAATAGTTTTGAGCGGAGGGGTCATTTTGCAATTGATTATCTCGGGAGGGGATTTTTGTAAAATTCCCATCCAATGTTTTTTAAAGATCTGAAGAGAGAGAGAGAGCAGAGTTATTTTCTTTCACTCTTCTGTTCTTCTCGTTCCCTAATTCCTTCTCGAGCCCTAATTTCCTCCTCCGGCTCTCCATGGCGGCGGTGACGAGAAGGAGCCTCGGCGACTCCGGCGGTCTTCCAACCTCCGACCACGGTGAAGCTCGACGATGGCGACGAAGATATTGACGGCGACGACTATGGCGAGCGGCGGCGCTCGACCAGGGTTCTTCTCTGGCGAAGGCTACGTTCCTCTTCGACGGACGGCGGCGGGGCCAGCTTGGTGGCGCGACGACGAGTTGGATCGTCACGGCTGCGTGACTCCCCTTCCGGCGAACATTCCTTCCGATCGGCAACGTTCTCCACCGCAACTAGGAGATTGATTTCCCCCACGGTGCTGGCGGACGGAGCACCTCGCGGCGGCTTCGTCTTGTTGTCGACAGCTGGTCCTTCTTGTCGAGCATCCTTCTGACGACTGGGCGCTCGCCTTCCCAGTGGCGATTCCTTCTCTGGTCGGTGACGTTCTGACGGCGATGGTGATGGTGCTCCCCGACGTTTATCGAGTGACCGGCTTCTTCTTCCTCTTGTGTGATCGATTCAGATCTGGTGAGTTCTTGATTTTTCCCTTGATATATGTTTATTCCCCGTTTCGATAGTCAGGGAGCTATTTAAATCTATGCCGATCGACAGATCGCTCGATCAAATCAGCAAAGGCGGGCCGGTGAGATCACCTGGTCGAGTCAGTGACCGATCGTAGGAGCAATTATGGGTTGGAGATTTCAGCAAGCAAGATCGAGTTCGAACCACTGCAGGATGCGAAAAAATCATATCGGACACTCGGAGACGTGTCCGCGGCCAGGTCGATCCAATTTCAGGTAACCGTCTAAATTCTAGTGTCGATTAGTACATTAATTTGTTTCTGGGTTTGATAAGAATATTGGTCAAGTCTGAGGTTGGAATTGGGTGAGTTCAGGTGTTCGTGTCCCACGTTAGGATCGTGTACAGAAGTGTTCCGTATTACAGTCGGATGCAGATCGTGTCAAACGCTGTGTGTGTTCATGGAAGGGTCGTGTGCAGGAATTCATCTGGGTTTGGAGTTAGGCAGGGCAGGGTTTATGATCGATTTTAGTATCAGTCGACTCTATATTTTTTTCTACTCATAATTCAATTTGGTTGTATATATATATATTGTTGAGTCTCGAATTGATTAAATTGCTAGCTGGGATTTTTTTTCAATATAAATTTTGTGTGTGTCGATTCCTGCATACCGTATTTCTGATTTTAGTTTGCAACAGAATTGTATAATATTGTAGTTAATATTTTGCTAAAGTTATGTATATTTTATTTTGGAATCCTGAGATAATTGAGTTATGCTTGAATTGGTACAACTTTAAGGAAGGTTGTGTTCACATTATAGGTCTGAATGATATAAATATTCTGGGGAGGTTTGGTTGTGTTAGGAAGCTTTTCATTTGAATATTTTACACCCTTGCTTGTGTGGGTGAGCCTTTGGTACATGTGATTTCAATGGGTGATTAGCTTGTGGCTGGTTGTGTATTAGAGCAATTGCTGAGGTTCGGTAGATCAAACGATGCCTTGCTGCAGTAGTAGAAACAACTGGTATATTTTGAATGTGTTTGGGCTGGGTTTCTAAATAATGTGTGTGTGAGATGGCGAACTGGTGGACACATAGGTTGCTGGTATGGGTTGGACTCAAATTGTGAGTACAAATATGCTATGTCCATCTTGACTGGTTGGTGCAGGCAACTCACATTGTTTAGCCTGTGTTCTATCAGTTAGCTACTACTTCTGTATAGATTATGGAGCCTTAGTTCCATAATGGGCTGTAGCATTTGAGGCCATGACAGTCTAGGCTGAGCTTTGAGCTGAGCTAGGAAAGTCCAATTATGGATTTATGGTAATCTGATGCCACTATTTCATAGAGTTCCTTTGTCAACTATACCTACTTTTAGAGTGTTAGCCAGGTAATTTGTGAAAGCTTGTAAGTCTGAGTTTATGAAGTTCTTTGCTTTTGGCTAAAAGGATTCTTAAAATATTACTTTCATAAACAAGTACATAATCTAAGGTTAAAGGTAAGTTGCCTAATATGGTTAAGTTGAGTATAGATATGGAATTATTGTTGTGTCATAAATTAGGAAGATTTCTTTGATATATATTGGTAAGCTTATTACTAACAGAGTTAGGCTAAGACATAGGGATAGTTGAATCAATTGATATTTAGAATACTTAGCTGTTGATTATTGGAAATTAATCAACTTGTAAAATCATTTCATAACAGGAGGACATCTAGCCCCGATCTTCACCCGTACTTTTCTGGAGCAAGGCAAGTACATTCTATGGTCTTGTGCATTTCATTATATCCTGTGCTTTCTTGATTGACACATTACAACACGTCATGTACTTTCTGGTGCTCATGTTCTCTTGTTCTTACTTGTATCTGGGGTGGGGAAATATACTATCTATGTGACCAATCCCAAGTAACAACTCAGGTGTGTTTTAGCTTAGACCCCGCATCGTGCACGCGGGTCCTAAGCCGTACCATTTCATGTGCTTTCAGGTGCTTTCATGTGCTTACCCTAGCCGGTCACATATTTAGTTATATTTCAAATGTAGTACACACATGTTCAGGAGATTACCTTGTACTTATTTCCTGTGATTCCATGATATCAGGTTCTTCAGGTGTTTACATATCATGTACTTTCATGTTCTTACATTCATGTTCTTTCATGTACTTTACACTGTTTTTCATGTACTTTTTACCTGTTCTTCCTGTACTTTCTATGTTCCCTTGTACTTTCATATCATGATGTCTTGTTCATTACCTAGAATTATACTTTGCTCCGCTCCTGAATAGGATATGTTGCAGGTATGCTTGCAGAACATTGATCTACTCTATGGGCCAGAGCCCAGGATTTAGCTGAGCAGGATGAGGCTTAGCTTGAGGCTTCAGGTTTAGATTACTTAGCTTTACTTTTAGATTTTGACTCTAGAGTTTATAACACTTTTCATTCCTGTTGCTTCTGGTACATTATGATATCTGGATTTGTGGATTATGGTGATCATTCTGGGATACATTTATAGATGCTGTGATTTCATACATGTTCATATTTATCTGGTTAGTTTCCCTAGATTGGTACAGCTTACTTTGTTGTGTCTAACAACAAAGGCTGGACGTGTCCGACTCGTATCCGATTATTCGGAAGCGGGTCGTGACATGTTTTTAGTGGTGGCCTATGCAGGTCCATCCTAATAGTACCTAGGTCTTAGCGTACTATTGGGGGACTTGATTATACTAGGGAAACTTGATCACAGCATAGAAAAATCGGGAAATAAGGGTAGATCAGGTATATCAGGTGTATCAGGTATTTTAATATTCTATAAACACTTGTTGTATGTAGGTCTAGGTTCTTTTAACAGTTTTCTGTTTTGTAGATAGTTCAAAAGTACGCGACATCGGAACAGTCAATCCATCTACACTTGAGAGTTTCGAGCTTCCACTACCTTCTATCATTCTACTATCCCCATGGGTAGTACGCAGTTGACGAAGACGTTTCAAGAGTTCCTTGACACCCAGAGGGAGCAGGCCATCCTTTCCAAGTCAGACTTGTGGATACACACTCCGAGCTAGGAATGACTTCTGATTTCTTTGGATCCTTGGACTTTCCGACACAGAGCGCATATCTTGCACCAAGGATCAGATCGAGAACCTGGAGTAGCCACTGAAAATCATCTAGTCCCTGAGGATCCGACTTCTCCGGAGATTGGTGCCACCAGCCAGAAGATCCAGAATATAGCACTGACAATAGAATGAGACCTGAAGCTGAAGCTTATGAAAGACATGAAGACTTATGATGGAGATAGCAGCTACTATGGATCCGTAAAGCATCGTAACACTCAGCCGGTGTTTCTTCGGTCACACCACCAGTCGTATCATCGAGAGCAGGTCTCAACAGCCAGCGCGCCAGCAGACGTATATTTCTATCAGAGTTTTTGTGCTTCAGCTCCAGCGGGAGATCCAGACTCAGATTCAGACGACGACCACTTACAATTTCTTCCGTCGTCAGGATATTACCACAAAGAGTGCCACGAAAGATGAAGGCTATGCTTGTACTGCTAATCACCTGTCCACCAAGTCAAGGACTGCTGGAGACCGCTGATCACACTGTCCAAGGACAAGCACGAGGAGCACCAGGACCGCAGCAGAAGGACCCGTCTCTCCAAATTCAGCAGCTATATGGAGCATTACCGCATGGACCAGTCTACGTCAGGACAATGAAGAAGATTGAAGTGATTTCAGTCCCGGAGGAAATACTGAAGACAGATTGAAGACAGAAGATTTCTTTTGCATGGTTGGAAAAACCATGTATCTTGATTAGCAATCCAGTCTCTCTTTAGAATCCTCTTAGCACCTAGATCATTTCTTGAACTTCTTGTTTGAAATCTTGGTTGATGTCGAAACTTACTTCGAGATATTGTTTCCTACTTCGATAAACTTGTTTCAGATCCCCAAATCGATAATTGTTTGAAATCCATTAATTGATATCGTATGCATATTCATCATTCCTGACCTTGTTTCCTAGTGATGGCTCCTATTTGTAAATTTTGTTCATTTATCAAACTTCGTGTTAATTGATATTTAATCGTTTCTCGAGATTTCATTTCGAAATCATGTTCCTCATTCGAAACTTGTTTAAGCTCCGTCCTATGCAGACATTGTTGCAAATACCTTTGAGGGTTTTTGAAGATTTTATTTCCTATTCGAGACTTGTTTCCTCATTCATGACTTTGATTTTCTAGTCGAGAGTTGTTGGTCCACTATTTTGTTTCAATCTTGTCTCCTATCCAAGATTTAGCTTGTTTCATGGATACTTGTTCCTACTCGTTTATTGATATTCTGTTTGCTAATCGAACTTGTACTATTCCAGAATTATTCCTACTTGAAATATCATTCTGAAACCTTGTTTGAACCTTCGCTTCTATTGATGCTTGTTTGAGATTCTATTTTTTTTATTCTTGACTTTATTCGGGACTTGTTTTCTATTTATGATTTTGTTGTTGTTGAGATTCGCTTGTTTCATGTTTATAGTCCAATACCTTGTCTCCTATTAGAACCTGTTTTCTAGTCACTATTCTAAACCTTGTTTCCTCGTCAAGATTTTCTAGTCGAGATTTTATTTCCTAACCACGACCTTGTTGATATTGGTTCTCTAATTGAGACCTTGTATCCTCCGGGAGGTTGTTTTCCCTTCGAAATTTTGTCTGAGGTTTCGTTGCTAATTGAGATGTTGTTGAACCTTGTTTCCAGTACGGAATTTTATTTCTTATTTTGAAACTTGTCTCATATCTAGTACCTTGCCTCAGTTCATCCTTCGGGACTCTGTTATCCTTTCGGGATAATGTCCCATATATGGAATCTTGTTACCATTCCAGATATCAGTTGATATTCTGTCATAATTTGAAACTTCGTCCTGTCTGAAATTTTAAATCTCCCTGGCTGCCCTTTTGTCCTCAACGATGGGGTCCCTTATCGTCTCTTAGTACCTAATAAATCCTTGTATTCTAACAGTCAGGTAACTTTACTATTTCCGTGACTTGGACTATTGAAACTCATTTTGAATTCTTTGGAACTCTTTTGAAATTCCTAGCGATAAAGTCGAGAGGCTATTCGATGACCTACTATGGCATGACAGTTGCGCGCTGCAGCCATTAGTTGAATTATGGAGACTGAGGGTTCACTGCAGCCAGTAGCGCACTGGCGAGGCAGGAACTCTAAGTTGAAGTGATTTTAGACAATCATAGGTTTTCGAGCACTGTCGAGACTTGTCATATTCTTTATACCTTGACCTCTTGGGTTGCTTCGTCAATGATTGTTGGAAAATGGATAAGGTTGACAGATTATTCGGTGACATATTGTTATTTGAGTCACGGAGCCGAAGGTCTACTGCAGTCAGATATATACTGGCGGGGTAGGGATTCTAGGCAAAGTAATTTTAAATAGCTATATGTTCCCGGACACCATGGAAACTATATTCCTTTTTATATGATTATTGGTTTTCAAGAAACACAGATCCTGGCACACTTATCCTGATTTGATATTGTACCTCCTGAGTCTTGCGTACGTCTTCTCAGTCAACCCTTGCTAAATTTTTCTTCTAGCATTTTATCGTTAGATCATTAATTTCCTTAAAAAAATGTATATTACCAGATTGTGATTTCGTACTTCGTTTGTGACTTGTCTAAAACTTCGATCTTAAGTCATGTCTATCTGACCATGATTTTCCTAACTTATCTTAGTCCACCTGTATTAAACTATCGATTTTTGATCATACTTAATAGTTGTGTCTTCATGATTTTGCTTCCCTAAGTTGTAATCGAAACTTCCTTCTATCTCGTGCCTATTTGATTCTTGATCGTGTTATTCCAACTTCTTGTATGTAATTATCGTACTTGGTCCCAAGATTCAGAGTGTCGCAGAGTTGCACGAGATCGGCAGAAGCCCTGGGCGGAAAGCAGCAGACGGCCACTGGAGTTCGCAGTTGGGGATAGAGTATTCCTGAAGATCTCGCCGACCAGAGGCGTCTTTCGTTTCGGCAGAGGCGGGAAGCTCAATCCTAGATTCATCGGGCCTTACGACGTGACGACGCGGATTGGCGAGGTGGCATATCGACTAGCGCTTCCAGCCAGCTTGGAGGGAATATATGATATTTTCCACGTGTCTCAGCTTCGACGCTACATTTCGGACCTGAGCCATGTGGTGGACTACTCAGAGTTAGAGGTGGGTCCGAGCTTGACTTACGAGGAGCAGCCAGTGGAGATCTTTGATCAGAGGGAGAAGCAATTGTGAAATCAGACTGTACCGCTTGTCCGAGTCATGTGGAGGCACCACTTTCCCGCAGGGTCCACATGGAAGCGCGAGGACGAGATGCGGGAGCGCTATCCCACTTTGTTTGATTGAATTGATTGTACTCTGTTTCTTTTTAAATCCTATTTTCAATAAATGACTGGTGTTTGGATCTTTGTGATTGCTGAGATTTATTTTTGGGGGTCTTCGAATTTCGAGGACGAAATTATTTTAAGGGGGGGAGATTTGTAACTCCACTTCCCAGTTTTGAGAGAAAAATAAAATTTAATTTTAATAATAGCAATTGATTGGTTAGGTTTCAAATAATAGTTAATTTTTAATTATTTTAATTAATAAATATGATGGTTGATATTTAGAGGGAAATAATTTGGAGCAATTTTTTCAAATTTGAAAAGTTGTTATAACCAACTTGTGGTCCCCCCAAAATTTTTTCCAAAAGTTTTAACTGAATTTTTTATCATTCCTGTAATATTTGTAAAGGGGGAGGGCTCATTTATAAATAGTTTTGAGCGGAGGGGTCTTTTGCAATTGATTATCTCGGGAGGGGATTTTTGTAAAATTCCCATCCAATTTTTTTTAAAGATCTGAAGAGAGAGAGAGAGAGAGCAGAGTTATTTTCTTTCACTCTTCTGTTCTTCTCGTTCCCTAATTCCTTCTCGAGCCCTAATTTCCTCCTCCGGCTCTCCATGGCGGCGGTGACGAGAAGGAGCCTCGGCGACTCCGGCGGTCTTCCAACCTCCGACCACGGTGAAGCTCGACGATGGCGACGAAGATGTTGACGGCGACGACTATGGCGAGCGGCGGCGCTCGACCAGGGTTCTTCTCTGGCGAAGGCTACGTTCCTCTTCGACGGACGGCGGCGGGGCCAGCTTGGTGGCGCGGCGACGAGTTGGATCGTCACGGCTGCGTGACTCCCCTTCCGACGAACATTCCTTCCGATCGGCAACGTTCTCCACCGCAACTAGGAGATCGATTTCCCCTACGGTGCTGGCGGACGGAGCACCTCGCGACGGCTTCGTCTTATTGTCGACAGCTGGTCCTTCTTGTCGAGCATCCTTCCGACGACTGGGCGCTCGCCTTCCCAGTGGCGATTCCTTCTCTGGTCGGTGACGTTCCGACGGCGACGGTGATGGTGCTCCCCGACGTTCATCGAGTGACCGGCTTCTTCTTCCTCTTGTGTGATCGATTCAGATCTGGTGAGTTCTTGATTTTTCCCTTGATATATGTTTATTCCCCGTTTCTATAGTCAGGGAGCTATTTAAATCTATGCCGATCGACAGATCGCTCGATCAAATCAGCAACGGCGGGCCGGTGAGATCACCTGGTCGAGTCAGTGACCGATCGGAGGAGCAATTGTGGGTTGGAGATTTCAGCAAGCAAGATCGAGTTCGAACCACTGCAGGATGCGGAAAAATCATATCGGACACTCGGAGACGTGTCCGCGGCCAGGTCGATCCAATTTCAGGTAACCGTCTAAATTCTAGTGTCGATTAGTACATTAATTTGTTTCTGGCTTTGATAAGAATATTGGTCAAGTCTGAGGTTGGAATTGGGTGAGTTCAGGTGTTCTTGTCCCACGTTAGGATCGTGTACAGAAGTGTTCCGTATTACTGTCGGATGCAGATCGTGTCAAACGCTGTGTGTGTTCATGGAAGGGTCGTGTACAGGAATTCATCTGGGTTTGGAGTTAGGCAGGGCAGGGTTCATGATCGATTTTAGTATCAGTCGACTCTATATTTTTTTCTACTCATAATTCAATTTGGTTGTATATATATATATATATATATTGTTGAGTCTCGAATTGATTAAATTGCTAGCTGGGATTTTTTTTCTATATAAATTTTGTGTGTGTCGATTCCTGCATACCTTATTTCTGATTTTAGTTTGCAACAGAATTGTATAATATTGTAGTTAATATTTTGCTAAAGTTATGTATATTTTATTTTAGAATCCTGAGATAATTGAGTTATGCTTGAATTGGTACAACTTTAAGGAAGGTTGTGTTCACATTATAGGTCTGAATGATATAAATATTCTGGGGAGGTTTGGTTGTGTTAGGAAGCTTTTCATTTGAATATTTTACACCCTTGCTTGTGTGGGTGAGCCTTTGGTACATGTGATTTCAATGGGTGATTAGCTTGTGGCTGGTTGTGTATTAGAGCAATTGCTGAGGTTCGGTAGATCAAACGATGCCTTGCTGCAGTAGTAGAAACAACTGGTATATTTTGAATGTGTTTGGGCTGGGTTTCTAAATAATGTATGTGTGAGATGGCGAACTGGTGGACACATAGGTTGCTGGTATGGGTTGGACTCAAATTGTGAGTACAAATATGCTATGTCCATCTTGACTGGTTGGTGCAGGCAGCTCACATTGTTTAGCCTGTGTTCTATCAGTTAGCTACTACTTCTGTATAGATTATGGAGCCTTAGTTCCATAATGGGCTGTAGCATTTGAGGCCATGACAGTCTAGGCTGAGCTTTGAGCTGAGCTAGGAAAGTCCAATTATGGATTTATGGTAATCTGATGCCACTATTTCATAGAGTTCCTTTGTCAACTATACCTACTTTTAGAGTGTTAGCCAGGTAATTTGTGAAAGCTTGTAAGTCTGAGTTTATGAAGTTCTTTGCTTTTGGCTAAAAGGATTCTTAAAATATTACTTTCATAAACAAGTACATAATCTAAGGTTAAAGATAAGTTGCCTAATATGGTTAAGTTGAGTATAGATATGGAATTATTGTTGTGTCATAAATTAGGAAGATTTCTTTGATATATATTGGTAAGCTTATTACTAACAGAGTTAGGCTAAGACATAGGGATAGTTGAATCAATTGATATTTAGAATACTTAGCTGTTGATTATTGGAAATTAATCAACTTGTAAAATCATTTCATAACAGGAGGACATCTAGCCCCGATCTTCACCCATACTTTTCTGGAGCAAGGCAAGTACATTCTATGGTCTTGTGCATTTCATTATATCCTGTACTTTCTTGATTGAGATATTACAACACGTCATGTACTTTTCTGGTGCTCATGTTCTCTTGTTCTTACTTGTATCTGGGGTGGGGAAATATACTATCTATGTGACCAATCCCAAGTAACAACTCAGGTGTGTTTTAGCTTAGACCCCGCATCGTGCACGCGGGTCCTAAGCCGTACCATTTCATGTGCTTTCAGGTGCTTTCATGTGCTTACCCTAGCCGGTCACATATTTAGTTATATTTCAAATGTAGTACACACATGTTCAGGAGATTACCTTGTACTTATTTTCTGTGATTCCATGATATCAGGTTCTTCAGGTGTTTACATATCATGTACTTTCATGTTCTTACATTCATGTTCTTTTATGTACTTTATACTGTTTTTCATGTACTTTTTACCTGTTCTTCCTGTACTTTCCATGTTTCCTTGTACTTTCATATCATGATGTCTTGTTCATTACCTAGAATTGTACTTTGCTCCGCTCCTGAATAGGATATGTTGCAGGTATGCTTGCAGGACATTGATCTACTCTATGGGCCAGAGCCCAGGATTTAGCTGAGCAGGATGAGGCTTAGCTTGAGGCTTCAGGTTTAGATTACTTAGCTTTACTTTTAGATTTTGACTCTAGAGTTCATAACACTTTTCATTCCTGTTGCTTCTGGTACATTATGATATCTAGATTTGTGGATTATGGTGATCATTCTGGGATACATTTATAGATGCTGTAATTTCATACATGTTCATATTTATCTGGTTAGTTTCCCTAGATTGGTACAGCTTACTTTGTTGTGTCTAACAACAAAGGCTGGGCGTGTCCGACTCGTATCCGATTATTCGGGAGCGGGTCGTGACATCTATACAACTTCCCATCAGAGGCCCGTGTGATAATCAGCGGGACGCCCCGATAGTTAGAGGTTGGGACAGCTGCCTGGGCTTGGTGAGCCCGCGCTGCCCTAGACTTCCTCCTTTTAGCACTTGTGGGTGCGTAATAGGAGGAGTCCAATTTGAACACCACAGAGTCTGGCTTATCATCCAGAGAACCATCAGAGTCAGGACCGCACGAGAGACGGTCGAAGACTGATCGAGAGAAGCGTGGAACGGTCGCTATGCAGCTAGAATTGGGTGCCGTGCAGGCTGTCTGCATGCGGTTGTCTTCTGCCGTTGGATGAGTTGTTTTTATGCGGCTAGGAGTCACGACCGTGCAGGCTGGCCGCATGCGGTTGGCAATTGTGGCCGTATGGGTTTTCTGCAAGCGATTGACTTTCTTAGCCGCATGAGTTTCATCCGTGTGGTTAGCAACTGTAGCCGCATAAGCTATACGGCTGACAGATGTGGCTGCATAAGTTTTCTCCATGCGGCTAGCGGATGTAGCCGCATGAGCTTTCTTCGTGCGGCTAATGCCCTTATGTGGCTCGAATCTCATAGAGTTCCTCTTTGCCCCTGTAAATCCAGCATCATAGTATTTTCTTCTGCCGGACTTGGGGACAGCAGAGTTATCTATGGTCTGAAGTAGGGCCGCAGGAGAGTCTTTCTCACCGTCTTGAGCAACAGAGGGTATTTCTGCAAGAGCCTCAGTAGGAATAAAGGATCGGGGTCTCCACTCCTTGCGGGCCTTCTTTGTGCGGGCTCACTTCTGGACCGGGCTAGCGCTCTTGTCGGAGAGCATTTCTTCGAACGCCTGTTGGTCGAACCGGGTGACCATCTTCTGTTGCGTGGAGCCAAGCTTGGCTGTATCCGATTGCGTCACCAACTCCTCAGCCGTGGAGAAGTTAGTCCCCAGCAGAGTCGCCATCGTGTTTGCCATAAAATATAAAAGAACAGAACAATTATCGGAGGACCGGACTTTTACTTCACGTTACAAACTCGCTTGTACAAAGAAAGCCTAGGGACGAAAACCTAGGTACAACAGTCTAAGTACAATTGTTTATTTTAGATTCTGGGGGGTGACGATAGAGGCTCGGGAAGGCGACGGCAGCCCTGCCTTACTCCTTGGACGATCGGTATGCAGCCTTGGCTCCTGTGATGAGATGGTTGGCGTTGACGAAGAAATGCTCTTCTTGCTCTCCTCGTATTGCTCTTCTGGCTTCTCTCTTTCTCTGTGTATTTTTCTCTCTGATAGCATATATCTCTCTATGTATCTTTTGTAAGGGAATGGCACCCTGCTATTTATAATAGTGGGGAGCATTATTAGGGTTTGGATGATTACCCATTCTCAAAGTGGCGGCCACCTGATGCTTAATCAATCTGGACCATTCGTTTTAATCGTGAAGGATCTGGGCCATAAATGGGGATAGCACTGAATCCTGCAAATGATTAATGCTGATTGCTTTAAATCTTCATGATTGGTTGTGTCAAGCTTGGATCTCTCTCCACGTGTCCCATTGGCTTGATCATGAATGATATGACCTGATCTTATTAATTATGAGGATAATGTTAAATATGGTCATTGGGATCTGGTAAATCTCTGATTGATTTGCATCTCATAATCATTCTTGCTACCAGCTGTCAAGTCGTGGGGGCAATTGAATCTCTGCCACGTGTCTTAATGATGGATTCTGCCAGAGCCGCATGATATCCATGAACCGCATGAGACAGCGTCTCAATGAGCCGCATAGGTATAGTATTTGCGAGCCGCATGGGTTGGCTTCTTGGTGAGCCGCAGGAAGACGATTCTTGCCAGCCGCATGAAGCTGTTCTTCACTGGGGCCGCATGGAGGTAGCCACGTGTCAATCTCGGATCGTGTCAGAGATTTTCTCCTATTCCCAAAGAATCTGTCATTATGACAGGGCCATTATGACACTTCATGTCGGAGCCGTCAGCTGTCAAATCATGGCAGAGCATTAAATAGGGCCATTGCTCGATGGCCAGCTGTGTAAAGGGGTCCCATGGGGGCACGTGGCGTTGATCGAGCCGCATATCTCTGTTGGTCGAATGTGAGCCGCATGTACTTCTGAACTGCATGCGGCTGGAGGACTCTTTGAACCGCATAGGACTGTCTCTATATAAGCCGCATGGACTCTCCTATCCCGAGCTGCATGAGACTAAGAGTCTCTCTGACCCGTATGAGATTGCTCCTGTATGAGCCGCATGAGACTAAGAGTCTCTCTGAACCGCATGGGACTGTTCCTGTATGAGCCGCATGGGGTTCTCCTGTTCTGAGCCGCATAGATCATCATTCTGATATTTTCCATGCTTCTACAGGTACCAGGAACTGGCTGCTGAAGGTGAGAGGTGGCAGACCCCTCTGCAGCGTCCCCCGGTCCTGGGCGATGTGATCTCATCTCAACCATCCTGGAGACACAGATCAAACAAGAAATCAATACTGAGATAGAAGCGATAAATCAAGGGAGGACATTTAATTTCAAGGAAGACAATCAGCAAGATGTATAGATGGTATGAATTGAAACAGAATTTTTCCTAACTGTGATTGAGCGCCTCTCCGTTAAAGCTTATCTCTCAATTCTATCGCAGGCTCGCGGCAGTACAACTAAGTCGCCGTACTACCACGATATCGCACTAATGCGACTCTCGACCTGCATGGGCCACCACTAAAAATGTGTCACGACCCGCACCCACTGTGAGGGTACGAGCGCGTAACAACGCCTAGCCTATGCCACAGTGTCGGCGGTAGAACGCTGTTCTAGGTCACTATCTAACCAACCAATCACGCAGTTATATAATGTACTTGTCAATATATCAACTCCGAACGGAGGACAAGTATAGATATAATGTAATCTCAATCACAGTCTAAGAATGATATGATAGCACAGAAGATTAAAACTAAGACTAATAACAGAAATAAAACTAACAACTAATAATATAATCTCAGACAATCTCAACTACAAATCTCAACTTATATACAACTCCAGTTCTAAAACATGAAAGCTAAAACAAGACAAACTAGCTAAACTCTCGATCACTCCTGAGTGTCGGGGCCATAGGTAGCTAAGCCATCTCATGGTCAGTAATATGTAGGGCATGTGTCCTCAGGGCAATCATCTGTAAAATTTACAACAGGTCCAGTCAGGACAGGAACGAGTGCAACTCATCAAGAAAACCCAAGTAATGACAGAGAACTATAAAGCAGTTATAGACAGTTTTATTGATAAATATGGCAGTTTATATACAGGTGATGGTATGGAGAACAGATAAGATACAAGGAAAGTAAGTAACTAAAACAAGAGAAGAATGATGGCAATGAAGACTGTAAAATAAATCTAGCTGAACTAAAGTAACATAATAAGTCCAGGCAGTAAATGTAAAACAAGTGTAAAACTACTATAAATCCAATACGAGATGAATCTAATACAAGATGAATCCAGTTCAAGATGATTCTAGGTAGTGATCAAGAATCCAGATGAGTTCAGCTATTCTAACAGTATGTTTTAAAATACCGAGATCGACATGTAAACGGCTGTAGGTAATCAGGCACATCTCTCACTGATCAGGCAAGAGATGGCTATGCTTCCAGTAGATTCCAGTTGGAGATTCCAGATTTGGGGTATGTCTACATGTCTTACTCAATATTTCCCCGTCCTGCAATACAAATGAATCCAGAATTCGACACGAAAATCGAGATGAGTCCAGCCAAAATATGATGATTCCAGAAATAGATTCCGGAATGATTCTAGTGATTCCAGTAATAGAGGCCAGAGAAGTAAGGTATGTGTGTCGCATACATGAATCCAGAAATATCCATACGTGTGGTATCAGAGAATCACATAAAACTAAATATAACTGAAGTACAGTAACTGGCAATAAATGAGAGAACTATCAGAGAATGTACTCGCCTGATACTCTGAAAAGAGTAGTGTAATGTCAGATGTCTGCACCGGAGTCACAATGTCCTAAATAGAGCAGTACAGGTTATAATGTGTTTAAAATAAGACAGATGAAGTCTACGATGCAATCTACATGAATTCTAGGTCAATCTAGGTCAAAGTCAACTCTAAGTCAAACATGGTCAACTGTCTAGGTCAAACTAGGTCCAAGTTAAACTTGGTCAACTCTGGGTCAACCCAAGTCAATACTCTAGTCAAACTAGGTCAATTGGTCACATCCAGACTAAATATTAACTTTTGGTCAACTCCAGTCAATCCTGAACTATTGGGTCAACCTTGGTCAACATCCCTAGTCTATCAAGTCTCACTAGGCCTAACCTAAACCTATACTAGCAATCTAGCACAAGTACAAGCCAAACTAGGCTATCAAGCCAACAACACACCTACACTGGCATTCAAGCCATATACACAGGCTGTATCACATAGGGATACACCCATAGGCTATGAGCCATAGGCTATATTACCTATAGTCCAATCCACATATTCACACATATACATATATTAATATTAATCTAATTTCATATAATTAACACACATTTATACATGGCCACATTATGATATATATCATTCATATATATATATATATATATATATATATATATATATATATATATATATATATATATATATATATATATATATATATACATAGAGTGGTTGGGAGAGGGACACATGTGTTTGTGTCCTAGGTGTACATGTATGTGTGTGTGACATTAGGAAACCAGTGTGTTTGTGTGTGTAAAGTGGAATAAAGTGTGTGGCATGGTGTGTGGGTGAGGAGGCAGTGTCATATGAGTGTGTGATACAAGGGGTTAACAAGAATTTAATAGGGAAAATGTGTTAGTGTCTAACATGTGTAACAGTGAGGGAAAAACAGTGAACCAACTCTCAGATTTTAGCATATCAGAAAATGAGAACCAAGTAATGTGTCAATGACTCTAGAGTGTATCATGTGTTAGGATAGAAAATCAATTTCAGTTTTTAAAAAGGGGAAATCAAATGGCAGTTGTGTGTGTTTAGTGAAGGAAATTTTTAGTTGACAGTCTCCACAATTCAACATAACTATTAATACCAAAATCGAAAACCATTTACCCCATTTGTTTACTTCAAACCAACAGGAATCGATCTAACAGTGGACAATCACAATGTTCATGAATCAAACATGCCAATGAAGCATCACATCAGTTTTAGAAAGGGGATTAAAACAGAATGTAAACTCAGTTTTAACAGGGATCCTTTGAATTCAGTTCTCAGAAAAGAAGGGAAATAACAGTTCAAAACCTGATTTGAACTCCAAAGACCCACACCAATCAGCAATCAACACTATAGTAGTCTAATGCACTTGTGTAAGTGAATGAATCATGAATTTAAACAGGGAAGAATCCGTTTAAAAGAGGAATTCAAGAAAAAATAGAACTTCAGTTCCTGTTTGGTATCAGCCAACTCTTCGAAACCCATTCCAATGTTCAAATTCCATTAATCGATCATAAAACCTAAACTATCCTGTAAAACCAACTCAGCAGTACTTATTACACATGTAGATGGATTTAATATGCCAATAAACATTAAGAATCAGTTTAAACAGGAATTAAAAGTTCAGGATATTAAAATCGAACATGCGTATTAGTCGAATGGAATAAATCAATTTCGAGATCCAAAAACACATTAAAATACTAATTAAATGGTTGGTAACACATCCCACACTCGTGCACGTGTCAAGCACGGTATTCGTGTCCAACCAAGTGGACACTAACGTGTCCAGCACTCACAGACACGTATACGTGCACTGCACAGCACGCAGCGTCGTGCACGCGTGCACGCGTGTCCCGCGCGTGACACAGGCCACGTGGTGACACGTGGCCTTGCGTAAATGTGCGCCAGGGGTAGGGCTATCCTTAGGACCGCCTGCACAGTGTCCACGACACGTGTCGTGTCCGTGCCAAACGCGTATCAGACGCGTTCCAGCGCGCGCAACGACAGCTCGCACATGTCTCGTGCGACCAGTACGGGATGGATTTCTCCTCGCACACAAAACAAAATGCTTCCAAATTTTTGGAGCATGGTGGCAGTCACTGCCCCAACACAAAATTTGGTGTGTCCACGTGTCCTGTGTCGGGAGTTCTCAGCCCCGTGATACAGGACACAGTGTACGTATGTGCACAGCGTGTCCAACACGAATTTCTGACACAATAGGTCACTAAAATACCAGACACTCTTCACAGAAAATAACCTACACACCTAGATCTAGGACTATATTCAAATAGATTTGCAAAATTTGCAAATCGAATCGGTTCGGGTATTTCGTCGAACACCTAGCCTATAGGTTCGATACGTGTCCGATACGGACACGAAACCTAATGCAAATGACACAAAATTCCTCCAGAAGTTAGGGGACACCTATTCCTAAGCCATCATGCAATAAAATCGAGATTAAAACATAATTTGAGGGTGGTTACCTATGAGTACAAATTATAAGAAAAAGCTCCAAATGAGGGGTGTTCCTCTTGATGGCCAAATGCTCCAAATTGATCCCAAACTGAAATAGCTCTCCACCGACAGTCCATAAACTTCAATTAGAACCCAATGCAAAAGACTAGGATGAAAAAGGAGATCAAATGAATAAAATGGGAATTTTTGGAATGGGGAGAAATACATTTCTTTTCTCTAAGTGTTGGAATGATAAAAAAAGAGGTAAGCCCTAATGAGTAAGTATTTAAATAGGGTGGGGATCCCTATGTGGCTGGTCATAAGCTCAAAAATTAGGGTTAGGGTTTACTAAATGGCCCATGGGCTTAAGTCATGATCAATCAAATTATTAAGCCATAAGTCATTTCATGAAACCATAAGCCATGACTTAAATTCACTTAAACTAATCCTCCTAATCCAAAATTAGTTTCAAATGAATAAAAGTAGGTTAACCTAAGTTAGATTAGGGTCACCATGGCTAGGGTTAGCTTCTAGGCTAGTTCACTAGGCCTCAACAAGTCAAGGTCAACTAGAATTCACCAATTCAATAAATCATCAAATAATTCAAATAAATCAAAATGACCAAATTACCCCTAGGCTAAAAATGATAATTAAATCATCCTAATGACATGGTTAGGCTCTAGGTCATGCAGTCTCTAGGGTTTCACTAGCAGCACGTCAAAATTACAAGTCATGACTTAAGGCAGTTTTTAAATAGTTTAAAAATTATAAAAAATCACCAAAAATCATAATATAAAATAATTATCAATAAATAATAATTATAATTACAAAATTTCAAAATTACCCTCATCTGGAAAACTGGGTGTTACAGCACTAGTCTCGACTCGTATTTATTTACTTCTGTCATTATGTTATTGTGTTGTTGTTGGATTTTGTCGTGCACCTCGAGCTTCCTTGTAGTACTTGCTATTTGGGGCCTGACCCCACTGGTTTTGTTTGGCCAGATTTACCGCTGGAGCCCGAGGATTCTCCTTACCTTTCTCTGGATGACCCGCCGCCGGCTTAGATCTGCGGTTGTTCCTCCTCGCGAGTGCGTTCTCTTTTTGTACCGCTCGTGTTTCATTTCATTTTGGTGGTGTTAGCTAGAGCATGTGTTAGCCCTATTATTTTGAGACTTTCTCAGACTTCGGTCAACATGATATATTATATTAGATCTTGACTGATATAGTGATCATGTATATTGGTACTTTGCTAGTGTAGCATTTTGTATTCACTAGCTTCATGATCATGTATGATATAGTATTTTGGGACGCCTCTTTACTTTCATATTTGATATACTCTTGATACTTGTTGTTGTTGGATTGAGATAGGATTTGTTCGACCATAGGAGTCGTCAGTGGCATGCTAGAGTCTTCCCACTTATTTTCTAGACAACTTTGATCGTACATTGGGGTACTGGCGTACTTTGATATACGTAGCTGGCTTTGTTTCGCCCCTACTTTCCAGTATTCTGGTTCTGGGGCATGACAGGTTTAGCTAAATTGGATTAAAATTAGAGGGAATAAAGGAACAAAAATGACCACCTTTTAGCGTTTTGAAACAAAGCTACTATCTTCAACTAAAAAAAATTTAAAAATAAATATGGGATGGATGAGAGGACATATCATAAATTTACAAAAATAGGAATATAAGAGATTATAAAACAAGAAAACTTACGAAAATTTATAGAGATTAATTTCAAATATCTATAATCGGTTTACGGTTCAATTTAGTTCCCAAATTCCAAAATCGAACTACAAACCAAAAAAAAAATTCAAAAACTAAATTCGAAGATTGAACCGTACTGTAGAAAACCAAACTGAATCACTATTTCGGTTCGGTTCGAATCGATTTTCGGTTTAAAACCGAAATGCTCACCTCTACTAGGAACACACGATAACACATCTATAAATATGTATTTTATATAGGCATACATGTCTCAAAATATTTGGAGGCTATAGGCAAATTATTTAAAGATGGTCCTTTATTTTAAAAAAATAAATAATAAAAATATAATATATTTAATTAAATTAAAATTTTCTTGACTCGATAGATATAGTCACCTACTTAAATATCTCTCTCTCTCTCTCACACACACACACACACACACATACGAGGAAGGATCAACATTTCTAATTTTTTGCATCCTCAAGCATCCCCATGTTATCAACCATTAGATCTTATTTAAGTCATATAATCTTAACCATTGATTTAAATGGTTCAAATAAATGGTTAAGATTAGATGACTTAAATAATATCCAACGGTTGATAGCATGAGGATGCAAAAACTAAGGAGATGCACGTTATGGGAATGATATATGGGTACAAGTTGTTGAGAGAGGATGATTTGACATTATGTATGGTACCTGATCATTGGCATCTCATTCATCGATTTACTCTAGAGCTCCTCCTCCACCTCCACCTCCACCTGCACAGTCCCAGCCTGATACCTCTGGCGCGACTCCTCATAGAATCCTTTGCATGCAGTAGATGTCAACTATGATGTACGAGGTTCAGAGACAGCTGAGAGAGATTATACATATGATGCCTCCTCCTTCTGCTCCTGCTTTTGATGGAACCGCTTATATTGTTGCTCCTCTAACGAGTCAATATGTTCCTCTGTCTAGTCGTGGTGCTCCTTAGGTTGCTCCTCCTTCTCCGATTGCTCATGCTCCTATGATCATTTCAAATGCCATGCAACAAGCCTTGACTACGTTTATGTTGGAGTTCATAAGCAAACAGTCGTCGCCGTTGCTACCCCAACTACAGGTTGACTTTTTATGAGAGAGTATGTGGAATATATTGATACTTGTATTGTATTTCAGTGTTGTATTATTATTGTACCGTGTAGGATATGGATATGTGTGTCTCTATGGATATGGATTTGTGTCGGATATGGATATGTGCGTGGACATGAATGTTTGGATAGTGTTTACATATATATATATATATATATATATTTTGTGTTACAGGTTATTTGTAGCAGAAAAATTTTAATTCTGGAAAAATAACCAAGTTGGCGACGGACATGCGACTGATGAGCGATGGACCAACGATTGATCAACGACGGAATACTAGAAAATTTTACATAATGACGGATCAACGACTACCTGGCAATGGATCAACGACTAACTATTTTTGTCGCTATAAGAATACATTTAATGCCTGATACACAAAGAGTATCAAAGACAGTAGCTATTTTCATCGACAAATTAGTCGTTGCGGTAGCGACGAATATATATGTCGATATTTCGGTAGTTAGTCGAAACAGCGACTAATTAGCGACGAAAATTAAATAACAACATATAAACTAGCGATGGATTTGTTTAGCGATGTTCCATCGCTATTACTGTTTAACGACAGAATATGTCAAAATAGCTACGAAAAAGTTGGTCGCTAATTTGTTGTATTTCTGTAGTGGCTTGATAATGTCCCCCTCTCATTTCTTTCTTACCATCTCTCTCTTCCAAGCACTTTTAATTTCATTTCTATTGGAGATGATGTCCTTGACAATAGTATGCATTCAAAGCCACTAAGCACCTGTTGCTGCTTTCCCCTCTCATTTTTTTTTCCAAGCATAGCACCTTCTCCAAATCGTATGTTCATCTCCGCCCCATCATCATCATCATCATCATCATATCTCTCTCTCTCTCTCTCTCTCTGATTCATCCTCCATCCGGACCTTCCTTCACTATGCCCTCCTCCCTTCGTCACGCCCTAGGAGCCTGCTTCGAATGCCTTCCTCAACTCCATTGCGTCCTCACCACCTCCGCAAAGATCCAATTCAGTCCAGGAGGTACCACCTCGTAACCCGTCATCACCGACCTCCTCGCCACCTGCCGTCACTGACCTCTTCGCCACCCATCATCGTCGATTTGGAAAAGTTTATAAAAAAAAGGGATTTTGTATAAGGGTACCAAGTTTATGATATAGTTAGACTTTGGGTACTGGATTTATCCGTTTTAGACTTTGGATACTGTAACTTTTTAGTGACACATTTTAATGACAAACATTCGTCATTGAAAGACTTATTTTGTCACTGAAAGTCCACTTTTGTCACTAAAATAAGTCACTAAAAAATTCGAGTACCCAAACTCTAAAACAGACAAATCCAGTACCCCAAGTCTAATTATATCATAAACCTGTTATCCTTTATACAAAATAACCCTAAAAAAAGTGTAACCCACATTTTTGAGAAAAATCGGATGTGGACAGCTCATCAATTATTGACGAACTCATCGACTGTCGACTGATAGGAACTCAAAATTGTGGAGTCTCCACTTCTTGTCGGCAGTTTTCAATCAAACCAAACGTCTAATTTCTCTCTCTTAGGATGCAGATGCAAAAAAAAGATCATTTTTTAGCTTAGTTTCAACTTTCAAGTAACCAAATAGGCCGTTATATAAGATAATGTGAGAAGATATGCATGATTAGAAGTATATCTCAGATATCATATTATCTTCTTTTTTTGAAATCACACGCACACACACGATTGGGGGGCTCGAACCTTGCCGGCCCCTCCGGATGTCCGCTCTAATACCACTAGGCTAGAGAGCTCGGACAGATATCACATTATCATTATTGAGAATCAGAATTAATATGACACATTTCTATTTACATAGTCCTACATGATTTTTTTTTCTACCTCTCTCATATACACGCGTTGAAGGCCGTCCTCTTGATTACTATTAGGGGCTGTTTGGTTGTCCGGGGGTCGCATAAAAGTGGCTTGAAAAAGTGGATTTGCTTGCAACTGCTGGCTTTTGCAGTTTTTAGTTTGGGGATGTTATTTGGGGGTTGTTGGCTGCAACTCTGACTCCAGCAGAGCTTTGTCCCCTCAAAAGTGAATTTTTCACCTTCCACTCACCTACCTCTAAAAACTGGAGTAACTCCGGAGTAACTCCTTTGAAGCTGTGGTCACCTCCTTCCTCCCGCCATCTTCCGTATTCCTACAGGTAATTTTTTAGGGGTTTTTTGGGACAGACCTCTGCTGGTGGCGGTATGGTGGTGGAGGAGGAGGAGGTCGTGAAGGTGGGGCGGTGGTGCTGGTGGCGGTGGGGATGCAGCGGTGGCGTGGGGAGGAGGAGGTCGTGGAGGTGGGGCGGTGGCGGTGGGGCTGCAGCGGTGGCGTGGGGAGGAGGAGGAGGCCATGGAAGTGGTGGAGGAGGAGGAGGAGGAGATGGCTGGGGAGTGGTGGTGGCGTTGGGGTGACGGTGGCGTTGGAGTGCTAGCGGTGGCGGTGGTTGTGGCGTTGGAGTGCTAGAGAGAGAGTGAGAGAGGAGAGATTGATTTTTATGAGAGAGGGAGAGAGAGATATCTGATTTTTGTATATATATAATAAAAAAATTGGAGGTAATCATACCCAGGTTTACCACGTCTCCTAAAATACTTCCACTTTTCACTTACACAGCCATCCAAACACCAAACCCATTTTTCTTCCACTTGCAGCAGACAAAAAGTCCTCTATCCAAACACATTTTAGAAAGTGCCACTTGCTGCAAGTGCCCTGCAACTCATCATGATGTAAGTTCCACTTTTACACTTCCATGCACCTACATCGAACCAAACAGGCCCTTAATATTAAGCTTGAGACATTTCATTTTGTTTTGGGCTAATTAGAGTTTAGACCTCGAATTTTATATCGACTTAGAGTTTAGGCCCTAACATGTCCAATTAGAAAGTTTAGGCCCTAAATTTATTTATATTTTCAATCTTTTTCCATTATACTCTCCATCCTATTTTTTAAAAAAGAGTTATTTGTATTTATCCCCCTAATTGCTAATCATATCTCCGCTTCCTTCATTTTTATTTTAATTAGTGTTACCCCCAATCCTTCCGATAAAGTGCAAACAAATCCTCCTTAGATTTGAGTTTTTGCATTTAAAAACCTCTTGTTTAAAAAAAAACTCACATTTTCATCTTTGCTCAGTTTGTACCCCTGTCGTTAGAAATGACCGTTAATGACTTTTTTTAAAAAAATAAAAATAACATATACCCAAAATGCCCTCCCTTTCCTACTAGTGGTGGCCAGTCCCCTCCTTCCTCCGTCGGCTGGCCTTCTCACCCCCCTCCCCTCCTCCCTCCACTGGCCAGTGCCCCTCCCCCCCCCCGACCTCCCTCTTCCCTCCACTGGCCGGCCATGCTCGACCCCCCTCCCCCACTCTCTCCGCTGGTCGACTGTAATGCTTATAGTTCGTATTACGTATTTTAAAATACGTGTACGTATTTTATCTTGTATTGCATGATTCCTTGCTTGGCTTATCTTGGCATTACATGGCTTGGTCTATTTTGGGTTGGTTCGGCTAGGCTTGGGTTGCCTTGGTTCATCATGAACCAAGGGGAGAACCCTTACCTACCACCACCATCATCCTTTATTAACCCATTCCCTCATTCTCTCTCTTCATTTACTACTTCTTCTCCACCATTACTTCTTCAACCACCAGGAGAAAGAAAGAGAGAGCTTAGGCAAGTGTAGCTTGCTTCATGAAGGAACTCAGTTTTTATTGTTCCATTCTCTTCCTCTCGAGATTCTAACACACTTTAGTATTCGGCATTCCCAATTTCCATAGCTTGATTTGTGTAGATCTAAGTTCATAGTATTTTCGGATTTCTTGGGATTTGATCTACTAAACATTGTTATTTCCAAGTTTTGATAGTTCCATGTGGTAAAGAATTTCATTCTGCCCCATTTTGACCTATGGAAGTCCAGATTTGGGCTTGGAATGAAGGACTAATGGAGCTTGGGAGCCATGGGCTTCATGGCTCTTCTTCTCGGACAAGCAGAGAAGAAGAGCAGTTGTAACGCCCCAGTCCTAAAATACGTAGGACCAAGTACGTAGACATGCCAGCTGTATACATACGAAATACATGGACCTCGTATGTACACATAAGCTGTAAATGTAGTAATCCAAGACAACTAAATCTCATCCACAAGGATAAATAATGATATAGAAATCAAATTGAATATTTATGATACAATCGTTGGGCGGAGACAAAGTCCACTACCAACTAATTTAAATAGAGAGAAAAATATACAAAGAAAGTGATTGGTCGAGCGAAGAAAATGACAAGTCCAAAAGCAGTCATCACGAAGAAGGAATGACCTTAGCTAGAGCACCTGCAAGAAATCACGAAAACACACACCTGGAGAGATCACCAGGTCCTCAGAGGGACGTAACAAGACACATAATATCATGCTGATAAACTGAATAAATAAAGCTCAATAGAAAAATATGCATGGGTAAAGGGTCCTAACCATTCTATGTGATATGCATTTTAGAGGACAACGTTCTACGCAGGGGCTGTAACGGATTCACGCAAGCAAGTAATAAAGAGTGGCCGTCAAGTAGCGCTCATCCGAGACGCTATCGGCCAGGGCAGAAAGTAGTACTCATACAAGTCACTCTCGGCCCCAAAAGTGTGTAAAATAAATGTAGCCCCTACGCTAGTAGCTGTCCCCTCCCCCCAACTGCTCCTGTCCAAGATGTATCCACAGCCTGTCCAGTTGGCAACTGCTACGGCTTCTAACTCGACACACTAGTAGCAGTTACCTCCTAACCGTCGCACGCCCCGTACGTATCGATGGCCAGTCGAGTACGCAGGTCCGTGTCCTATATAACTCACTCATCATGTGATACACATGTGTCAAGGCCATAGAAGGTATAAAAATACCCCCACATACTCATAGGTAAGTCAACTGACACAAGGTCGACATGCAAATGAAAACAACTAAATATAACGACTAAATGTAGCCGCTTGCACCCAAGTGTGACTTGGACGCCTAATAGAAACAAATGACAAATAAGAGAAAGAATATGCAACAATAAAATATACTGAAAATAAATGAGCACAATCAGAATCTATGACAAGGTACACTTGCCTGCGGTGCGAGAAAGGCAATCCAAGAGTAGCAAGTGTCAGCACCAAAACTCACAAATCACAGATGACTCCAAACGCTGAAACAAACATCAAAAATGATCTCGGTGAAGAAGATATACCTAGGAAACGCCTGTCCAAAAGTCCAATTCTGGAACAGGGGCAAAATCGTAATTTCGGGTCAAAACGATGTCCGCCGTTGGACCCGCTTTGCACCGAAATGCGTGCCAAAGTCTATGGTCTCTAAAGTCATCAAACTACATGTCTACGGATTCAGTTTGAGGAGAGAAACTCAACGGTATGTCCAGTTTTGGATCCCGATGAGCCGTGTACAAATTCGCCCGTTTGAGTGGGTCGCGGGCCCGCCAAAAGTGGATCCCGATTCGACCTTTTCAGAATCAAACCAAACTTGGCATGCAGGACCATAATTTCGATCCGGACCTGTTGGCGCAAATTTCATCTCGATTCGACGACTGTACACAAAGTTATGGACAAGTTTGCAAAACGCCGATACGGGGGTATCTCGACGGATACGCGTTGATTTCGTCGCACACACGCGACGAAACTGAGTTCCGTCTGTTCCCACACTTCCGCAACGTCCATACGCGTCTTTCGATGCATATAACGCGCGACCACGTCGCCCGGTTTGTCGGGGCGGCGTCGTATCGGACAAAAATTTCAGAATTTACCACTTTTGAAAACAGTTTTTCGTCCAACTTTAACGCTGATTTAATTCTTGCACAGAAGACGAAATACTATTGTACCAGTTACGTTTCCATCGTGGTTATGTTGTCTTCAAACGTCTTCAATTAGTTTTTACAAAAGGTTAATGAACAGCGAGAAAAATGGCCGACAAGTTGGCGTTTCAAAACAGTTTTCAGGATTCAGAAAAGTGGGTTTTTCTCCAACTTCGTCTCGATTTTTCGAGCAAGTTGGATGGCCATGTCAAAATCCACCTGGGGGATCTTGAAGAGGGTCATGAGGGCTTTCTACAGAAATTTACGGATCTAAAAACGGACTAGAATCGAGAGAGAAATCGAACGGGGAAGTTGGGTACCTTGTGTGGGAAAACTGCTCCGTGGGTGACGCGGGGCTGACTTCTAAAGCTCCGTTCGTCGCGCACAAAGCTCCGTTGCTGGTGGAACGAAGTCGAGGACGAAGAGGGTATAATCAGCTCCAACTTTCGTTTTGGAAGATTAGGATTTCGTTGGTTGTAGAGAAAATTATATATATACTAACTTCCAATTAAACCTAATACTAGTGGGTTTGGGTTAACTATCAATGGGGCTCGGGTTACTTTGTGTGGGTCTCGGGCTTGGATAGTTGCAGCTGAGCTGCTGCGGATGTGGGGTCGGGATCTAATGCGTGTGGGGGGTTTCGGGTTTACAAGTAGCAGCTAGTTGCTGCTAAAGTAAAACACTCTAAGTGTTCTATTAACTAAAGGGGGGTCGGATACCAAGGTTGCAGCTTGTGCTGCTGGCAACAATTGCAAAGGGGGGTCGGGCCCACCCCCCCTCTCACGGCAGCTGCTGCTGCTTTGGGGTGGGTCGGCTCCCCCCACCACCGATTTAATATTTTTTTTTTTTTTACATAAATAACTATATATATATATATATATATATATATATATATATATATATAATCACAAATAAATTTATAAAATTCGAAATTAAATATCACAAATATTTGTAATAATTGTATGATATAATTGGTAGTATTTTAAAATATAACAAGCACACAACATACACACATACACATCTAAAAATTCGTACAAATAACAAAAAAAACTCAGAAAAATATAGAAAAAAATAATTTTTAAGGTATTAAAATAATTAGAAAAATATTGGGGTTTTACAGCAGTCCTGAGCCGCATGGCAGCATTTGACCGCATGAATATTTATGCGACAAGTCTTTTTCAGCCGCATGACGCGTTACACTTCCAGCCGCATAGGACCCACTTGAACTCTGCCGCATGGCTCTGCCCTTGATTCGGTCGCATAAGATGGCGTTGGCCCTCAGCCGCATAAGCACTTGCATATCCGCAGCCACATGGGCACTTGCATCTCTAGCCGCATAAGCCACGTTCATTCTCAGCCGCATAGGGTTGTCATTCCTGAGCCGCATGAACTCCAATACTCGCTGCCGCATAAAGCCTTAGAAATTTCCAGCCGTATATACTTATTGATTTCGAGCCGCATATGCCCACCTCTCCCTTAGCCGTATGAGCACGCAGTCCCAGTCGCATGGGTTCGTTGCCTTTGGCCGGTGCGCCTGTGTTTCCCACTGCCGCATGAACCCGCTCCACTTTCCAGCCGCATGCGCTCCCTTCCTCCCGAGCCGCATGGCACTGCCTCCCCACAGCCGCATGAGTTTATTCCCCTTAGCCGCCTGGCTCCTTCCATAGTCTTGTCCTTTTCTTATTATTATATTACTATTATTATTATTATTAAATTGAATAGTTACATTTATGCTTATGTCATGTTAACTCTGGCATATTTCCTGAACACGAAAGTGGTTCGCCGTGGCGCACTCTTGACAAGTAAACCGACATGATATATCATGACATGCTGTTACGACAGCTAGCCTGACATGACAAGTATGAATGACCTGAACACCGTAGGCGATTGCGTTTATACAAATAAACCAGTACTGTCTTGCATCATGTCTAGGAGAGGGATCCCTGAGTACCACGGTCAGGGATACCTACAGTAATTGACTAAGGCAAATAAACTAGAATAATTCAGTAGACATGAAGAGATTCCCAGCTACAGGCAATCCCGTTATCTGGGCGCATTAAGTGGACTTGTAGCCTACCGACGAGTAGGGCACATTTCCAGCACACAGTCACGTGTTGCATTCTTTATAACGAACATTCGACCTGGATAACCGGATGGTCTGCAGGGCTTGTGGCTGTTGGGATAATCTCGTTGCATCTTGCTAGTAACTAGGCCTGTGATAACCCTACTTAGTTAAATGTATCATGCCGTACTCTTGATTGGTCGTGATTGATTGGATGGAGTTTATTCTAGCTTAGTCTTATCCTGATCCTGTGCAAGATTGTGACATGACATGATTATTGATGCCTGTCTTAACAATAAAGATCAGGGGTCCAGTTCTGTTCAGGCGAAGGGTTACAACCCCGATCCTTGTTTGGTTTAAGGGTTGTAACCTAGCTCCCGGAGCAGTTCTGTGTCCTCTCTTCGTTTATTTTCTTATTGCAACCCCATGCCATGTTCGTCATGTTTTACCTTACCTTAATACCATGATTATTTATACTGGCCTTAGCAATAAAGATCAGGGGTCCAGTTCTGTTCAGGCGAAGGGTTACAATCCCGATCCTTGTTTGGTTTAAGGGTTGTAACCTGGCTACCAGAGCAGTTCTGTGTCCTCTTTTCGTTTATTGTCTTCACTGTACCAATAGTATTTGAGACGGGTTTCTATTCAGGTGAAGGACTGCAACTCCGGTCCTTGTTTGGTTTAAGGGTTGTGACCTGGCTACTTGAATGGTTTCCTCGTACTCAGTTTACTGTTATTATCTCTATTATTATCAGTTCTTTATTTATTATCTTTAATATTTTATTGTGATTTACTGGTTTTAGTTCCTAAGTGAAGCCTCCTTTGTGGCACTTGCTCTTTCTGGGGTCTAACCCAGCTGGTTTTGTGTGGCCAGGTATCGGAGCAGCACCAGAGGATCCACCTGTCTTCCAGCCAGATGGTGACCACCAGGCGTAACCCTGGCAAGGAGTGGGTTTCTTTTGTCCTCCCACTTATTTGTAAAATTAATCTTTTGAGGCATTTAGCCGGCGAACACGTGTTAGCTCGTATTGCACCTTGTTTACTGTCTGTCTACGGGCTGCAACATGATGGGCAAATCCTAGGATTGATCATGTATGACTAAAACTCTTGCTAGTCCTGACATTTTATACGACTAGCTTCATGATCATCCAATATGTAATGTATGGGATGTCTTGCTATTATATATTTGGTGCTCTGACATGTTGTAACTATTATTGCTTGCTTGAGATTTAGACAATAGGCTTGTTCATGATCATAGGAGACTGTTGGCTTGTAGTTAAACCCTCATGTATCTAGACAGCCGTGACCGTATAGCGAGGTGGTTGTACTTCAATATACGTAGCTGGCTATGTATGCCCCCGCTCTCCAGTATTCTGGTTTTATGGCGTTACATGGTTTAAGTGGTGGCCCATGCAGGTCTTATAAATCAAGGTATGTGAGGGTTTACCGAATAGATGTCTCAATCAGTACTCGCCTTTGATCTCTACTCGTATCCTCTGAATCCCTGAATTCTTGACCTGATCACATACTTGTATCGTTGACCTATCCTGGTCCTTCCTTATTGTTTCCTATGTCGTCTTCTTCAGTGGCATTATTCCTGGACCTGCCGATCAGCAAGGCAAAGCACCTCCCGCGGACCAGCAGCAACCTGGAGATCAATTCCAGCATTCAGGAGTAGCCTCCAGAGTCGTGCCTACTGGAGGAGAGCCACCAGTTCAGCCCGTCCAGCCTGCAGAGCCTGATGATGGCACTTTGGTGGGTCTTATCAGGTCACTATTAGCCTCCCAGGATCGTCGAGAAGATGCCTTGCACCAGGCGGTAGCAGACGCTTTGACCAGAGGAGGTTATCAGGGTAATAGCGCGGCCAACAGCTTCAAGCACTTGAACCCTCCCTTCTTCGACGGCAGTGAAGATGCGATCGCTGCCGATGCATGGCTTCAGGACACAGAGGTGATTCTAGAAGCAGCCAGGACTCCAGAGAATGAGAAGGTGGCCGTGGTGTGCCTACAGCTATTGGATCTTGCCCGTAGCTGGTGGGCGGCGCAGACCGTTGGATTAGTGGCCCCTATTGCCTGGGTAGTATTCAGGGAGAGATTCCAGACCAAGTACTTCGATGCCGTAGCTCGGTATGATATACCGACGAGGTTCACCAATCTGAAGCAGATGGGCAGGACGGTCGATGGGTATGCAGCCGAGTTCTCCAGGCTTAGTCGGTTTGCTCCCACCTTGGTGGCGACCGAGTTCGATAGAGCCCAGCGGTTCCAGCATGAGCTCCACCTAGAGATTTTGTTGGCGGTGGAGCAGTTTGAGCATCAGACCTTTGATGCGGTACTGAGGACAGCCCGGAGGCATGAATATACCTCCCAGAGGATCGTGAATAGGACCGGAGGTCGGAAGTGATCCCACGGTCAGATGAATCAGTCATCAGCACCAGCCCCGGCAGCCAGGGCTTTGACCATTGGAGCTTCAAGGCGGGCGGCCTCAGTGACGTCAGTTCAGCATTTCACCCCGATGCACCCTCAGCAGCAGAAGCAGAAGCAGTCTTCCGCAGTAGGATGTTCACACTGCGGGAAGCCAGGGCATGTGGTATCAGAGTGTCGCAGAGCACAAGGTTTGTGCTTGGTTTGTGGTGCCCCGGAGCAGAGGGTTGGGAATTATCCGAACATGGGGAGTTCATCGGCCTTCTCTAGTCCTTCAGTTAGAGGACCAGCACTAGTCCAGCAGCAGCAGCAGCTGCAGTACCCGTTCCCGAGGCTATTGTCGATGCAGGCCCAGGCATTCCAGCAGCAGAGACCGCAGCAGTATGCCCAAGCCCAAGCCCTGATCCAGAGCAGGCAGAGGAATTTTTAGCAGAGGGGACCCGCACCCAGAGGACATGGTCAAGTGCTGGCCTTGACCATGGGAGAAGAAGGAATAGCACCAGGAGAAGTAGTGGCAGGTACTATTCTCGTCAACACCTTTCCAGCTTCAGTATTGTTTGACTCTGGTGCATCACATTCATTTATGTCTGCACGATTCGCGATACGGGTAGGACTGGAGCCAGAGTCATTATCAGTAAGGCTCAATATACTTACTGGTAACGGACTTGTGGGAGTAGATAGAGTGTTTTCCTCGTGTCGGATCATAGTTAGCGGTAGAGAATTCTCCGCTAGATTGATAGAGTTCTCGATGGCTAATTATGATGTGGTCTTAGGGATGGATTGGTTGAGGGACCAGTATGCTAGGATAGACTGCCACATTGGCAGGGTTATTTTTAGTATTCCAGGCGAGCCAGAGCTTTTCTTCTCCCGAGGCGAAGTTGAACCTTCTCCTCCAGTGTTGCGGATGGCAGTAGCAGTAGTACAATTACCTTGGATTGTCGAAGAATTTCCAGATGTTTTCCTAGAAGAGCTTCCAGGGATGCCGCCAGAGCGAGAGATCAAGTTTACCATCGACTTGATTCCCGGGACAGCCCCGGTGTCAGAGAGAGTCTACATGATGGCGCCATCAGAGCTAGAGATATTGTACATGATGATTGAAGAACTCAGAACCAAGGGATTCACTCGTGCTAGTGGATCGCCTTGGGGAGCCCCGATGCTTCTTGTGAAAAAGAAGGATGGTACGTCCAGATTATGTATAGATTATCGTACCTTGAACTCAGTGACAATCAAGAACAGATACCCTCTCCCGAAGATAGATGACTTGTTTGATCAACTCCAAGGGGCAGCAGTATTTTCGAAGATCGACTTACGCTCCGGATATCATCAGATCAGAGTCAGAGAGCAGGACATCCCGAAGACAGCTTTTAGATCGAGATATGGGCATTGAGAGTTCCTTGTGATGCCATTTGGAGCAACCAATACGCCGGCAGTATTCATGTACCTCATGAATCGTATCTTTATGCCTTATTTGGATCAGTTCGTGATTGTGTTCCTAGATGACATCCTGGTCTACAGCAAGAATGAGGCGGAGCATGAGCAGCATCTCTGAATCGTCCTCCAGATTCTCAGAGAGCACCAGTTGTATGCCAAGTTTAGTAAATACGAGTTCTGACTCGATCGCATTTCGTACTTGGGTCATATCATCATCAGAGGAGGAGTAGAAGTGGATCCCCAGAAGATCGTGGCCATTGAAACGTGGCCGGTACCTAGCACAGTGGCAAAAATTTGCAGTTTTCTTGGCTTGGCCGGCTACTACCGGCGATTTGTTTCAGACTTTGCTCGGATTTTAGCGCCATTGACCCAGTTGACCCGCAAGGATGTACAGTTTCCTTGGACAGTAGAATGTCAGGATTCTTTTAAGAAGTTGAAGCGAGGCTTGATGACGGCTCCTATTCTCACGCTTTCAGATGGAATCGGAAGATTCTCAGTGTATTGTGATGCTTCAGGCAGAGGTTTAGGATGTGTTCTAATGCAGCATGGGAAGGTAATAGCTTATGCGTCACGACAACTTCGTGATCATAAGAGGAATTACCCAACCCATGACTTGGAGCTGGCAGCAGTAGTGTTTGCACTTAAGTTGTGGAGGCACTACCTATATGGAGATAGGGTGGAGATTTTCACCGACCACAAGAGTCTGAAGTATGTGTTTACCCAGAAGGATCTCAACATGCGTCAGAGGAGATGGCTAGAGCTACTTGTGGATTATGATGTCAACCTGCAGTATCATCCTGGGAAGGCCAACGTTGTTGCAGATGCATTAAGCAGTAGAGCCGGAGTTTATTTCCTAACAGCGCAACCAGAGCTGTTAGCCGATCTTCAGAAGATGGGTATAGAAGTTATCCTCCCTTCCAGTGTGGCATTGATGGCCAGCATGCAAGTTCAGTCCACTATAGTCGAGAGGATCCGGATGGCACAGTCAGCAGATTCCAAGCTTCAGCGACTCAGCGCAGAGTGTGAGGCAGGACGAAGACCAGAGTTATGTATCCATAAAGACGGTACACTTCGACATGGGAAGCGTCTTTGTGTACCCAGTGGAGATATCAGACAGGAGATCATGACAGAGGCTCACAGTTCGCAATATTCCATTCATCCCGCCGGTACGAAGATGTACCGTGATATTCGTCAGCACTTTTGGTGGAATGACATGAAGAGGGAGATAGCCCGGTTCGTCTCTCGATATTTGGTTTGCCAACAAGTTAAAGCTGAACATTAGAGGCCAGCTGGACTTCTTCAGCCCTTGCCAATTCCAGAAAGGAAGTGGGAGCATATAACCATGGATTTCATGACTGGATTACCTAGATCCCCGGCTGGCAGAGATGCTATTTGGGTTATTATAGACATGCTTACGAAGGTGGCTCATTTTTTTCCGTTCAGAGTTGGTCAGTCGACGGCTCAGCTAGCAGAGATGTATCTCCGGCAGATTGTCAGATTGCACGGTGTACCAGTCAGTATCACCTCGGACAGAGATTCCAGATTTACGTTGCACTTTTGGCGTAGCCTGCAAGAAAGTTTGGGGACTCGCCTCCAGTTCAGCTCAGAATATCACCCACAGACAGATGGCCAGTCAGAACGCACGATCTAGACTCTCGAAGATATATTGAGATCTTATACACTCGACTTCGGTGGTTCGTTGGAAGATCACCTGCACCTGGTAGAGTTCTAGTACAACAACAACTTCCAAGCTAGTATCCAGATGGCACCGTTCAAGGTACTGTATGGTAGGAAGTGCCGATCTCCGCTAGCACGGGACGATGTCGGAGAGAGGCAGATGCTCGGTCCAGAAATGATTGCTCAGACCGTTGAGGTGGTCAGGAGAGTCAGAGATCATCTTCGAGTTGCCCAAGATCGCCAGCGTCATTGGGCCGATTCTCATCGGCGCCCTCTTGAGTTTTCTATCGGCTGTAGGTCCTAAAAGTCAAGTTGCACCCATCAAAAAAACAAAGAAAATCAAGTTGTGCACTCTTCAAATAAACTACGTAGGAGACAGATTACACGACAATTCAACTGCGCAAGCTGAACTGCACATACATCCAAGCGTGCAAGCTGACGTGGCATTGTCATCATTATCTGACAGAAAATCAGATCTTCTGACAGCTGACAGCCCGAAGAACGAGGAAACTGTTCGTTTCTCGTGCATCACAGCGCTCGAGGACAGCTGTACATGCAGCGCAAGCTACCAGCCCAATCGAAGCACAATCTGCCAGACTCTCTACAGCGCAATACAATCTAGCGCAGTCTGAAGCCAGCGCAGTTCATGTGGCGCACTCTATCAAGACAACTGATAATTTATACGTGGCATACATGCCATCAATTACTCACCATATGGCAACCGTTTGTACACGACCAAGCGTATTTCAATCAAATAATGTCACGCGTTACATACAGGTGGTCCACGATCGAGTAACTGCCAGCGCAGTTCGCTGCTTGCGCAGTCCAATGTCTGTGCAATCTATCCTGCGCAATTCAGAATAACTAAAAATTAGTTATTTCTAGAACTCTATAAATAGAGTTTCAAGTCTTCATTATCAGGCCGAGATCAGATCAGAGATCATTCAAGTCATCACCAGAGATCAGGAGTTCTTGCCAAAGTGCTGCTACATTCTTCAGAGGCTACCGTCTTCAAAGTTCACATCGTCCAAGGGATAAAGCGATCGTCTTCAGATCGGATTCCTATAGTTGTACTTTTCCAGAATTCTTGTAATCTTCTTACAAAGTTTGTGAAATAAAGAACACTTTTGTTTTTGCAAACAAAATGACGACTCTGCTGGGGACGACTTTCTCCTCCGACGAGGAAGTGACAACTCAATGTGACGTTGCGTCTATCGAAAAGACGCAGAAGACGCTGGTTGTAAAGGTCAACCAGACGGCCTACGAGGCGATGATCAACTCCGGGACTATTCGTCGCACTGCGACTTCTGCCAAGAGCAAAGTCTGCTCAGTGTGGACTCCAAAGTCCTCTGCACAATCCCCTGCGCAATCCTCTGCGCAGTCTGCTGTCTCTGCTTCCAAGACTGTTGCGCAGTCTGCTGCTGCTACTGCCCATGCATAGTACACTGCTCCCCTTGCCAGTGCACGAACAACTTGCTATGTTGCTTTGGCAAAGTACAAGACTCCTCTTCCCCTGGCTCAGTTGGCTATAACTCTGCCTGCGCAGTCCCCCACTCCAGCAACCAGAATGCAACTCACGCATGTAGGCCTCAAAAATATAGTCACGCTGAGTTAATACAGCCTATCAAGAAAATGACTAAAAGACACGCTTAGTTCTATCAAATCATTTCCTCAAAAAGTACGCAAAAGACAGCTCACCATTTTTCAGATTGTAATTATGACTGACAGCACGACAGTCAATAAATGTCTCCTCGTATACCGCGTATGCACAGGATTCAAGAGATCTCAGCCGACTATTGCGTGCTTTTTGAAATCTTCTTCAACAAGATTCGGTCTTCATCAAGTTGGCGTACCAAAAAGGGCTTATCATCATTTAATGTGACTGACAAAGCAATCAATGTCAGAGATTTTGTGTCAGTTGAGGCACGTCGAATCAAGACAGCTGGCCTTCTGACTCAAGTCTGCGTGTATTTTGAACTTCAGTGTTCCTGCCTCAAGTCTGCGTGCATTTTGAACTTTAGTGCTCCTGCCTCAAGTTTGCGTATATTCTGAGCCTTCTGCCTCAAGTTTGCGTGTATTCTGAGCCCTCTGCTTCAAGTTTGCGTGTATTCTGAGCCCTCTGCTTCAAGTTTGCGTGTATTCTAAGCCCTCTGCCTCAAGTTTGCGTATATTTTGAGCCTAAGTATTCTGCTGTAAGTCGGCGTGGATTTTTCATCTCAACAGGGATTTCATCCTCAAACAGTTAGCATATTATCATCTCAGATTATCAAATTGGAGTATGTGGCAGACATGCCACGGATCTCTCGTATGCGTGCCCCAGTAACTTGCACACGACTCATGCATAATTGCCATGTGTCCAACAGTTATGGGCCACATCCAGTAATTGCTCATCAACTTTGCGTACGATTGAGTCCTGCGTGATTATCAACTATGCATAGGTTATGAAGACAGTTATATTTTTAGTTATTTTTGACTCTATAAATAGAGTTCTTTTCTCATTCATTGTACAGATATACAGAATATCTAAATTGCTGTCGAATTCTTGAGAGCTTTTCTTCTTCGCATCGTCCAAGGAATAAAGCGATCGTCTTCTAGATCGGATTCCTACAGTTGTATTTTCCCAGAATCAAAATAAATAAAGTGAATTTATTTATGGAAAACAAATTGGCGACTCTGCTGGGGAAACCCATATCCTCTTCTGAGATGGCCACAACTCAATACGATTCTTCGTCGGTCGGATCGACGAAGAAGGTGATATCGATTCAGTTCAATCAACTCGCCTATGAAGAAATGCAGCAGGCTAAGGGTGGCAAACACACTTCAGCCTCTATCACCACCGCCAAATCAAAGGGACGATCTGTCTACGTCCCTAAGAATCTGTTGGCAACCAAAGATGGTAAAGTTTCTGCCACAGTGTCCATTACTAACACTGGTAAGAACTCCACTGCAGGCACGCATACTCCTGTGTGCTCGAAGACGACAGCATCCAAAAGATACGCTAATAGTGATGGCTCTTTAGCCAAATCTGTTTCCGTAGTCACACAGTCCAAAAGTCACGCTGACAGCACTGGCTCTTTAGCCAAACCTGTTCTAGCGTGCATTTCCAAACCCAAAAATCACGCTAACAGCACTGGTTCTTTAACCAAGCCTGTCTCAGCGTGTATTCCGCACGCATCATCCACCAAGTCAGCTCTTCCTGACTCAGCATGCGTACCGAAATCTGGCTTTTTAGCCAAGACTTCATATGCTGACAGCACTGGCTCCTTAGCCAAATTGTCACCAGCATATTCTAAGAAGAATAGCTCTTTAGCTATTTCTTCCTCCTTGCCAAGTTCTGCTAGAACTGGGGGTAGTCTTGCTATGGCTCCTCCACAAATGGCTCACAAAGTCCCTTCGAATAGGAACAACTCTTTAGTTATTTTTTCTGCTCCTGTAGTGTTTACTTCAGGAACAGCTTTGGCTGACAATTTTATTAGTCAAAGAAAAGAAAATAGTCTTTTGACTACTCTTCCTTCTGGACATTCTATGTCTCAAAACTTGAACAAGTCTAAAAAGAAACATTTCTTAATGTCTTCTTCTACGACTTCTTCAAATTGGGCACAGAATTTGTCTCTACAAAATGGTTTGTTACCAACTCCTAATCAAGGGGATGGTTCAACTCTTCCTTCTCTGCAAATATCCAGATCAATGGAAGGAAAACTTCAAGTGTCAAAGACCAATGTTTTGCCTCCAACAGATCTAAGAACGAAACTTAATCAATCCCGTTTGAGAAACACTTTTGGTGTTAAGAAACCATACCAATCGGGAATGAAAGTAAGAGATCCGGATGCAGAATATGCCAAAAATTATGTTGCTCAGATTAATCACTCTTTGTATAATCAAGAGCCGACAAAATCCAAGGACAAGAAATATGTTCCTAATAAACAAAGATTGTTATCAAATATACCTCAATCTTCACATACAGATTTGCGAGAGCATCTTCAACAAAAGAGGAGGAATAATTCTCTGTCAAGGGATCATGACCATACTGATCATGAATGTGACTTCCAACCTAGGGTCATAATTCAATGCAGATGTCAAACTAAACGACAGTCTGTCTTTAATCGGATCCAGTGTGAACCTATGTCTGATGAAGATGAACCTCTTTTTGCCTCTATCAACATGACCTCTCGGGATACTGGGGGTAGAACTGATAGTCCAGATGGGGTATATAGAGGCACCAGATCAAGAGTCCTGGCTTCTAATCAAAGAACTTCGATTTCTGAAGACTATTCTGAATTCCTTGGAGAATCTAACTTTCCACCTCTTTCTACTAGGGGTAGTTCTCCTACAACTGATTTTGATACACAAAGCAATGATTCAGAATAACAGTATCATCAACAATCTCTCGTATAGTCACAACTTATATGGTGGATGGGAATACTGAATTAAACAATGAACCTTCTTCTTCGATGACTCTCCAAGACCAAAGAATTGCTTCTTTGGAACAACAAATGAAATCTATGGCTGATACTATGAAGTCAATGTATGAACTTATGGCAACCCAGCTACAAAATCAACGAACTGTACCTGACGCCATACCAATTGACACTGGTGTAGATCCAGTGCATGTTCCTCCAGCAGTACAATCCCATATTCCTGGGCAAGCTCAACCAATTCCTAGCCATTCGGGAGCTGGGGGTAGTGCTTATAATGCTGTCCCTCCTCCTAACTATTCTCTACAAGCTACAACTCCACAATCTTCCGGAGTCGTTACTGAAGAATTGAGGAATCTCCGAACCCAATTTGAGGCATTCAAACAGAAAGACGATTTACAAAGGTTAGGTATCAAGCAACCTTATCCGATAGAATGGAAGCAAGTATCATATCCTCCTAAATACAAGCCTCCTACTATCTCATTCTTTGATGGAACCACCTCCCCAAGTCAGTTCATCAATCACTTTGAAGTAATGACTGATCAGTTGCAACCGAGCGACGCCCTCCTTACTCGGGTGTTTGTCGGATGTCTCAAGGGAACGGCTTATGAATGGTATAGAAGTCTCCCTGATGGGTGTATTACCTCATTTGCCGGCTTCAAACAAATGTTTCTTGAACGGTTCTATGAAGGGCTCAATGACATGACTATGTCTGCTCTTATAAGAATCAAACAGAAAAATAATAAAAGCACTGAAAGCTTCATTGAAAGATTTAGAAGAGAAGCTCTGAAGATGCCTCTTGGAACTCCTGATGCTGTCACTATCGACACTTGCAAGTCGAATCTCTTACCAATCATCAGCATGTGGACAGGATCCACTCAATTCCAAGATTGGCCTTCCTTTATCGTCAGTGCCAAAGCTGCCGAAATCAGTGCCGAAACTTTCAAAGGTCTGGGGGTACACATGACTCCCAATGAATCGAGTCAAAATACTTGCAATAGTACGCGACCTAACAATCGTAAAGGAAAGGAGACTCTCGAAGTCAATCTCCAGAGCAAAAATCAAGAAGTAATATCTGCCCCAGCTACCCCAGCTCCCGTCTCAACAAATCAACAACCAAGAGCACCTCGCCCCAAAGAAGAATATTCTTTTGACGACGATGACGTCCTTAGTATCTTTGAATGTCTACTTAAAGGTAATAAAATACAATTACCTGACATCAAGAAACCCGATGAAGTTGGTAAGACAGATCATCCTAAATACTGTCCGTACCATAGAATGTTGGGTCATACAGCTCGTACATGCTTTGTACTGAAAGGAAAAAAATCCAGGAAATGATCAAATCTGGAGCTGTCACTCTCACTCCGAAAGAAAAGACCGTCACCTCCAACGTTGTCTCTATGCAATTCGGAGATTTTCCTCCTCAACTCCTTGAATGCGGGATCGTTCCTATTCCCAAGGCAACTCTTGAAATCGTGAATATTCCCCCTCCACAGTCTGAAGGATTAGTACCGATCACTATTGAAACAGGAAAAATCATATGGATTTATCCCGATCTAGTGGCAGATTTTGAATCTCCTCCCCTTCAAAAGACTACTTCCCTAAAATCTAAGAAGGCCGAAAAAACTAAGTCATGTCATATGACTTCGTTCGGATCTACTTCCGACACAGAACCAAAAGATAAAGTAGAAGCACTTGCTGGTGCTACTAGAACAGGGAAGCATTATCTAAAGGATTATTCCAAGAGTCCTGAAGATACTCCTGATATCTCTTCAGCTGACAAAGATACTCCTGATGTTCCTCGTGAGGAAGAATCATCCACTGCACCTGTTCCTTCAACTACACCGGTTGTACCTATTCCTTCCGAGCCCACAGCACTAGAGAAAGGCAAACAACAAGCTCGCTTCGATAAACCAATCAGGAAGTCCCCTCCCATTGGACTTCAGAAGCCTTATAACTTTGACATTTTAGCTCAACTCGCTAATACTCCAGCTAGAATGTCCCTCTTTGAACTTCTACGTCTTTCTAAAGAGACTCGGGAGATATTAAGTGAGGCACTTCTTCAAGCTGACTCTTGTCTTGCACAATTAAAGAAGCCAGATGAAGAACATGTTACTTGCTTACATTGCAATAGTGTATTGGAGATTATCTCGAATATCACCTTTATGCAAGATGACATGGTATTGGAGGATAATCGACATGATCGGCCTCTCTACTACACCGGTTATATCGATACGATGAAGATAGATCGTATTCTTATTGATCCAGGGTCTGCTTTAAGCATAATACCAAAGAGTCTGCTGGATGAATTAAGAATCCCTCTTCACAAACTTTCCAAGACGGTTACTACCATATTGGGATTCAATCAAAGGCGAAGCGAGCCGTTGGGAAAGATTCATCTGAAGCTTCAAATAGGCGATTTCAGATCCAAAGTCACTTTCTATGTGATCGAGGTCGTGGGATCTTATAATCTTCTCCTGGGAAGACCCTTCCTTCATGAAAATAATGTGGTGCCTTCTACTCTTCATCAGTGCTTCAGATACATTGACAGCGATGGAAAGGTAAAAAAGAAAGTTGCTGATATAAATCCTTTCCGTGGGGTTGAAGCTTATTTCAGTGATTCCCGGATGTACAAAGAGGAGTATACAAAAATAGTACAAGCTATGGAAAAAGAAGATCCGTAAAGTGAGACCTTGATAATTCCTGTTAAAGGTCGAACTACTCAGCAACAGTCTCCTAAACCCTCTGGAGAAGGCCCCTTCATTATTCCAGTGAGCAGACGTATCCCTCAATTACCTCAATCATCTACCCAAGATACACTGATCATTCCTGTCAGTGGGCATACTACATTTCTTGCATCTTCACCTATAAAACAGGACACTCTGGTAATCCCTGTTGGTGGGCGAACTACTTTTTCGTCCCAAGTTTCAAGGGAGCTCACCTCTTCTGAGCCATTTGTGATCGATCTTAATCGAAAAAAAACTCCTTCTCGTTCTTCTTCTCCCCCTTTAGTCATTGATTTGGCTAAGATTTCTAAGGTTCAACCTCCTTCTAATATAAATACTACTACTTTTGAATTTAATGAAAAATCTCCGTCTTTGCAGTATATTGATGTTTGTAATCATGTTCATAGTTATTTGTATTTGTTAGATGACTTGAAAACAATAACCATAGGAGTTGTACAGACTTTTCATACAGAAGTATCCTTAAAATCAGTACAAAGTTCATGCTTTCTAGTACCTAGCAGAAAACCAGGAGACATTCCAATATTCTTCTACAAAGGACCAAAAAACCCTATCAACCCTGAAGATGATGATAGAAATGATGATTCTGGAAGATTACAGTTGCATCGTTATAGCCAGCAATCTAAAGATATTATCAAAAATATGGGCTATGACTTCAGAACTGGCCTCAGTAATGGAAAAGGAAGAAGAATGCCTGTTCGGATTCCTTCTCTAAAATATGGAAGGACAAAATGCGGATTGGGTTATATTGCTCCTACTTCCTTCATCAATATCATCCATGAAGATCCCGAATCTGACGAAGATAAAAGATCTGATTCTTCTAGTTCCTCTTCTTGGGATTCTGATACAAGTATCGGTGACTTCCACCGTAACATTCTGTCTTCCAACATGGTTTCCGCTGACGGTCCTAAAGAAAATGACGAAGACGAATTTGAAATCTCATCCGAATCAGAACAATGGGCCCAAAGGTTAGATAATCAATGGGAGTTTAGATTCGAGCAAAGAGAACCTCCGACTGAAGATAAACTCGTTCAAATAGATGTTGGTGAGGAGGGATCCCCCAAACCAATATTCATTAGTAAAAGTCTTTCAGAAACTGATAAGCAAGACATGATCAAACTTATTCGCGAATACATCGACGTCTTCGCTTGGAGCTATGAAGATATGCCAGGACTTGATCCACAGATTGCAACTCACAAACTCAATATCATGCCAAATGCTAAACCGGTCAAACAACAACAGCGACGATTCCGTCCAGATATTATGGATGCAATTGAAGCCGAAGTTAATAAACTCATGGCTTCTGGGTTTATCAGAGAGGAACAACATCCTGATTGGGTGGCAAATATAGTACCTGTCCTTAAAAACACTGGCAAGATCAGAGTATGCATAGACTATCGTGATCTCAATACGGCATGTCCTAAAGACGAGTTCCTTCTACCAATTACTGATGTTATGATCGATAATACCTGTGGTTTTGAACGGATGTCATTCATGGATGGGTATTCTGGATATAATCAAATTAAAATGTTTCCAGATGACGAGAAACACACTTCCTTCAGAACGCCGATCGGTACATACTGTTATACAGTGATGCCATTCGGTCTCAAGAATACAGGAGCAACCTATCAACGAGCCATGAGCACTATATTCCGTGAACATTTGCGGAAAACAGTCGAATGCTACGTTGATGATATTGCAGTCAAAAGTTGACAAAAAGAGGATCACATCTAAGATGTGAAAACTATATTTGATCTAATGCGTCGGCATCAATTAAGGATGAACCCTACTAAATCCTTCTTAGGCGTCTCTAGTGGCAAATTTCTCGGCTTCGTCATTACCTCGAAAGGTATACACGTAGATCCCGAGAAGATCAAAGCCATCCAAGAGATGCGTCCTCCATGCACCTTAAAAGAGCTACGAGGATTTCAAGGAAGGATCGCTTATATCAGGACATTCATCTCTAATCTTTCAGGACGCTGCAGACCATTCAATAAACTTTTGAAAAAAGGTGTTTCTTTCGTCTGGACTGACGAATGTCAGAAAGCATTTGATGACATAAAACAATATCTGATGAACTCCCCAGTATTGGTACCTCATATTTCAGGAATACCGTTCCTTCTATATACCCGAGCAACGAGTCATTCATTGGGTGCGCTGCTCGCTCAAAAGAATAAAAATGGTCATGAACAAGCCATTTACTATCTCAGTCGTACCATGACCGGAGCTGAACCTCGATATTCACCGGTCGAAAAAGAATGTCTAGCCCTTATGTTCGCTGTCCAAAAGACACAACATTATATCATTGGCCAGACCATTCATGTCATTTCCAGGATCAATCCTATACGAGTCATGATGAAGAAACTAAGTGTTTTAAATTCTCGATTGGCTAACTGGGGAATTTTACTTGCTCAGTATGATATGTACTATATCCCTCAGAAATCGGTCAAAGGACAAGCTTTAGCTGATTTTCTGGCTGCTCATTCAATTCCAGAAAATTCAAAACTCTATGATGAAATCCCAGATGAAGTCCTAGACTCAAACCAATCTGGCTTTAGGAGTGTCAAATTGAGGAAACTTTACATGAGACAAGTCATGTTTGAATGAAAAGCTCATATATCCCTCATATTCAGCCTCTTCACTTCGGATGTCCACTACAGAAAAGAAAAGAAAAGATCAGATATGTTTTGTCACGCAGACTTCAGAAAGATCTACGTCTATGAACCTTATGCGTGCTTAGCAGTGTTCAAAGAAAATTTCATAAGGCACGCATAAATCAGACAGATACGCTGCCAGAATTACGCAAAGATCAAATAATCACGCATGTGATCAATTCACGCAAAGTCTAGACAGATTAGAATGAAAGTCACGCATCATTGCCAGAATCACACTGAAGTGAAAATGACAAAAATACGCTGACAGATCAAGAATAATCTATCCAGAAGATGACTCTCAGAAGTTTGCGTGAATAATTCAACATCGACATCTCTGCCAACATATGAAAAATCACGCAGAGCCATAAGAGTCATGCTCATTTACGTAAAACACAGAGCTTCATAAACACGAAGATGTGAAGTATAGCCGACCCTAAAAAGGGGGCATACTTTATTAAATATCCTTTGCCCTAAGAAGGGGGATATATTTCGAAAGTTCAGCATCATTTTTATTAAAATCCTAAAGAGATTTCTATGTGGAGTTCATCTTCTTGAATTCATATCCCCCATCATCAGCATGCTTACGTTGTATGGGGGGATGAGTGGCTTCACGACGAGGAAGTCGTTTGGAGGTGGCACGCGAGGACGTTGTAGAGGCCTTGCCCTTAGCCTGAGCATCGATCTTGGGAGCCATGGTTAAGAAAGAAGAAGGAGAGACGGGAAAGACGATGAAGAGTTCTATGGAGTTCTTTCTCTAAAAAACGAGTAAAAGAACTAATGGTGGTGTATGGCCTTTTTTATAGGCTCGCAAAGAAGTCCAAACGGCAAAATCCTTAATCATTTGCCTCGATATAGGGTTTTTCACGGGATCCTAAACCGCACAGAATCCCAACAGCCCAATCATTTCAGAAAAAATCTCTCTCTGTATCATTTGAGCGTGACTAAATTCATTTTTTCGTCTCGATTTCAAAGTATTTTGAAACAATTTATCATTTTTCGAAAACTTTGAAGGGGGTTTTGTAGGCCTCAAAAATATAGTCACGCTGAGTTAATACAGCCTATCAAGAAAATGACTAAAAGACACGCTTAGTTCTATCAAATCATTTCCTCAAAAAGTACGCAAAAGACAGCTCACCATTTGTCAGATTGTAATTATGACTGACAGCACGACAGTCAATAAATGTCTCCTCGTATACCGCGTATGCACGGGATTCAAGAGATCTCAGCCGACTATTGCGTGCTTTTTGAAATCTTCTTCAACAAGATTCGGTCTTCATCAAGTTGGCGTACCAAAAAGGGCTTATCATCATTTAATGTGACTGACAAAGCAATCAATGTCAGAGATTTTGTGTCAGTTGAGGCACGTCGAATCAAGACAGCTGGCCTTCTGATTTAAGTCTGCGTGCATTTTGAACTTCAGTGTTCCTGCCTCAAGTCTGCGTGCATTTTGAACTTCAGTGCTCCTGCCTCAAGTTTGCGTATATTCTGAGCCTTCTACCTCAAGTTTGCGTGTATTCTGAGCCCTCTGCTTCAAGTTTGCGTGTATTCTGAGCCCTCTGCTTCAAGTTTACGTGTATTCTAAGCCCTCTGCCTCAAGTTTGCGTATATTTTGAGCCTAAGTATTCTGCTGTAAGTCAGCGTGGATTTTTCATCTCAACAGGGATTTCATCCTCAACCAGTTAGCATATTATCATCTCAGATTATCAAATTGGAGTATGTGGCAGACATGCCACGGATCTCTCGTATGCGTGCCCCAGTAACTTGCACACGACTCATGCATGATTGCCATGTGTCCAACAGTTATGGGCCACGTCCAGTAACTGCTCATCAACTTTGCGTACGATTGAGTCCTGCGTGATTATCAACTATGCATAGGTTATGAAGACAGTTATCTTTTTAGTTATTTTTGACTCTATAAATAGAGTTCTTTTCTCATTCATTGTACAGATATACAGAATATCTAAATTGCTGTTGAATTCTTAAGAGCTTTTCTCGCATCGTCCAAAGGATAAAGCGATCGTCTTCTAGATCGGATTCCTACAGTTGTATTTTTCCAGAATCAAAATAAATAAAGTGAATTTATTTATGGAAAACAACGCACTCTGAAGTCAAGACTCCTGCTGCGCAATCTGCTATGACTGTGGCCAGAAGACCTTCTGTCAAAACTCATCATGCGCAACCAACAAATGCGCCAACAGCCACTTCAACCCCTGCGCAAACTGTGCCAGCGCAATCTAAGAGGGACAGCCCTTTGGCTAATCTCCCTTCTTCTCACAGTAAGGAGAAAAACTATGCTCCTCTTCCCAAGCACCCTGTTGCTCCAGCGCAATCCACTGGGGGTAGTATGTTGACTATTCCTCCTCATCCCCAGAATAAAGGAAAATGCCCGTTGGTCTTTTCTCAAACTTCCTCGTCCTACGACTTGGAAGACAACAGAGGAAAACGCTCTTTAGCTAACCCTTCCTCATAAAACAAAGGAAAAGGCCCTTTGTTCTTTTCTCAGTCTTCCTCGGTTTTTACCATAGAAGATCAATCTGAACGTGCCTCGACACCAGTCAGTACAAGAACTCTTTCAAACAATGGTTCTTCTTCCCTCCTTGCCAAAGGGAAGTGCACTGATCAAAGAGGTATTCTGCCTACTCCGGTAGCAGAATTCCAAGATCTTCCAACTCTCAGGATATCCTGCTCAAAATAGGGAAAATTGTTGGTGTCTCAGACAGAAACCCCTGGGGGTGAATTTGCTGATCTAAAAACTTATCTCAATAGACCAACTTCGGCGAAACGCAAACAGCCAATGCCGAAGGCCAACCAGCATCAGAGGCAAACTTCCAGGATCAAAAATCCTGACACCTATGCTAATGAAATGAGTACTTCCCTGTACACTCAAGGGACAAAACATCTGAAGAACCGGAACCATGTTCCGAATGTTATCAAAGAACATATCCCTCAGACTTCTTCTCATCCTGTCATTGTTCCTGATCTCCGAGAACACCTCAAACAAAAATGGGACAACATCTCAACACCTCCAGTGCAACCACTTAGACACCATTGTAATCACAAGGTTGTCATCAAGTGTTGTTGTCAGACAACAAAACGATCTGTCTTCGATCGTTTGAATTTTGCAACATCTGAACCTATGTCAGAAGATGAAGATGAAGTGTTGTACGCTTCCATCAACATGACTTCTCGAGACACTGGGGGTAGGAAGTGCTCCAAGTACGACAAACCTCGCAAACCCAGCCAACAGTATTTAGATCTACTCCAAGAATCTTCTGAAGGAGTATTTCGACATACCAGATCCCGAAGCCAAGATACAATCGGTCAAAGGAATCTTCTCCAAGATCCTTCCGGTCATTTCCCTCTTTCTCACTCAGGAGATGATTTTTTCTCTGACTATGTTGCATACAGCAAAAGTTCTGAACAGACAGTATCCTCCACTGTACCTAGAGAAGTGACAGCTTATGTTGTCACTGAAGACCCAGATGCTTCTAATTCGGCTAGTCAAGAACATCGAATAGCTGCACTAGAAGACAAGTTGAAGACCATGACTGAAATGGTTGCAAGTATGCATTCTATCAACGTGGCCCAACATACAGTACCACCAACTGTACCTACTGCAAATCCTGAGATCATAGCATCGTCGGTGCCTGTCAATGCAGGATTGGGGGTAGCATCTCCTCAAGTACCTCCTGTACAGATTCAACCTACACCTAGTCAGTCAGGTGCTGGGGGTAGTCCTTACCACGTTGTTCCTCTCCCTAATACTCTGATTCAGCCTGCTCCTTCTACATCAGTGGAGGATGCCAATGAAGCTGTCAAACTCATGCGCACTCAATTCGAGGCCTTCAAAGAGAATGACAACTTACAGAGGTTGGGAATCAAACGACCCTACCCAGTTGAGTGGAAGGAAGTCCCATTTCCTCCAAAGTACAAAATCCCTACAATTTTGCTGTTTGATGGCAGCACTTCTTCCAGTCAGTTTATTAACCACTTTGAGGTAATGACTGTCCAACTTCAGCCAAATGACGCTCTTCTTACCAGAGTATTCGTCGGTTGTTTAGCCGGTGTCGCATACGATTGGTACAGAAGCTTACCCGATGGCTGTATCACCTCTTTCTCGGGTCTCAAACAGATCTTCTTGGAACGATTCTTTGAGAGAATCAATGACATGACCATGTCAGCCCTTAATAAAATCAAACAAAGACATAATGAAACCGCTGAGAGTTTCATTGAAAGGTTCTGCCGAGAAGCTTTAAAAATGCCTCATAGAACTCCGGCCGCTGTCACCATAGACACCTGCAAGGCAAATCTTTTGCCTATCATCAGCATGTGGACGGGGTCAACTCAGTTCCAAGATTGGCCATCCTTCATTGTCAACGGTAAAGCAGCTGAAGTTAGCGCTGACAAGTTTAAGCAGTTGGGGGTACACATGTCTAACCCCGACCGGGTTGAACACCAGACATCGAGTAGCGGTAATCGCCAGAACAACCGCAAGGGAAAAGAGACTTTGAACATCAACTTAAAGAACAAAGAATCTTTGGCGGTCAACGTAGCTCCACCTACGTCTACTTCTACTCCTTCTGCACATCTACCAAGGGAACCTCGTCCGAAAGTAGAGTACTTATTTGACGAGAATGACACCGTGAGTATCTTTGATTACTTGATCAAAAGCAATAAGCTCCAGCTCCCAGATCCGAAGAAGCCTGATGAAGTTGGTAAGACTGATCATCCCAAATACTGTGTCTATCACAGGTTCATTGGGCATCCCACTCGAGCATGTTATGTGCTCAAAGGCAAAATTCAAGAGCTAGTCAACGCTGGTGTTGTCACTCTGCAACAAGACGAGAAGACTGTTACCGCGAACATGGTCTCAGTTCAGTTCGGTGACTTCCCTCCGCAGATGGTACAATACGGTGTCATCCCTATCCCCAAGGCTACTCTTGAGATCGAGAATCTCCCTCCTCCACGAAGTGAAGGTCTCGTCCCCTTATCTCTTGACAATAACGAGATTATGTGGATTCACCCTAATCTTGCTTCGGAGTTCGAAGTTCCCTCTTCCTCCAAGAAAAAAGTCCGCTCCAAGGGCAAGACAAAGACTTGCAATATGGTGTCTTTTGACTCCATAGTTGAAGAGGAAATCATGCTGGGCACCATATCAGGGAAAGCCTATCTAAAGGAGTATCCCGAAGCTCAGAAAAATCCTGCTTCTTCTTCTGAGCCCGCTCCAGTGCAACCTGCTTCCACTGAGGATATTCCTACTGCATCCTCACCGGTTGTAGAACCCACTCATCCCAAGCCGACAGCAACCGACAAAGGCAAACAACAAGTCCGCTTCGACAAACCTTTGAAGAAATCATCTCCTTCTGGACTTGAGAAGCCTTACAACTTTGATATCTTGGCTCAACTAGCCAATACACCGGCCAGGCTGTCAATCTTCGAGCTCTTGTGCCTCTCCAAAGAGACTCGAGAAACTTTGAGTGAAGCTCTAATACAGGCAAAAACTTGTCTAACCCTTCTAAAGAAGCCGAAAGCAGAGCCTGTCTCTTGCCTACATTGTCATAGTGTTTTGAAATTAATTCCAAACATTACCTTCACACAGGATGACATGTTGATGGAAGACAATAGGCATGACCGTCCTCTATACTATACAGGATATGTCGACTCGATGAAAGTCGATCGTATTCTGATAGATCCAGGATCTGCTCTCAGCATCATGCCGAAGATAATGTTAGATGCATTGAAGATCCCAGTGCATAGTCTTTCCAGTACAATCACCGCCATCCTTGGGTTCAATCAGGGAAGAAGTGAACCTCTGGACAAGATTCACCTAAAACTCCAAATAGGCAATCTCTGCACAAAGGTGGCCTTCTACATCATTGACAACCATGGTTGTTCTTACAATGCTCTGTTGGGGAGACCATTCTTGTATGAACATAATATTGTTCCTTCGACTCTCCATCAATGTTTCAAATATGTCGATGACAATGGAGAGGTTCAAAAGGAGGTTGCTGATCTCTATCCTTTCAAAGGTGTCGAAGTATACTGCAATGATGCTCGTATGTACAAGGATTAGTTCATGAAAGTAGTACTGTCTCTGGACACTGAAGAAGAACAAGAAGCAATGCCCAATGACACTCTCATTATACCTGTCAAAGGGCGTGTTTCTCGTCCTCAATCCTTCAAACCACTGGCTATTCACTTGCCAGTCCAGAAGCAACCAACTGATGGTGGTCAGGATCAAAGGGAGCTCACCTCTTCTGAGCCACTTGTTATCGACTTACGTCGTAACAAAGAAAAAAGGCAGCTCACCTCTTCTGAGCCACTTGTTATTGATTTATCTCATAACAAGGATAAAAGGGAGCTCACCTCCTCTGAGCCGCTTGTTATCGACCTCCGTCGTAACAATTCTAATCCTCCTCCACGTTCTTTTTTCTTCCCCTCTTGTAATCAATCTGACCAAGTCTACTAAGGCTACAGGTCCTGTTGTAAATACAGATGTACAAATCAATGAAAAAGCATCTACTTTCCAGTATACTGATGTCGTTTATCTTGCTAAGTGCTATTTGGATATGTTAGATAGCTTTCAGTCATTTACAATGGGAGTTGTACAGTCTCTTCAAACAGAAGTTTCACTCGAACACCCAGATGATTCATATCGTGTTGTGCCCGCTCGAAAAAGAGGCGAGAGTCCAATACTTTTTAGTAAAGGACCAGAACAAAAATTCAGCTATACGGATGATAGCAAAAGTAACAATATGGGGCATCTTTAACTTCGACGTTACAGTCAACAATCAAAAGACATCATCCGAAAGATGGGTTATGACTTCAAGAATGGCCTCAACTACGGTAAAGGTAGAAGAACTCCTAACCGTACGGCTGTTCCGAAAGGAAAGTCAGAGATGTACTATAGCAGGACCAAAAGAGGTCTCGGATATACTTCACCTCCGGTATTATCCCCAGCAGTCTTCGAGTCCGATAGTGAGGAGCGCTCTAACTCTTCTGATTCCAGATCATGGGATTCTGACACCAGCATCGGTCAAGTTCATCGATTGATCGTATCTTCTAACATGGTCTCCGTTGAGCTTCCAGAAGGCTATGACGAGGATATTGAAGAAAATCCTAAAACAGATCCTTGGGCTCAACGAATGGATACCCAATGGGAACTCCGATTCGAACAAAGGGAACCTCCTACCGAAGTTCAATTAGTTCAAATTGACGTAGGAGAGAGCGGGTCACCTCGTCCAATATTCATCAACAAGAACCTTCCAGAGGCAGATAAGCAAGAATTAATTCTTCTTATTCAAGAATACATTGATGTCTTTGCCTGGAGCTATGAAGACATGCCAGGTTTAGATCCCAAAATTGCTACTCACAAATTGAATATCTTGTCTAATACAAAATCGGTCAAACAGCAACAACGACGCTTCAAGCCAGAAATAATGGATGCAGTCGACGATGAAGTCAAGAAGCTCATTGCTTGTGGCTTTATCCGAAAAGAACAACATCCAGATTGGGTAGCTAATGTCGTTCCAGTCCTAAAGAAAACCAGAAAAATTCGAGTCTGCATCGACTTTCGGGATCTTAATGAAGCATGTCCAAAAGATGAATTTCCTCTCCCTATTACGGACGTCATGATTGACAATACCTATGGGTTCGAAAGAATATCTTTCATGGATGGATTCTCCGGATACAATCAGATTCGGATGAATCCTGAAGATAAAAAACATAGTTCTTTCCACACTCCTCGCGGAGTCTATTGCTATACCGTAATGCCATTTGGTCTTAAGAACGCTGGTGCAACTTACCAACGAGCCATGAGTACCATTTTTCGAGATCATCTGCGCAAGACTGTCGAATGCTACGTCGACGATATTGCTGTCAAAAGTCGTCTAAAGAAAGATCACATCCAAGACTTGAGAACTATCTTCAATCTAATGTGCCAACATCAACTCAAAATGAATCTCACCAAGTCATTCTTGGGTGTCTCTAGTGGCAAATTTCTCGGCTTCGTCATTACCTCTAAGGGTATACACGTGGATCCCGAGAAGATCGAAGCCATTCAAGAGATGCGTCCTCCACGCAACCTAAAAGAGCTACGAGGATTCCAAGGTCGACTTGCGTATATCAGGAGATTCATTTCAAATCTGTCTGGACGCTGCAGACCATTTACTCAGCTAACGAAGAAGGGTGTGTCTTTCATTTGGACCGAAAAATGTCAACAAGCATTTGATGACATAAAGCGATATCTCATGAACCCACCAGTCTTGGTGCCACCAATCTCTGGCATACCGTTCTTAATGTATGTCTGTGCTATGGATCATTCATTGGGTGCTTTACTTGCCCAAAAGAACAAAGAAGGTCATGAACAAGCCATCTACTATCTCAGTCGTACTATGATTGGTGCCGAACATCGTTATAGTCTGGTCGAAAAAGAATGCTTAGCTCTTATGTTTGATGTTCAAAAGATGAGGCATTACATCATTGGCCAAACTATTCATGTCATATCCCGAGTTAATCTTCTTCGGGTACTGATAAAAAAACCTAGCACACTCAATTCTCGGCTAGCTACATGGGCCATTCTGTTAGCCCAATATGACATGGTATATGTTTCACAAAAGTCTGTTAAAGGTCAAGCACTGGCGGATTTCTTAGCAGCTCATCATGTTCCAGAGACATCCAAACTTTACGATAAAATTCCAGACGAGACATTGGAATCAAATATGATCTCCAAAAAATTTCCTACTTGGCGTCTATTCTTTGACGGTGCATCTAGGATTGGACCCAATGGTGCCATTGTTGTAGGAGTTGGAGTTTTCCTTGTTTCTCCAGATGGGTCAGCTATTCAAAGAGCCTATTCCTTAGATGAACCTTGCTCCAATAACGTGGCAGAATACAATGCTCTACTCATTGGTCTTCAGCTAGTTAAACAACTGGATGTCGAATATCTTGAAGTTTATGGTGACTCCAAGCTGGTTGTTAACCAGGTTAGAGGAACCTATGAAGTTCGCCATCAAGATCTAGTGCCTTACTATGAAGCGGCAATCAACATGGCTACATCATTCAAAGCCTTCTTCATCGAATATGTCCGTCGAGCTTGCAATACTGAAGCCGATGCTTTAGCTAATCTTGCAGCAGTCTTAGCCATCCCTATCAAAAGACAGCAGGTGGTAGTTGTCTCTAATCGGGAATTGTTCTGCGTCGAAAACAATCGTAATATTGAGTTCAGTAATCTTACTGAAGCCGATGTTATCAGTGAAGATTGGAGAGCTCCTTTCATCGATTTCGTAGTTCATGACATACTTCCTGAAGATCCCAAGGAAGCTACGAGTATTCGTCGGCGGTCTCTGCGATTCTACTACAATCAGACCACCAAAACTCTTTACCGGCGGACTTATGACGGCTTACTCTTGCGCTGTCTTGCTGGTGATGAAGCGAAACAAGTATTGCGTGAAGCTCACGACGGTATCTGCGGAGCACATTAACTCGGTCCTAAGCTACAGGATCGTATCCGACGCATGGGTTACTACTGGCCCTCTATGGTATCTGATGCCATCGAATATGCAAGGAAATGTCGAGCTTGTCAAATCCATGCAGATTTCATTCATCAACCATCAGAATTCCTTTATCCGACTGCTGCTTCCTGGCCTTTTGAAGCCTGGGGCATGGACATTATAGGTCCCATCAATCCTCCTTCTTCTAGAGGTCATCGGTTCATACTGGCAATAATCGACTACTTCTCCAAATGGACCGAAGCTATACCATTGGCTGAAGTCAAGACCAGCAGTGTCATCAACTTCGTCAAACACCATGTCATCTATAGATTTGGTGTACCTCGAAGGATCATTCATGACAATGGACCTCAGTTCATCAGCCAAAAGTTCACAAGGTTCTGTGACGATAATCGGATTGACAATGTCGCTTCGACAGCCTACAATCCTGCTGCTAATGGCTTGGATGAAGCTTTTAACAAGACTATCATCAAGCTCCTCAAGAAGTTTGTGTCTACTAACAAACAAAACTGGAGTGAAAAGCTTGGAGAATGTCTTTGGGCCTATCGTACTACGGTCCGCAACCCTACAGGCTGTACACCCTTCTCTTTGGTGTACGGCTGTGAAGCAGTTCTACCCTTGGAACTTCAAATTCCGTCTTTAAGGATTGCTATCGCCAACGAGCTCACTACAGAGAACAACGATCTTCTTCGACTTCAAGAATTGGAGGCGCTCGATGAGAAGCGGTTAATGGCTCAACAGCATATTGAGTTATACCAAGCCCGCATCTCGAAGATTTTCAACCGCAAAGTTAAAGTCAGAGCCTTTCAGAAAGGAAAACTCGTTCTAACCGTCAGACGTCCCATGACTATGACTCACATGAGCAAGGGCAAGTTCGATACGAAGTGGGAAGGGCCATATATCGTGAGCAAAGTCTTCTCAAATGGAGCCTATCAACTCACAGAGCTGGATGGTCGAGTTGCAATGATGCCCATCAATGGCAAGTTCCTCAAAAAGTATTGTGTATAAATGTAAAAGACATTGCTTGTAATCATCAGACAAGTTCATAAATAAAATTTGATTTTATGTCATCATGAATGATAGTACATAATATCAAGGAAGGTCACTATCATCCTTCTCAAAATTGGGACGAGGACCACTACCGTCCTTCTCAAAAAACATAATCAGCAAAAGAGTCGAGAATATCTTTGCTCGAACCCACCAGGAATTTGCAAGCAGCCATCCTTATGGCCTCATCTTCTTCAGTCTTCTCTGGTTCAAAAAAAAAATCCAAGATGTCCCTTGGCGGCTTGGGCACGGACGAACCTTCACCTACCTCTGTCTGCTTTGGCTGGGCCGGCTCGACTGGACGTTCTTCAGTAACCGCTTCAAACTTTGGGGCAATCTCAGCCTTCTTGGATGCATCTCCGGACGACATCTTTATGTTAAAAAGTGAAAGTGATCATTCCATCTGATTTTTTGTTCTATTTATAGACAGAGATTCGTAAGACAACAAAGCGACATATTCATCTGACGGTTCGTCCGTTCATTACATTCATCTGACGGTTCGCCCGTTCATTTATCCGACGGTTTGTCCGTTCATCATATTCATCTGACGATTCGCCCGTTCATTTATCCGACGGTTCCCCCGTTCATTATATTCATCTGACGGTTCGCCCGTTCATTTATCCGACGGTTTGTTCGTTTATCATATTTATCTGACGGTTCGCCCGTTCATTTATCCGACGGTTCGTCCGTTCATCATATTCATCTGACGGTTCGTCCGTTCATTACATTTATCTGACGGTTCGTCCGTTCATTCCATCCATCCGACGGTTCACCCGTTCATTCCATTCATCTGACGGTCCACCCGTTCATTACATTCACCTGACGGTTCACCCGTTCATTCAATTCATTTGATGGTTCATCTGTTCATCCTGACGATTCATTTCGTTCATTCATTTTGTTCACACATTTTGACGATTCATTTTTCGTTCATTCATCAATTCCTTCACATCAGCAACTTATCATCTTTGATTAAGTTGTCTACTGAAATAATGATATTCAACAAGTTATATTCTGCCATGTCCACATTACCTCTGAGCAGATATAATGAATATAATTATTTTCTAAAATCAAGAAATATATCATGTCTTGCACCTCTGAATATATTTTCTAACGCTATTATTTATATCTGAATAAGATATATAATAAATAATAGAGCCACAAAGAAAATGTCTTTTTATTGATCGAAATTAAAAGACATTACAAAATTACATGTCACAAAAATTGAAGATACAAAAAGTCTTTCTCATTCTGCTGGCGGGGTCATCAAGCTAGTCATCTGATGCTTTAAAGTTTGCAGTCGCTCCTCACGAGAGTCCATCACTCGCCTCCTAGCTTCCTCCATCCCAGACTTATCGTCGAAAGACGGCATGGTTACTAATCTGCGAGAGATTTCAGCTTGATGAGTTGCGACATATTCATCTCTTTCCTGGGTCAGGGCGTCCAGTTGTTGAACTGCAGCCTGATATTGTGTGACCTCATCTTCTAGAGCAAGCTGAACAAGTCTCAACTCTTCTTGAAGACGGGCAGATTCTGCTTGCAGCTCAACAACTTTCCTCTCCTTCTCCTCAGCAACAGATGCTATTGTTTCCACTTGGGAATTATACTCAGCAGACTTAGTAGAGAAAGTGTCCAAGAGAACTTGGAGATCAACTTTCGCAACTGCAGCCTCTTGAGACATCTTCTCAAATTCAGCCTGTACCAAGGGCTCCATCTCCCCCTATTAAGCTCTTGTAGATTCTAACCGATGCCTCCAGCTTATCTAATATATGTTCAAGAAAAACAGCTTGAGCTTTGTCACCTTGACTGCGAATGGCATTGATCAGATAAGAGGTTGGACCTCTAACTGTAGAGAAACCAGCATCTTCTTTCTCTATCACCCTATCTACTAAGGGTCCCAACGAATTAAAGAAAAGGTTGGTGAAGGAGCTAATGATAAATCGGTTAGTAGCCAGAGCACCAGGAGTAGCAGCTACTTCCATGGATGTCGAAGCAGTAGCAGGTGCTTGTACAGATAGACGTTCAGCTTCTTGCACTTGAGTGGAGGGCTCTTTAGACAAGGGAGCCATGGTAGAGCTGGCTGCCCCTCCCAGATGTTCTTCTGCAAAATCAAATGAACTTTATCATTTTGTTGTCATTTGCAACTAATCGAAAAGGATCAAAAGTAAAGGCAATCTTACCATGGCTTGCCCCAGTGACAAGTCTGTCATCTGTTGGCACAGGTTGCAACCTAGCAAAAGTAGCCTCAGACATTACTGCCTGGCTACTACCTGCCACAGAGACGCCCGAAAAATGTCGGCTACCACTAGCTATCGCCGTTATTGGCACTATATCAGTGCATGTGGGAGGAACTGGGGAAGATTAAAGTTCTGCATGGATAAAAATGTAGATGTCAGCTATTTAATCTATGAAAAGAAGGTTGATAATATCATTTAATATCTTTGGGATCAGCAGTAGTAGTTTTCTCAGGTGTTATTTCTTCACCCGCATTCTTTTCTGGAGACACATGCACCTCAATATTCTCTTCAGGATTTAGCGTGTCATCAACAGCTTCCAAGGATACATAGACATTAGCGTCCTCTTCTGGATTTAAAGTATCATCAACAGCTTCTGTTGATGTATCTTCATTACTCACACTGTCTTCTGGTGCTTCTTCGCTGTCAGTTGCGACGGCCGGATCAACATCATCATGCAGACCGAAGTCGCAATCGTTCAGAGCATCGATCATTAATCGATCCTCTTCATCACGAAGTGTTCTTGGTGTAGCCGGAAGCTGGGTAGTCTCCACTGCAAGTGTAGGAGATCGCATCATTTCATCCTCTTTCTCCACGGCTTCATCCATGGTCTCTACAGCCTCATTCCTCCTCTCTGGACTGAAAGTTTCAAGTTCAGGGGCGGGTGTAGGAGATGACATTGTAACTCCAGCGATAGCACTTGCCACGACCGATGACAGGATTTGTCTCGGAGGAGTGATGTCACGACCCGCACCCTAGAGTTAGGGCACGAGAACGTAACAACGCCCAGCCTACGCCGCAGTGTCGGCGGTTGAACGCTGCCCTAGGTCTCAATGCATCTAACAGTATAAGACTAAACAGTTTATACTCCCCGAATGGGGGTGACATAGCAGAATGTAAACTCAATCACATCTAAGGTAGAGCATAAAGGAAGATAGATAAAACATGAAATCAAAAAGAGATACAACAGATAGAAGTCTAAGTGTCTAAGATACAAACTCAGAATACATCTCAAAACTCAAATACAGTAATCCACAAATACAACTCAAGATGACTGAAAATAAACTATAAGCAAAAACCCTAGCTATCTATGTAACCTCTACTGTCTCCTCTAGGCTAGTAGGCAACCTCCAAGCTATCTGTAAAATTTATCAACGGGTCCAGTCAGGACTGGAGCGAGCACAGTACATCTCAACAGATCATAGCAGGTTAGAAAATATAATCATGCAGTAAAGTAAGATACAGGATCTGAAGGAAATATAGTATGTAAACAGAGAAAGAGAACTGTAATAGAAATATCTACTATACATAGAGAACTAACAGTGACTAGTGAGTCAGAGTAAAATATAAACATGTGAATGGCATAGGAGATTCATGACTACAGCTAAGAGAGTGATTCATGACTACAGCTACTTGGATAATATTCACATGTCTATTTCTACTCTCCCATCCCCAATCAATACACAAGGATCTGTTCAAGTTATGTTAAGATTCGTAAAACTTCACATGGCTCATAAAATGAGTGATACGTGAAGGTGATTTATGATGGCTCTGTGAATATGAGAGTACATGTGTCACAAGCGATTCGTGAATCAGAGGAAGCATAGAGATACGTGATGATTCGTGAAACGCACAAAATATGCAGTATCCGATGCTCCTGAGGGGGATAACATCTCATGAAAAGATCCATATAGTACCAATCCGTGTGACCAACGTGACAGTATCAAGTAAAGTAAATTAAAGCAGGAAAATAATTCTAAACAGGATATGAAATGATCAGAGAATGTACTCGCCTGATATCTGAATGTCCAAGGTAAAGATACTGTCCGATGAGAGGTGTCTGGCTCCTAATTAGAACAGCACAAGTCACAACATGTCCAAAAGGGTAATATAAAGCACTACAATGCATTATACATGAATCTAGGTCAACTAGGCCAAAGTCAACCCTTGGTCAACTCTGGTCAACTGTACTAGTCAAACTAGGTCAAACTAGGTCATGTCCTAACCCAGCAAGTCTTACTAGGCCTAACCAAGACTATCCTAGCAAGCACACATCAATACAAGGCTATACAAGCCAACATACACCCAACTCTATATAGCATGCAATTATTCAATACTCAAATAGGCAAGAATTCACATTGGATATACACTAGATAATCTATTACTTTAAGCTATATATGTCTACACATATATACACATGCATATATTGGTATTCAACATTAGGTCTATAATTATGGCATTTCAAATGGTTATATAAACTTATATATTACAACACAATATGCTAACATATATATAATATACATACATAGCTAAGTTAACTATATTCATAAATACTTATTTAAGAGGCTATGAGTGTGTATATGAACATGGCAAAGGGGCAAGTGAGGGTTAAATGGGCATACATAGTGTATACATATCAAAGTGTCAAAGTGTAAGTGAACAAAGTGTCAAGTGTGATAGTGTTTACATAGTATAAGGGGTACATGAGGTAATATAGGATTTGTGTTAACATAGAACATTATATCTCATTAACTTGTATATTGTATACATTACATCTATTATTACATTACATTCATGTTTGCATTCATTCATCATTCATTTATTCTCTTGCACTACTATATGCACCATACATTACATACTATGGAACCTACATATTCATTACAAGCCATACTTATACATGCTTACATTAGATAGGATACTTACATCTCATACATCATTTATTTAAACATTTACTCATGCTTGCATTTTCTATTTAATTACATAATGTATATACATTAACATGGGTTAAAATCAAATAGAACATTATATTACACACAAGGGTGCACAAAATGCATATGCCGAATAGTAACTCCTACTAATAATCAATACTGTACCATCTCAGCATGAATTAAAATCTAGAATTAAAGTATGTTATAGATCTATGTGTTAGCTTTCTGAAACTTCAAACGGATCGCGTTTTCGTTTCCGAAAACTCCCAGAATCGCAAAACACCGAGAACGCGTTTGTCTTTCGTACAGCTGACACTCAAATAATTCTCCAGAAAGTTACAAAAATAATTAGGCCTATTAATACATGTTTTTGGAAAGCTAACTTCAATACGCTTCTTTTAAAAAAACGGAAGATTAAATCGAGCTTTGAGCTAGAAGTTATGACATTTCTAAGTTAGGGCTGAAATTAAAAACGTGGATAAAAATCATGACGGATTTAGATAGTTTGAGCCAAAAGAATACACAATATATATCCTAATTATCCACAACAATAATGACAATAATAATATGAGGAACCACACTCACAAACTTGATTATATAATCATCATGAACCATTTATTACATATATAAATATAGATACACTCTCATTACAATATATATATATATATATATATATATATATATATATATATATATATACATACATACACAAATCTATATATGTAACATGAACACATCTATAAGAGATACATGAATAAAATGTAAAGTACTCAAGAACACATCTCTACATATTCAAATCTGAGATTTAATATGAATTAATTCATTTAATCAATATTTTAAATATAAAGTGTGTCCAAGTTTGGGGGTTTTTCCCATGAACACAAGACACAACAATAATACAATAGAAATCCCTAAAGGACACATAATGGACACAAGAGGACACAAAATAGGGACACAACAATGGGGGTCATTCCTATGGTTAAAACTTTCCTAAATACAAAATGGAGAAATAAAAGAGAAGGAAATATTACCTAAAGGAGAGAAAATCCAAGGAGAAATGCTTCTTCCTTGGGAGAGCTTGAGAGCACTTGGGGAAGAAGACTTCTCAAAGAAAGGAAATGAGATGGGAGTCCTATTAGGGCCGGCCACAATGGTTATCCTCCCCCCTCCATTGAATATTACAAGTTTGCCCCTCCCTTAGTTACAAGTGTTTAAAACAATTTTGGTTAGGGTTTGGGGGTAAAAGGGTCAAAATAAAAACTCTAAATGGTTAACCTAATAATTAGGATTATGACTAATCTTTCTAACATGACTAATTAAAATATGGGCCATGGCTAACTAATGCATGGGTCCAACTAGAGTCTAAGTTACCCCGGGTCCCCGTTACAAGTCGGATTGAGATGAAATTCGAACCTGACTCAAATAATCCCAAAACAATATCATAAATAGTAAAATAATATCAAAATAATTCAAAGAGGTCAAACGTAAAATATTCTTAGGCCATAAATGACATTAAAATATCATAATCACATGGTTAGGCTCTAGGTTAAACAGTCTCTAAGGTTTCACTAGCAAAACGTCAAAACCACAAGTCATTGATTTAAATAATTTTAAAATGATTTAAAATCACCAAAAATTATATCATGAATTAAATATCATTATTAAAATAATTATAAACACGAAATTTTGAAATTACCCTCATTTGGAAAACTGGATGCTACAACTCTACCCACCTTAGAAAAATTTCGTCTTCGAAATTTAAGATCGATAGTACTCCTTCTAGAGCCTCTAACCTACCCAATATCTAAGGTAACACTTCCTAACACTGGAATAATAAACGGACATCTAAATAGTGTCAATCTAGGAATACCTCCAACACTGCTCTGCTGTACGACGGTAATGGAACTTCAATAAAATATGAACTGGAACCTATATCCAAGGGACTGGACCTATTTTAAAGTGGTCTTAACTAAGGATGAAAAGGAACTGATCATAGGCTATAGGTATGCTCAAACTATTATCTTCCTATTAACCATCTATTAATACATTCTATTACCATAGGAACGATGCATTACTAAGACATATAGGCCCCTATCTCTCATAACACATTTATACTCACCAAAAGACTAGTACATCCTATCAAGGCTGATACTATAATCTCTCATAAATCTCCTAAGCTACATGTTTATAGACACACATCCCCACATCAAGGACTAACTTATATATATCTACAACTGATACTATTGGGGTGACGTCCCTATTTTCCAACAATCAAGGTCTAAATTTTTTTTATCTAAATCATGCAATTTGAAGGAATAGTATACAAGGTTAGGGCATACCGTAGCAGTTGGAAGTCTCACCTAGGTACACTAATCATTCTAGGTTAAAACAGTACTATGGTATCAACACACAAACAATCTAGAGTGTCCTAATTGGAAAGGTAAGGGAACAACAATCATCAAGGTTGTAGGGTTGTCTACCATCCTATATAAAAATTGGTCATTAACAAGCAACTAAGAAATTATTAAAAGGTTACTATTCCATAAAATAGCAAAAATTGAAAATTTAGGCACAACAAATCACAAATAGATTTTTGTCTTGACATGATCTAAGTTGATCAATTTCGGGATAAAACGAGATTTGGGCAAGAAAGGAAATCAATGAAACCAAAGTATGAGCACGAGCATCCAATGATGGAGGTTCAGGTCATGATTAAATTTAATTCGACTGAGTACGAATACGAGGTTCATAGGCGATGAAAAGATTTTAAGGAGAATTGTCAAGGCTGTCGCGAATGAGACTCTAGGGTCAAGTTTAACTATGTCTCCATTCTCGTAGATTGATACATAAAAAAGTGAACCAAAGTGCAATAGGTTGATCAGACCATCATGTACCGGTTCTGATTAGACAATATGTTAGTAGGTGGCCACCCAATAAAATATGTCATGACCAAGCTCGAAAATAGATAAGCTTGCAAAACTAAGGCTAATTTAGCAGCACAAGATATAAGGGTGGTAATGATGAAAGGAATTACATAGTCCAAGTTTCTTAACCAACGGGTCAAGTAATCAGATAAGGTACAAGGTTGAGCATCTAAGAAAACAAGCAGAACACCATCACATGTCGGGTCGAAAGAATTGAGTCAAGGCTGGATTTCTAATTGAAATAAGAAGAAATTTAGTATAATGGTAGAAGTTATAGTTTAGCCAGTTGACCAGAAAATCATATCAAGAAAATAGAGTACAAGAAGACGGGTTTTAGTGGGACATGATATACCTACACGAAGGTGAGCTCGTCTAGGTCTTGCATATAAGATTTGTTGGAGGGTAACAGCTAGTATTACATTCCGAATATCAAAGTCACGATAAGGAAAGTCAAGGATCTCAATTAGAAAGTGGGAGTTCAAGAGGTGGTAATTAATGCACAAAAATAATGAAGATCGAGTTAGTCATCTGCTTCTGATACTCTTAAGTTCATCTGGTCATAACTTGCCAATCATATCTTTACCTCACCAGTCTCCATATGAAAATTTAACCTTTACTTAAACCCTTACCATGACTACCGTAGGCAATTCCTGTCACGACCCGCACCCTGAGGAAGGGCACGAGAACGTGGGTACGTCCAGCCTACGCCGCAGTGTCGGCGGTAGAACGCTGTAGAGTTCGTCTATAACATCTAACATCTAACAATAATGTGATATAAACATATCATCTCCGCACGGAGGTATAATATAACATCTCAACTCTATCTCAATCACAAGTCTAGGAAAGATAGAGCACGATATGGAATCAGATAAAAGAAAGGAACTGAATATAAAAAGAGTTATCACACCACACAAAGTAGATGTCCAACACAAATAAATACAAGTCCTGAAATATAACTAGATCTCAACAAACAATCGGAACAATCCGATACAAACTGAAAGCTGTAAATACTAGACTAGACTAGACTAGACTAGGCTAGGCACCCTCTACTGAGCTAGATGCTCCTCGGGCTCCTGAAGGTCACCCTCTTGTGCCCCATAGAAGGTAGGGCAGTCATCATCATCATCTGTAATATTTTCAACAGGTCCAGTCAGGACAGGAGCGAGCACAATACATCTCACGCAGTTCATATCATGTTAGGAAATATAAGCATGCAGAAGAGTAAGATACATGAACTGTAAGAAGATGTATATGAAAACAAGAGAGAGTTTATAACTGAAATATATATAGGATAAGTAAAACTGCAATACTAGTGATTTAGAGCACAATATGGTTATGTAAACGGCTTAGGTTGCACAATAACAATAACAATAGGTCAAATCCATCATAACGTGAGTGTACAATGGAAGCGCACAATAGTTGTACAATGGGATTTGATCACATAACCATTCCTACTCACCCTCCCCAATCAATACACAAGGATCCAATCCAGTTACGCTACCTTGTACAATAGTCTCCATGAAGCTCATGTGATAATGAGAGTACAATATGCACAATGAGTATACATGAATGGGGGTGTACAATAAATACAATATGTTCGTGAAACGCACATAACAATATGTATCTGTTGAGCACAATAGAGATAGCATCGCAAAAGAAGATCCATATAGTACCAATCCGTGATAACAATCGTGCCAGTATCAAGTACAGTAATCTAGAGCATGAATGTAAATCCAGACAAGTATGAAACGATCAGAGAATGTACTCGCCTGTCACCCTGAATGACTGATATGAATAGATGTCCGAACTGGTGTCACAGAGTCCTATTTAGAGTAAAACATGTTAAGATGTGTTCAATATGTAAAAATGGAATCTGCAGTGCAAGCTACATGATTCTAAGTCAACTAGGTCAAAGTCAACTCTTGGTCAACTGTCTAGGTTAAACTAGGTCTACACCAAGCCAAGCCTATACCAAGCCTATGCCAAACCTTATATCAATATCATATATCAATATCAATATCATATATACCATCAAAGTCTTTACATTCAACATTCTATGTAGTTATTATATCTATATATATATACATCACTAGAGTATATAGGCAAGCCTAAAGGATAGCCTACCTACACCAATCCTATATAGAAATATATATATACCAATCAAACACAAATTTAGAGAGAGGGAAAAGGGAAGAACATGTGTGTGTGTAACCTAGATATAGGTGTCAAGTGTCCACAGTGTGTGTTAAACAGGGAAAAATCAGTGAGTGAAACAATCCAATGCATAAGAATTTATCATTGAGAATTTGAAATAGTTAAAGGGAAGGGAATCCATTCTCAGGAATCATCTATAATGAACCAACCCTTCATTCCCTCTACTCCATATTACATGTATTAAATAGATTCAAAAACCCAAATCCCAACCCTTAACTCAGGTTTGAAATCCTGATCATCTCAGGTTCACATATGAATCATTCAGGATTTATATTAACCTATAGCTTAGGAATTTAACAGTGAATAACAGGTTTCCATTTCAGTTAACAGTGGTTAACATGTTCAACCCAAACTTAATTCTCAGGTTAAAACCAACATAGGTAATCTCAGGTTACTAACTTGGAAATCTCAGTTTTCAGTGTTTGAATTTAAAACCCAGAAACTCAGTTAACCCTGAACAATTTCTAATAACAATCAATCATCAACCCAGGTAACTAGGAAAATCATTTCGAAAAGGAACCAAATAGCCCATATCAGTAAAATCCTTTTGCAAGCAAAACCCAATCCCAAGTTCGAATTCACATGAAATCCTAGTTAACTTATCATTCAAAAAAAAACTGTTAAATGTTCTTGAAATTTCAGTGAATTAAAGTATCAGAGGAAAAGAGGAAAATGAAACCAATTTTCCAATTTCAAACTCGAAAACCCAAATAAACCTTCAATTCTAATGTGCAGTTATAAAAACATATTTAAACATGCAATTGGGATGAGTTCGTGTCCATAAAGTTGGACACGAAGTATCCTAAACAAAAACAAACACTGCATCAGACCACTCGAGTGCACTGCCTCGTGCGGTCAGTCCGAGTCGAACTGGACACGACACAGGGAACAAGAAACCACGTGTTCATGCACAGAGGTCAAGGGGGACTAGGGCTAGGGTCTCAACTCCCTGACACGAGTCCACGCTGTGTCTGCACGCGACACGACACGCGTATCAGAGGGGGATTTCTGCCTGTGCACAGTCTGTACAGGAACAGTGCGGGAGCAATTACTCCTCGGACACGACACAAGACGACACGAGATTCAAGGGACGTGATGTCAGTCACTGCCCCTTGGTCTGTGCCAAGTGGCAGGTCGCCACGTGGCGTGTCGTGTCCACAGTGACACTCGGGTAGCAGGGCACTGCTACCTTGTCTGCGTGCGTGTGTGCGTGTCCATTTTGGACACGGACACGACACGAAAGTTGGCTCAGTCCTCTGGAATATTAACATACATATTAAAACCTAATTTTCTGTTTAATTAGTTTCTGAAATTAGCACAATTAAATTCTAACAAACATTTCATCGAACACCTTGTTTAAAACACCGATACGTGTCCGATACGGACACGAAATGGACACGAATTCCTACCAAACTTGGGCTACACCTAGGGGGACCCTAAATGAATGCATCCATGGGAAGAAAACTAGAATTTAATAGGTTTGTAGGGTTTTACCTATTGAGGGTGAAACCTCAATTTAGAGCTATTTGAATGAGGGCTTCCCTCGATCTTGCGACGATCCCGAGCCTCCGAATCCTTGCTAGCTACCCACAAATAGTACCCTCTACTGTAGGGGAGTCCAATGCAAAAGACTAGGCTCAATTTGGACTTGTTTTGGATATTTGGGGAGGAGTTGAGGAAGAACACTAAAAGAGGCAAATAAGAATGATTAAAAAATATGCAAATGATTAATGTGTTGTATTTATAGAGGGGGGGGGATGTTTGATGGCTGCCATTAGGTTAGGGTTAGGGTTTAGGATGAGTGGTCAAGGCTTCTCCAATAATTCCTAGCCAATCTAAAGGCTCACAATTAAAGTAACCCTTCTTAACCTTTAGCCTAAAATATCCTATTAACAAATATCTAGATATTAACCTAAATGATTACTTAGTTGAAACCATCTAACTTAGCCTCTATGGTCATGACTATTATCTAGATTAGGCTCAACTTCTAGGTCAAGCCCTAACTAATAGATTAGCACAATATTTAATTAATACAATTTATAATTTCACAAAATTGTCAAAATGACCAAAATACCCCTAGGCTAAAAAGTTATAATTAGTCATCCTAATCACATGACTAGGCTTCCTTGGTCATGGTTAGTCTCTGGGCTCAGCAAACCCTAGGGTTACACTAGTCAATCACCAAAATCTCAAGTCGTAATTTTTAAATAGTTTTAAATTAACTAAAATCACCAAAAAAAATCATAACATGGTTTAAATATCATTATTAAATGATTAAAATTATAAAATTTCAAATTTACCCTTATTTTAGAAACTGAGTGCGACAATTCCCAATTTCCAAACATCACTCTTGAAGCACAGCCCTCACATTTAGGAATCAACATTAACCATTTATTTAAATTTCCAAGTTCTTTCACCTTGTCTTAAATTTGACCCAAAACCTCTAAATCCCGTTTACGAATTCCTTGAACTTGTTCAAATTGTTCTCCTCGTATTATTTAATTTAAATTTTTAGGCCTTACAAAACTTATCTTCCATCATAAAATCAACTTTCGTATTTTCTTCGACATACACCCTCGAATATTATTCTCCTAAAAATATTTCACAACAATCTCTAAACTTCCATAACTTTGTGTTCTCTCTATCCCTAGTCATTTTCTCGTAACATCTTGTTTAATATCCTTATTAAACACAATTAACTTCTCTTTTCCATTACTAACCTTCTACATAGCCTCAGAGTAAAAGTTTTCCCCAGAATCAATCACCAAGATTTTCTAAGTTCTCAAAACTAGGTTGACCTCTGATATCCTCATTAGTTTTGAATACACCTATAAACTATCTCATAACCCCAAAATTTCTCTAAATGTAATTATTTCCAGATTAGCAGTATACATCTCTTTATTCTATTCGAGACCTTTACCACATTTCTATCTCAAGTTGCCATATGGAACACTCCACATTGATTTCTTTTAGATCATCATAAAATAACCAGTTATGTCTTCTCTGAGCTACATAATTTACGTTACTTCCTTAGCCTTCCCCATACAAAAGATACGAAGATTCAAGGGTTTCGAAGTAAATCTGGTAGGGACGACAAGATATGGGTAATTAATGTAATGAGACAGAGTTTAAGATAAGAGATAAATAAGAATGCAAGGGAATAATGGCGAGAAAGAATAATGAAGATATGTTCCTTCTCATCGGTTCAAACGAGAGGAACCCATCAAGCTTAAATTCAATAGCAAGGAATGAGGGTGAATCCAAACAAGAGGAAAAGGAATTCCAATTGAAGTTCAAAATGAGTTTCTCAGGGGTCGTCCCAGAAATCTCTCAAAGAATCCTAAGTGTGATTGAGTACCTTGGATTTGAAAATATTAATCTAAATACAAAATTAAATCAACAACTACAAAATTTTATCAAAATTATCAACTAATACCAGGATTCAAAGTTCTACAATGAATCCACAAAATTAAATTCAAATCAAGAAAAAAGGTAAATCAAAACAAGGAAAAGGAGTTTAAATTGGAATTCAAAATAAGATTCTCAAGGGTCATTCCAGGAATCTCTCAAGGAATCCTAACAGTGATTGAGTATCCTTTCATCCTAACATGTTAATTTATATATCCTATAGCAGGCTCGTAGTAGTACAACTAAGTCGTTGCGCTACTACGAAATCGCACTAATGCGAATCTCGACCTGTATGGGCCACCACTAAAAATGTGTCACGACCCGCACCCTAGAGTTAGGGTACGAGAACGTAACAACGCCCAGCCTACGTCGCAGTGTCGGCGGTAGAATACTGTCCTAGGTCTCAATGCATCTAACAGTATAAGACTAAACAGTTTATACTCCCCGAATGTGGGTGACATAGCAGAATGTAAACTCAATCACATCTAAGGTAGAGCATAAAGGAAGATAGATAAAATATGAAATCGAAAAGAGATACAACAGATAGAAGTCTAAATGTCTAAAATACAAACTCAGAATACATCTCAAGACTCAAATACAGTAATCCATAAATACAACTCAAGATGACTGAAAATAAACTATAAGCAAAAACCTTAGCTATCTATGTAACCTCTACTGTCTCCTCTAGGCTAGCAGGCAACCTCCAGGATATCTGTAAAATTTATCAACGGGTCCAGTCAGGACTGGAGCGAGCACAGTACATCTCAACAGATCATATCAGGTTAGAAAATATAATCATACAGTAAAGTAAGATACAGGATCTGAAGGAAATACAGTATGTAAATAGAGAAAAAGAACTGTAATAGAAATATCTACTATACATAGAGAACTAACAGTGACTAGTGAGTCAGAGTAAAATATAAACATGTGAATGACATACGAGATTCATGACTACAGCTAAGAGAGTGATTCATGACTACAGCTACTTGGATAATATTCACATGTCTATTTCTATTCCCCCATCCCCAATCAATACACAAGGATCTGTTCAAGTTATGTTAAGATTCGTAAAACTTCACATGGCTCATAAAATGAGTGATACGTGAAGGTGATTCATGATGGCTCTGTGAATATGAGAGTACATGTGTCACAAGCGATTCGTGAATCAGAGGAAGCATAGAGATACGTGATGATTCGTAAAACGCACAAAACATGCAGTATCCGATGCTTCCGAGGGGGATAACATCTCATGAAAAGATCCATATAGTACCAATCCGTGTGACCAACGTGACAGTATCAAGTAAATTAATTTAAAGCAGGAAAATAATTCTAAATAGGATATGAAATGATCAGAGAATGTACTCGCCTGATATCTGAATATCCAAGATAAAGATACTGTCCGATGAGAGGTGTCTGGCTCCTAATTAGAACAACACAAGTCATAACATGTCCAAAAGGGTAATATAAAGCACTATAATGCATTATACATGAATCTAGGTCAACTAGGCCAAAGTCAACCCTTGGTCAACTCTGGTCAACTGTACTAGTCAAACTCGGTCAAACTAGGTCATGTCCTAACCTAGCAAGTCTTACTAGGCCTAACCAAGACTATCCTAGCAAGCACACATCAATACAAGGCTATACAAGCCAACATACACCCAACTCTATATAGCATGCAATTATTCAATACTCAAATAGGCAAGAATTCACATTGGATATACACTAGGTAATCTATTACTTTAAGCTATATATGTCTACACATATATACACATGCATATATTGGTATTCAACATTAGGTCTATAATCATGGCATTTCAAATGGTTATATAAACTTATATATTACAACACAATATGCTAACATATATATAATATACATACATAGCTAAGTTAACTATATTCATAAATACTTATTTAAGAGGCTATGAGTGTGTATGTGAACATGACAAAGGGGCAAGTGAGGGTTAAATGGGCATACATAGTGTATACATATCAAAGAGTGTCAAAGTGTAAGTGAACAAAGTGTCAAGTATGATAGTGTCAACATAGTGTAAGGGGTACATGAGGTAATATAGGATTTGTGTTAACATAGAACATTATATCTCATTAACTTGTATATTGCATACATTACATCTATTATTACATTACATTCATGTTTGCATTCATTCATCATTTATTTATTCTCTTGCACTACTATATGCACCATACATTACATACTATGGAACCTACATATTCATTACAAGCCATACTTATACATGCTTACATTAGATAGGATACTTACACCTCATACATTATTTATTTAAACATTTACTCATGCTTGCATTCTCTATTTAATTACATAATGTATATACATTAACATGGGTTAAAATCAAATAGAACATTATATTACACACAAGGGTGCACAAAATGTATATGTCAAACAGTAACTCCTACTAATAATCAATACTGTACCATCTCAGCATGAATTAAAATCTAGGATTATAGTATGTTATAGATCTATGTGTTAGCTTTCTGAAAATTCAAACGGATCGCGTTTTCGTTTCCGGAAACTCCCGGAATCGCGAAAACACCGAGAACGCGTTTGTCTTTCGTACAGCTGACACTCAAATAATTCTCCAAAAAGTTACAGAAAGAATTAGGCCTATTAATATATGTTTTTGGAAAGCTAACTTCAATACGCTTCTTTTAAAAAAAATGGGAGATTAAACCGAGCTTTGAGCTAGAAGTTATGACATTTTAAAGTTAGGGCTGAAATTAAAAACGTGGATAAAAATCATGACGGATTTAGATAGTTTGAGCCAAAAGAATACACAATATATATCCTAATTATCCACAACAAAAATGACAATAATAATATGAGGAACCACACTCACAAACTTGATTATATAATCATCATGAACCATTTATTACATATATAAATATAGATACACTCTCATTACAATATATATATATATATATATATATATATATATATATATATATATATATATATATATATATATATATATATATATATATATATATATATATATATATATATACATACACAAATCTATATATGTAACATGAACACATCTATAAGAGATACATGAATGAAATATAAAGTACTCAAGAACACATCTCTACATATTCAAATCTGAGATTTAATATGAATTAATTCATTTAATTAATATTTTAAATATAAAGTGTGTCCAAGTTTGGGGGTTTTTCCCATGAACACAAGACACAACAATAATACAATAGAAATCCCTAAAGGACACATAATGGACACAAGAGGACACAAAATAGGGACACAACAATGGGGGTCATTCCTATGGTTAAAACTTTTCTAAATGCAAAATGGAGAAATAAAAGAGAAGAAAATATTACCTAAAGGAGAGAAAATTCAAGGAGAAAGGCTTCTTCCTTGGGAGAGCTTGAGAGCACTTGGGGAAGAAGACTTCTCAAAGAAAGGAAATGAGATGGGATTCCTATTAGGGCCGGCCACAATGGTTATCCCCCCCTCATTGAATATTATAAGTTTGCCCCTCCCTTAGTTACAAGTGTTTAAAACAATTTTGGTTAAGATTTGGGGGTAAAAGGGTCAAAATAAAAACTCTAAATGGTTAACCTAATAATTAGGATTATGACTAATCTTTCTAACATGACTAATTAAAATGTGGGCCATGGCTAACTAATGCATGGGTCCAACTAGAGTCTAAGTTACCCCGGGTCCCCGTTACAAGTCGGATTGAGATGAAATTCGAACCCGACTCAAATAATCCCAAAATAATATCATAAATAATAAAGTAATATCAAAATAATTCAAAGAGGTCAAATGTAAAATATCCTTAGGTCAGAAATGATATTAAAATATCATAATCACATGGTTAGGCTCTAGGTTAAACAGTCTCTAGGGTTTCACTAGCAAAACGTCAAAACCACAAGTCATTGATTTAAATAATTTTAAAATAATTTAAAATTACCAAAAATCATATCATGAATTAAATATCATTATTAAAATAATTATAAACACAAAATTTCGAAATTACCCTCATTTGGAAAACTGGGTGCTACAAGTGACTACCTTCTTTCTTCTGAAGGCCATTTTCTTTCTATGTAGAGGTCTCACTGGACTCTCTACATCTATGACATTTTTTTGTCTTTGAACAGAAGTTGGGGTGGTCGCTTCTTCTCTCTGAATTGACTCGGCCAGCTGCCGAGATTGCGACCGAGTGGTGACCTTTTCTGAAGGTTCCAAGACAAGCTTCTTCTTCGCAACTGGAGAAGAAGGTTCTTCTCTCCTTCTCTTTCTCTCCTTGGCTGGAGATTTGACAACTTTCAAAGAGATGCGCAATGGTTCGTTGACTTCTTCCGGGAAGTTGGCTTCCCTTGAAGCTTCCAACGGTGCATCGGCCGGTTCACGCTCTTCATCGTTGCCAGGAGCCAACATAACAGTTGCTCCCTTCTTTAATCTGGCCGCTGTCGCGAAGCTGTCGGCGAAACTAAAGTTCTCGGCAAAGGTATTCGCCGATGTATAGAAGATTGAATATGTGTACAGCATCCGCGGGCCATGGTCGCTCTTCGTCGGCATCGAGAACATTGTTCTTGTGTCTCGAGCATTATAATAAGCCCAAGCCCGGGTGCCATCGATCAAATAACCTTGTCCTTGCAGGCACGTTATGGCGTTACCCACGTGGAATTGGTCATAGCCGAATTGGCGCACAAAACGGCTGGGAAGATAGGGTTCCAAGTAACATTCATCTTCAAATCTGTAGACCAGGTGTGACGGCCGGATCGTCTTCAGCCAATCAAACACTGCACGACCCAAAGGCTGCCTCCTAAGATCAACCAGATTTGTAGACATATGTTCATAGCCAGTTGGAGGGGGAACACAGTAGAAATTCTACCCCTTCCCGAGATTCAGAGCACGTCTGCAATCTCTTAGACTGGTGTATATCCATTTACTCTTGGAGAATCTCCACAAGAAGCTTCCGCTGACCGCCCCTATATCGGGGCACATCAATGAAGGATAGTGCAGAAGAAACCATCCGAACAAATAAGTGTTGGGAAGCTCCAGCCGAGGGAAGTTCCCTTTCTCGCCTTTTCCCTTGAGCATTGAATCAACAAAAAGGCGGAGACCAACGTTCACTCTGCAGGTTATCGCCGATAGCAGGTCCATCCGGTAGCCAAAGACTAAACGGACGGCAGCAAAAAGTACGCCGCGATGGAAGCGATCAACGGCACTGGCTCCAGGGACGACGAATCGTCGAAGCCAGTAGGTGAGGAAACCCGCCAACTGGGCTTCCTCTGACATAGGCCTATAGCCCATTCTCATGAAAATTTCAATAATATCTCCTGTCTTGAAAGGAGGATATTGAAGTTCATCATCAACCTTGATGTCCATCTCCTTGTTCTCCTCTATCAATCCTATCATCTCACTATGGCTGAGTGGTCTGAAGAAGTTAGGGTTGCACTTATCGTGCTCCTTAGTCTTCTTCTCCATGATGTGGTTGAGGAAGAGATAGGGCAACCACTTTGACGAGTAGCAAGTGCCAGAGGAACCACTCTTGTAATACAAGGAGCAGATCTTATAGTGGCACAACAGTTCTTCAAAAACGGCCACCATATCAGCATTTTCCCGACGAAGTCGGTCCAACTCGTCATTGGTTGGAACAAATTCTTCATAGGGAAATTCCCCCATTGGCAAGCTCGAGATATACTTCATCTCATGAAGAGCCAGTCCAATCTCTCCACAGGGCGTCATGAAAGTCCATGTCCTAAAGTTGTACCTCTCCGCCAATACGAGAAACAGCTGAGGGTTGGGGTAGAATCCACATACGGTAGAGTATACCACCTGGTACAACTCAATCTCCTTGAGCTTCTCTTCGAACTGAGCCAATATCCAATTGGCTATGCAGTTTCATCTTTTGTTATCTGGATTCACCAGACCTGTCAATCGGATGTCCTGATCCAGATATCTTCCCTCAACCTTCGCAAATTTATTCACAAAGATCGGTGTTCTAACTGGCAGCAGCAGGGAGGAGTTCTCTGGTGGGATGCACCCAGGTTTCAATCCCCTGAGCAGAGAGCTGTGACGCTCCGAGGAACTATAAAACATATCCTTGTTGTTGGGTCCTTTCTTCACACAAATGTTTCCTGTTCTGGCTTGCTGGAGAGGAGTAATATCCCAGTCCATCCTCCTGGGATAGCTTGCATGAGCATAGCGAGATAGAAGGAGGCACCTGGCAATATCTGGTAACAGTATTCTTTTCTTGCCTCTCTGAAAGAGTCTTTGTTCAACTCGAGGTCTCGGCTGAAAACTCTTATCAAGAGCCTCACCGAACAGAAATAGAGGCTTCTTATGAACAACGGCGTCAGCAGTTTGCAGTGGCTGCCCGTTCATCGGACTTAGTAAGGTTTCATTGTCCTGTGCTATTAGAATAGCCTGTCGAGAAGATGGCAGGACATACTGAGGAAATATCACATGGGACAGATCCTCCTTAAATTCAGGCTCAGCCAGAGTCCCTGTAAAGATCTCATATTCTGGGTCTTCTCTGAGATTAACTGTATCAAACAAAGAGACAAAATTCAGCACATGTAAAATCAAAGATTATGTTCAAAAGATTAGCAAATTGTACAAGCATCAGATTGCGCTATGTGCATGGCATCAGATTGTGCTAATGCAGTCTACATGCGCAAAATATCCAGTTGTGCCAATACATCTACTTGCGCAAGTCATCAGATTGTGCTGAGCAACTTGTACAAAGCATCAGTTTGCGCTGGACAGACTTGGGCAAATCGATAGATTGCGCTGAACATTTGCCAGCGCTTTCCACCGATTGCGCAAGAAAATAGTTTTCATAAAAATGAAAACTATTATGTGTGTGCAAACAAAACCCTAAACAGGGCGGCACAATACAACCGAATCTCTAAAAAGAGAAAGGTTTGAAGGTTCGACAATGTCAAAGAACCCTAAAAAGGGTTTTTGATCGAGTCTATCGTCTACCTTGCAGCGCAGGATGACCGACTTCGTGACGAGAAATTCGGGGTGCAGCCCGAGTCGAAGACTCAGCGGGGGCTTTGCCCTTGTCGGCGCTGAATATTTCGGGGCCATTGATGTCGATGGAGAAGAAGGAGAAGTGTCGAAGATGGCACATGAGCTTTTTCTCTTTCGAACAAATGGAAACAAGTAAAGAATGACAGAAAGAAGAATAAGAACTATTTATAGTTTTTCAAAAGTAACAGTCAACTCAGATTGTGCCGAGAAATTAGGAGCTGATTCTTCCAAACGCGCAGTCAAGGCATCACTTGCGCAACTTGATTTTAAAGTCGAAATTCAAAGTATTTCGAAACTTTGAATATTTTCAAATTTTGAAAACTTTGAAGGGGATCTTGTAGGTCCTAAAAATCAAGTTGCACCCATAAAAAAAGTAAATAAAATCAAGTTGTGCACTCTTCAAATGAACTGCGCAGGAGACAGATTACGCAACAATTCAACTGCGCAAGCTGAACTTCGCATACATCCAAGCGCGCAAGCTGATGTGGCCTTGTCATCATTATCTGATAGAAAATCAGATCTTCTGACAGCTGACAGCCCGAAGAACGAGGAAACTGTTTATTTCTCGTACAGCACAGCGCTCGAGTACAGCTGTACATGCAGCGCAAGCTACCAGCCCAATCGAAGCGTAATCTGCCAGACTCTCTACAGCGCAATACAATCTAGCGCAGTCTGAAGCCAGCGCAGTTCATGTGGCGCACTCCATCAAGACAACTGACAATTTATACGTGGCATACATGCCATCAATTACTCACCATGTGGCAACCGTCTGTACACGACCAAGCATATTTCAATCAAACAATGCCACGCGTCACATACAGGTGGTCCACGATCGAGTAACTGCCAGTGCAGTTCGCTGCTTGCGCAGTCCAATGTCTGTACAATCTATCCTGCACAATTCAGAATAACTAAAAATTAGTTATTTCCAGAACTCTATAAATAGAGTTTCAAGTCTTCATTATCAGGCCGAGATCAGATCAGAGATCATTCAAGTCATCACCAGAGATCAGAAGTTCTTTCCAAAGTGCTGCTGCATTCTTCAGAGGCTACCGTCTTCAAAGTTCACATCGTCCAAGGGATAAAGTGATCGTCTTCAGATCGGATTCCTATAGTTGTACTTTTCCAGAATTCTTGTAAACTTCTTACAAAGTTTGTAAAATAAAGAACACTTTTGTTTTTACAAACATCGACGACTATGTATTCCTGAGGATTTTGTCTAACCGTGGCGTCATTCGTTTCGGCGTACGGGGAAAGCTTAGTCCTAGGTATATAGGGCCATTTGACATTCTGGAGAGAGTAGGAGATGTATCCTATCGTCTTGCTCTTCTACCATCGCTACGTGAGGTGCATGACGTATTTCATGTATCCTAACCGCGACAGTATATCCCGGACCCGAGCCACATCATGGATCATTCGGAATTGGTTGTTGGTACCAACCTTTCGTATGAGGAGAGGCCCATGTCTATATTGGACCAAAGAGAGAAGACACTCAAGAACAAGACTATCAAGTTAGTCCGAGTTGCTTGGGGTCATCACTCTTTGGGTGAGTCAACGTGGGAGCGTGAGGATGATATCCGATCGCGATATCCCGACCTGTTTGACTCGTGAGGTATAATATCTTTCTTATGCCTCATGCCTTCGATTCCTTGCTTGTATGAATAATTACTTGATTGCTTGATTAGTATAGCTTGCCTGTGAATAGTATAGCTTGTTCTTGTCCCTCTAGCCTTTTAATTAAATTTCGATAACGAAATTCTTTTAAAGTGGGTAGAATTGTAATGCCTATAGTCCGTATTACGTATTTTGAAATACGTGTACGTATTTTATCTTGTATTGTATGATTCCTTGCTTGGCTTATCTTGGCATTACACTACACCAAAATGACAAATTAGGAACACTAGGTGTTTTTTAATCTGGAACGCTTATTTTATGTACCTAGATTTTGGAACCGCGTTAAAGCATTCCAGATTAAAAAAATGTTCCAAATATATGTTATTTTAATTTTCAAAAAAAATATTTATATAGATACACATTTATTCCGTTCCAAATATATTCCAAACTAGGCATGGACACACATATGTATCTCAATTATTATCGAGGAAAGCCTCCAAGCCATAAAAGAGAAAAATATTTTTTTTATCACTTCACCTTTTTTTCCTCCCCCACCATCACCTCCGCTGCCGCCGCCGTAGACGTGTCCTGCTGTCCACCGTCCCTCCCCTCCTCCTCCTCTTCCTTCTCCTCCTCCTCCTCAGCCTAGATCTGGTCGGACACCCTCCTTGTCGTGTGTCTCTGCTTTATCTTCATCTGCATCACCTCCGTCGTCGCCCTCTTCTGCATCTTGGTCAGTGTCCTCTACAATTTTCGCTCCTTCTTGGTCAACGTCCTCTGCACCATCTACTCCGACATAAGAAGAAAAAACCTAACCTAAAGTCCCCATTCATCACACCCTAACCTTGATTTTTTTTTGTTTGTGAAGATATTTGACGGGACAATCTGGTTCTACACCATCGTGATTTCGCTCTTTCTGGCAGTGGTAGAGGTGGAATGGGGCTTAATAATGAAGTTTTGAAGGGTAATTTTCTCGATTCAAAATCTCCTCTTTTTAGTAAAATTTATTTAGGATTTCTTTTATTCGGTTATTGACTTGTTTAGGTGTTCGAGTACTGGATTGGAAGGGGAATGTTAATGCAGATCGTGTATGCTTTTCTTTTTGTGATTGTTGGTATTTGAGGGATTACATGTGTTAGAGTAAAATGTGTGAAGAATAAAATGAGGCTTTGTTTTTAATGTTGGTGTGATGACGAAAGCGTTCCTTGATGTTAGAGGAGATCGTAGGGATATGGTAAAACTCCAGGAGATTGCGAGTTACCCACTGATTGCGTACAGACAGACCTATGCGATCTTGGTAATGGTTGTCTGATGCATCATAAACTTGATATACAGTAAATTTTGTGTTTTCCACTATGTTGCACGACTACAAATTCGATATAATACAAACATGGGGGTAAAGACAAATCATGTGTTTTGTTATTTCTAGTGTATTTTGAAGTGCTTGTGTCATGTCTTTTACTGTCGGATCACTCCGACACAATATATCACGGACACGATAGCATTTTGTTATGCTTTATAGCTATAGTCAATAATTGTTTTTTAATATATTGTTTACTGGATAATGACTGCCAATTTTAGGGGGTCCTGTGTATTGGCTTTCTTAAGCGTGCCTGCTAGCACAAGGAAATAACAAGAGATAAAGCAAGTAAAGTTTTAGAGGTAAGTAATAAATGCATTAAATTCCTCAGTTTAGACGATAAGAATCTATCTTATTTTGTATTGTTGTATGAGTATGTCTATATCGAGAATAATTCACTTTGATAAATTTAGCAGTCAATCTAAAAAGAGTAACTTAGAAATGAAAAAATCCACAAACGATAGCAGAGGTATAGCATCCATGGTTAGATTGTGTGTGCTTGTGTGTTATTGCCCTTTTTGTTATTTTGTCATATTAAGATATTGGTTGTGTCATCACTTTCGTGTTTATGCACCAACTATAAAATGCCTACTTCTCTTAATTAGGCTCGTATTGATCCTAAACAAACATAAGACAGGGAGCATCACTGAAAGGCAGGAAGCATCACTGAAATTGTCCAATATTGAGTTTGCAAATAACAGGAACTATTGTATTCTACATTCGAGTACAAAGTCTCTTTGTTTCAGCCAAAGAAGATTTATTTCGAGCGAGCATTATGGTTTTTAGTCAATGGTCACTACACGTACAAAACCATATTTAGTATTGAATTTTTAGTATTAATATATATAATGCGTAGCAACAGTTGATGAACAATATTGGAAAACAAGGCTTACTACAAGTTCTTACATCTAATGTTATCTCAACAATTCTTTCTCTTGTATCTACCTAATAAAAGCACAGTTCTTTACCAGGCCATTTATCTAAACCCATAATTGCAATGTATTTCCACTGATATGTTGTACGTGTTTCTTCATTTTTTTTACATCTTGTCGGTCGAGTGGCAGAGATTTTATATGTTAATGTTGCAAAGATGATGACCCTTAATGAGGTAGTCTGGTGATTCAGGACTCCACTGGTTGCAAGGAGCCAAGGAATAGTAAGGATGTTCAAGATGTATGCAATTTTAGCCACATTTCATGAAGAGGTAATTTTTTTGGCAACTTTAGCCACTTCAACAAAGGAAAAAAAGTAAACTTTTTTTTGTACTTATTAATGTGAAGGTCTTAATGCTTCGTTTTGAAATGGACTAGAGAATAAAAAATGACATTTTTAAGGTAGTTATATATCTTAAGTTACTTTAGTACCTCTTAACTCTCAGCAAGGAAACTCTACGAATTACACACAATCTCACTTTTGAAAATCAGGTAACTCCAGGAATTATACAGTATTATAAAGCTAACAATTGATCCAACTTGTAAATTGAACAATATGTAATATTTAACAATTTTGGCTGATATGCATGTAAGTGGTGTTTTTTTTTGGGCAAAGATCTAAAACTTTCTGATTAGTGACAAATGAAAGCTATGGCACATATAATTGATTCTATGTAGATACATGTTGAAATGTTTGACTATATGTCTTCACTAGGCTCATGCATCTTTGGCTTATTACTTTAAGAAAAGTACTAAAAATATGCTTAGCATATAGCTTTGTACTATAAAGTTATCAGATAGGCATTTCCATACAGTTCTTGTCAACGTAATGACTTTAGTTCTCTATTAGGAATTCATTTAACATAAATTAATTTGCATGTGTGTCATTATTATAAATTTGTGTATTTTTATCATATTATACTTAAAGATAAGGCAGGGGATATCCCTCTAGCTTCCTTAAAGAGCGTAGAATGCAAGTGCTAATTTGATTTTACTGCAAGTCTATGCAATGAATGCAATAATGTGTTACATTAACATTTTCTTTTGGGTGTAAAGGAATGCTTTGATAATGCCTAAGTGTACAATTCTTTGTTTTCATGATAAAAACAAATCAAGAATAGTTAATTATTTCACATGCAAATATATTTCAGACACTTCTACTTGTTTGTATTGTTCAGTGTTTTGCTTATTTTTTTAATTTATTTTAATAGCTTGTGTAAAATTTTACTTTATGCATCCACCAACTTAGTCAAGATGCTCCTTAAATACAGACCTGAAGAAAAAGTTGCGAAGAAGAAAAGACTTTTGATGAGAGTCCAGAGTACTTTTTAGTCACTATTTTTTTTTGGATAATTTTGCTTTGTTAGGAACATTTTGTTGGCGTTCCAAACCTGGAACACTTTGTTGTCATTCCATCTAGTATTGCATTTATTAATCTGAAATGGTTTTTGGGCACGCATTATTGGTGTTCCAAATCTGGAACACATTTAAAGCATTCCAAAAAATATTTCTTGGAACGCTATATTATCGTTCCAAGAAATTCGGCAGCCCAAAAATAGGCACGAAAAATAGGTGTTCCTAAAATTATCTGGAACAGAATTTTGGTGTTCCAAAATGACGATTTTGGTGTAGTGTTACATGGCTTGGTCTATTTTGGGTGGGTTCGGCTAGGCTTGGGTTGCCTTGGTTCATCATGAACCAAGGGGAGAACCCTTACCTACCACCACCATCATCCTTTATTAACCCATTCCCTCATTCTCTCTCTTCATTTACTACTTCTTCTCCACCATTACTTCTTCAACCACCAGGAGAGAGAGAGAGAGAGAGCTTAGGCAAGTGTAGCTTGCTTCATGAAGGAACTCAGTTTTTATTGTTCAATTCTCTTCCTCTCGAGATTCTAACACACTTTAGTATTTGGCATTCCCAATTTCCATGGCTTAATTTGTGTAGATCTAAGTTCATAGTATTTTTGGATTTCTTAGAATTTGATCTACTAAACATTGTTATTTCCAAGTTTTGATAGTTCCATGTGGTAGAGAATTTCATTCTGCCCTATTTTGACCTGTGGAAGTCCAGATTTGGGCTTGGAATAAAGGACTAATGGAGCTTGGGAGCCATGGGCTTCATGGCTCTTCTTCTCGGACAAGCAGAGAAGAAGAGCAGTCCCGAGCCGCATGGCAGCACTTGACCGCATGAACATTCATGCGGCAAGTCTTTTTCAGCCGCATAGGACCCACTTGAACTCTGTCGCATGGCTCTGCCCCTGATTCGGCCGCATAAAATGGCGTTGGCCCTCAGCCGCATAAGCACTTGCATGTCCGCAGCCACATGGGCACTTGCATCTCTAGCCGCATAAGCCGCGTTCATTCTCAGCCGCATAGGATTGTCATTTCCGAGCCGCATGAACTCCAATACTCGCTGTCGCATAAAGCCTTGGAAATTTCCAGCCGTATATACTTATTGATTTCGAGCCGCATATGCCCACCTCTCCCTTAGCCGCATGAGTGCGCAGTCCCAGCCGCATGGGTTCGTTGCCTTCGGCCGCGTGCGCATGTGTTCCCCACTGTCGCATGAGCCCGCTCCACTTTCCAGCCGCATGCGCTCCCTTCCTCCCGAGCCGCATGGCACTGCCTCCCCACAGCCACATGAGTTTATTCCCCTTAGCCGCCTAGCTCCTTCCATAGTCTTGTCCTTTTCTTATTATTATATTATTATTATTATTATTATTATTATTATTAAATTGAATAGTTATATTTATGCTTATGTCATGTTAACTCTGGCATATTTTCTGAACACGAAAGTGGCCCGCCGTGGCACACTCTTGACAACTAACATGATATATCATGACATGCTGTTACGACAGCTAGCCTGACATGACAAGTATGAATGACCTGGACACCGTGGGCGATTGCGTTTATACAAATAAACCAGTACTGTTTTGCATCATGTCTAGGAGAGGGATCCCTGAGTACACGGTCAGGAATACCTACAGTAATTGACTAAGGCTAATAAACTAGAATAATTCAGTAGATATGAAAAGATTCTCAGCTACAGGTAATTCCGTTATCTGGGCGCATTAAGTGGACTTGTAGCCTACCGACGAGTAAGACACATTTCCAGCACACAGTCACGTGTTACATTCTTCATAACGAACATTCGACCTGGATAACCGGATGGTTTGCAGGGCCTGTGGCTGTTGGGATAATCTCGTTACATCTTGCTAGTAACTAGGCCTGTGATAACCCTAGTTAGTTAAAAGTACCATGCCGTACTCTTGATTGGCCGTGATTGATTGGATGGAATTTATTCCAGCTTAGTCTTATCCTGATCCTGTGCAAGATTGTGACATGACATGATTATTGATGCCTACCTTAACAATAAAGATGAGGGGTCCAGTTCTGTTCAGGCGAAGGGTTACAACCCCGGTCCTTATTTGGTTTAAGGGTTGTAACCTGGCTCCCGGAGCAGTTCTGTGTCCTCTCTTTGTTTATTGTCTTATTGCAACCCCATGCCATGTTCGTCATGTTTTACCTTACCTTAATACCATGATTATTTATACTGGCCTTAGCAATAAAGATCAGGGGTCCAGTTCTGTTCAGGCGAAGGGTTACAACCCCGGTCCTTGTTTGGTTTAAGGGTTGTAACCTGGCTTCCGGAGCAGTTCTGTGTCCTCTCTTCGTTTATTGTCTTCATTGTACCAATAGTATTTGAGACGAGTTTCTATTCAGGTGAAGGGCTGCAACCCCGGTCCTTGTTTGGTTTAAGGTTGCGACCTGGCTACTTGAATGGTTTTCTCGTACTCAGTTTACTGTTATTATCTCTATTATTATCAGTTCTTTATTTATTATCTTTAATATTCTATTGCGATTTACTGGTTTTAGTTTCTAAGTGAAGCCTCATTTGTGGCACTTGCTCTTTCTGGGGTCTGACCCAGCTGGTTTTGTATGGCCAGGTATCGGAGCAGCACCAGAGTATCCACCTGTCTTCCAGCCAGATGGTGACCACCAGGCGTAACCCTGGTAATGAGTGGATTTCTTTTGTCCTCCCACTTATTTGTAAAATTATTCTTTTGAGGCATTTAGCCGGCGAGCACGTGTTAGCTCGTATTGCACCTTGTTTACTGTCTGCCTACGGGCTGTAACATGATTGGCAAATCCTAGGGTTGATCATGTATGACTGAAACTCTTGCTAGTCCTGACATTTTGTATGACTAGCTTCATGATCATCCAATATGTAATGTATGGGACGCCTTGCTATTATATATTTGGTGCTCTGATATCTTGTAACTATTATTGCTTGCTTGAGATTGAGACAATAGGCTTGTTCATGACCATAGGAGACTGTTGGCTTGTAGTTAAACCCTCATGTATCTAGACAGCGTGACCGTATAGTGAGGTGGGTTGCACTTCAATATACGTAGCTGGCTATGTACGCCCCCGCTCTCCAGTATTCTGGTTCTGGGACGTTACATCGGCCACCCTTCCCTCTCCTACATCGGCCACCCTTCCCTCTCCTCTGATTGGCCCCGCTTGACCAGCCCCCACCACCGTAGAGAGAGGGGGGAGAGAGTGGGGGGAAGGGTAAAATCGTATTTTTAGACGTATTTTAACTGCTGTTAACGGCATAATGCAAACTGAGTAAAAATGAAAATGTGAGAATTTTTTTAATTGTTTGCACTTTGCCCCAAGGATTGGGAGTAACACTAACTAAAATAAAAATGGGAGGGGGGAGGAAAGTAGAGATATGATTAGCAATTGGAGAGTAAATACAAATAACTCTAAAAAAATATTCTCATGCATTGGGAGGAAGGGTATAATGAAAAAAAATAAAAATATTCGGATCCAAACTTTCCAATTGGACATGTTAGGTCTTAAACTTTAAGTTTGTATAAAACTCAGGGTCTAAACACTAATTAGCCCTTTTGTTTTATTAAAATTAAGACAATAAAGAACTACTTAAGCTTGGCTTTGAAGAATATGAAGAATAGGAAATAAATTGTATAATTTGCAAAGAGAGTAATAAGAGAATAATTCATTTAGAAGATAGAAGAGATGTTAAGGAATTACTTTCAAGTAATAGAGAAAAGGCCAAGAATATTAACTAAACATGTGACCTCCATGAGGAAATTATTTTTAGAAAATAAGGGCAAAGGATCCCAAAATTACAAATTCTTCCCAAATATGTATCATTAAGTAGACAACATTAGGTTTATTATGGTCGTGCCTATTAATAGATTTCATAGAACATGGTAATTATATTAGTGCTGATTGCCTTCATATACATATGGACCAGCTCATGGACCTAACACTTTCATCATCTGGTTTTTTATGCTAAGAGATTTGTGAAGAAATCACATATCCAACCAAATGTTTAAGTTGGTAGAACAATTCACAAACTAAGCCAAACCTAAATTTTTTTTCCAAAACAGTGCAATATTCTTGACTTGCCAAGTTCAAAGGAAGTCCAATTATGCAGAAAGTATGATAATTTTTTCTATCAATACTTCTTAGAAATATATATATAAGGGAAAATTTATGAAATGCCCAAAAAACGAAAAAGTTTTATGAAAAACCCACCGCGCAATAACATTTCATCGCGTGCCCAGAATTAGCCAAAAATATATAAAGAGGGTTTCGAATGACCTTTTTGCCCTTCCTTCTAATTTATTGAAAACACCCACGAAACTACTCTTAAAAAAACATTTCGATACTTCATCTTCTTCCATACGCTGCTCACTTTCGAATCTAGATTTTCTCAAAAATCTTCAAAAACTCGTCGAAAAATTTCGGAAAGACCGAGACAAACGGCAAAAGTGCTAAAACGGAGGTCCAAACATCATTTTATTGCGATTCTAAAATTTCGGAAGGTCAACTAACAAAAAATTGCTAATCTCATGCTCCTCGAAGATACGGTCATTTTGCGACAAACTGGACCTCGTTTCGACCTCCCAGTCAAAAGTTATGGCCCTCCAAAGTTTCAACTGACCATAAAATGCAGGAGAATGGTCATTCTCCGTGTTAGAACACGAAGAATGTTAATTTTGCATGAGGGTGGCCATTCTCCGTCTTAATTTACATGGAGAATGACCATTCTATGTGTTAGTAACACGGAGAATGACATTCTCCGTCTTAATTTACACGAAGAATGGGGCATTCTCCGTCTTAATTTATACGGAGAATGACCATTCTTTGTGTTAATAACACGGAGAATGACATTCTTCGTCTTAATTTACACGGAGAACGACATTCTCCGTCTTAATTTACACGGAGAATGATCATTCTCCGTGCTAAATTACACGGAGAATGTCCATTCTCCGTGTAATTTAAGATGGAGAATGGTTATTCCAGTGTTAAAATGCAGGAGAATGGAAACACGGAGAATGCCATTCTCCGTGTAAATTAACACGGAGAATGCCATTCTCCGTGTTATTTAACATGGAGAATAGCATTCTCCGTGTTAGTTTACACGAAGAATGACCTTTCCAGTGTTAAAACGTAGGATAATGACCATTCTCCGTGTCATTTAACACGGAGAACGGTCATTCTCCGTGCTAAATTACACGGAGAATGGCCATTCTCCGTGTTAAATGACACGGAGAATGATCATTCAAATGTTAAAACACATGAGAATGCCATTCTCCGTGTTAATTTACACGGAGAATGGCATTCTCCTTGTTCGTGTTATATCGATGGAGAACAGTTGACAGAAATCTAATTTTTTTTTATTTTGTGGAAAGAAATTTGACATGAATAAAGATTCAAGAGTTTTCGTTCTTTTTTCAAAACGATGCTAACTCTTATGGAAAAGAAAAAGAAGATCTTCTCTCCATAATTGATCTAATTATCGGAAAAGAAGAAGAAGATGAGCGATGATCGAAGTTCGACTGAAAAAAAGTACAGTGAACTACGAACGATCTTTGCGAACTCTGCTGAAGATGAGAGCAATGAAATTCAGATATCTCGTGAAGAAGAAAAAGAAGAAGAAGATGACGAGAATCACAATCCAAATATGAGTTTGTGCGGAGGGATAGTTATGGTATTAATTTTGTAAATACAGAGCATCTAAAGGGAATCTTGGAATAGTTAACGTGGAAATATATAATTCTGGGCATTTCATAAAATCTATCATGCGGGTGAATTTTTCATAAAAAGCAACCCCGAAATTGGATTTTTCAGCAATTTCCAGTATATATAATCCAAATATTTAATATAACGCTTTCTTCTCCAAAAATATATTTATAAAAAAAAGTTATTTATTACCTTTTGTATACATATCTACCGGAAGATCTATTGTCCTCAAATTATGTGTATCAAACATGACACATCTTCTATAAACATGTGAATTTTACAGATTGTAAATTAACACTGGAAATAGATTTGGTAGATCTTCCGGGAGATATGTAAATTCCCAGTGTCCGGAATGGCATTCTCCATATTTTATAGAAGTGGAAATATATTTGGTAGACATAATTTTTTTTTGAAGAAAAAGTAATAAATTTATTCATCAGAGGTAACTGCCTCGTTAGCTACTAACTGAGCAATACAAAGTGGAGTCCCCATCTCATCACAGCAGATGAGATTGCTCAAAGAGAATGAAGCTAAACCATGAGCTACCATGTTACCAGCTCTACGAGTAAAACCAAACTCCACAGATACCCTCATCTCGCGTATCTCCTCGCGGATAGTCCTGATCAGGTCTCTGAGTCTCCAAGGGACCTGTTCGTCATCCCCTTTGAAAATCCTCTGCACAATATATGAGTCTCCCTCTATAGTCATTTGCTCGGCTCAAATATGACTAGCAAATATAACACCCTGGCGAACAGCAAGGATCTCCGAAAGAAGAGGCCGCTCAGCTCCGAACGTGGTAATATCCTCCGAGACCTCCGATCTGGCTGTAATGCATTTACCCCTCTCGTCTCTAGCCACGGCAGCAGTAGCAATGGTGGATGACGAGACTGCCCCGTCTATGTTAATTTTAATGCATCCGATAGAAGGAGGCGTCCAAGAATTTTGCTGATGTAATTGACTGAGCTCTTGCAGGTGTAGCATTTGAGGATTTGAAGTACCTCCATAATCATTATACATGATATTTGCTTCATGGATAATCTTCTCAGCTGTCGGATGGGAGTTATTAAAAACACAATTGCATCGCGCCTTCCAAATAGCCCACAGGATATTCGCTCCTCTCCTCGCCACATCCTCACATTCTTTGTCTATCAACCATTCCCTCAAGATGGATTTTATATCCGTGGAGCTGTTAACACGAAGGCCAATACTACAAGCGAACCAGACAGCTCTAGACAGATGACAGTGAAGGAATAGATGGTTATCGTCTTCCTCCTGCATAAGACAGAACGGACAATTGGTATTGATACTGGGAATACGTCTGCTAAGCACAGTGAGCAAAGGGAGAGAGTTTTGGAGGAGCCGCCATATGAAAATACGAATTCTGGGTGCCACGTTACCCAAGTTCCAGAGCTTGTGCCAAGTTTCTTTGTTAACATCAGAATATGACGCGCTGGGCTCTCGCCTTTTAAACTCCTCATAGAGGGATTTGGGAGTAAACCTCCCATTACTAGCTTTTGTCCAGATAAGTTCATCCGGTCCTCCATCTCCCGTGAGCGAAATTCTAGTGATGGCTGCCACCTCCAATGGGTTAAACAAACTCTGAATCAGAGATATGTTCCAAGTGTTAGTGTTTGTACATATGAGATCCCGCACAAGTAAGGGTCCATTGCTCGGTATCCTGCACTCAGAAATTCGAAAACTCGGTAGTGACGGAATCCATGGCTCTTCAAGTATCTTAATCCATCCTTCATTTATTCTCCAACAGATGCCGTCCTTCATAACCTGTCGAAGTTCTAGTATACTAGCCCAAGTCGGTGACGCTCGTCTCGTTTTCTTGGCACTCCATATGGAGCGCTCTTGCAGATACAGTCCACTGAGCAACCGAACCCATAGTAGATCGGGGTTCGCAAGAAACCTCCAAAGTAATTTCCCCACCAAGGAGTAATTCACCCATTGGACATTCCTGATGCCCAGGCCGCCCTCTCTGGTTGGAGTGGCAATTTTTCGTCAACTGATAAAGTGCATCTTCCTCTCTTGAGTATCATGTCCCCACCAAAAGCTCCTCTGTTGTTTAGTGAGTTTTCTACACGAGTTGTTTGATAGCAAATTAGTCGACATGTAATAAATAGGTATGGAACCCCGAGTTGCTTTTATGAGAGTGGCACGACCGGCATGAGAGAGTAACTTGGACTTCCATCCTTTGAGTCGAGCCGAGCATTTATCAATGATGGAGTCATTAGAACAGGCTCTGTGTTTCGACATTATAAGCTTTTGTCCCAGGTACGTATCTTCCTCCTTCATAATAGATAAGTGCATCGAGGAAGCTAACAACTCCCTGTCATTTGTAGGTACCAAGTTGCTAAAATGAATGTTGGATTTATCGTAATTAACTGATTGCCTCGACCACTTTGAATATGTATGGAGAATGTTACGTACTGCTTCTAATGATCCGAGTGTAGCATATCCAAAGATCATGATATCATCAGCAAATAGCAAATGAGAAACAGCGGGTACATACCTGTTAAGTCGAACACCCTGGAAGAGGTTGTCCCTTTCATATTTTTTGAATAAACTGGAAAGGACTTCAGAGCATAGAACATATATAAACGGCGATAACGGACATCCCTGGCGTATTCCTCTCACAGGGGTGATAAATCCCTCCGGTGACCCATTTAAAAGAACTGAATAAGTAGGTGATTCAATACATTTCATGATCAGTTCATTAGATTTCCCTCGAATACCTATGCCAAAAAGAACTTGTTTGATGAAAGGCCACGAGAGTCGGTCATAAGCCTTCAACATATCTAATTTCAAGGCATACGAATTTTTCCTCCTTGGTAGGTATTTCATGTTGTGAATAATTTTCTGTGCGATGATAATGTTATCTGATATTTGCCTTCCTGGAATGAAAGCGTTTTGGTTAGGCGATATAAGCCTGGACAACACCTGTTTGATTCTATTTGTCAGAATTTTGGCAATAACTTTGTACGCCACATTGCATAAAGCAATTGGCCGATAATCCGCCGGCGTAGTAGGGTGGTTCTTCTTTGGGATCAGAGTAATATGAGTGTGATTCATCATTGGAGGAAGTTTAGAATCCTTGAAGAAACTGTGAACCGTTCGGGTCAGATCCTCACCAAGTACCGTCCAGTATTTTTGATATACAACTGCTGGAAAGCCATCGGGTCCTGGGGCCTTTAATGCACCCATGCTTTGAGTGGTTGACTTGATCTCTTCATGGTCAGGGATGGAACTGATAGAGGAATTTTCATCTTCTGTAATGACTTCATTCGAAACAGGGAAAAATGGGTCCATGGCCGTGGATTCATCAACACACGGTATGGTTTTGAAATAATTAATAAGTGTAGTCGCAATGATATCATGGTCATACACCCACATGCCATCGGAACATTTGATCGCTCTGATTTCATTCCGTCTTCTCCTCAAAGTGGCTTTTGTATGGAAATATTTTGTGTTGCTATCGCCTTCTCTAATCCATCGGCATCTGGATCTTTGACACCAGTAGGCTTCTTCTATAGCTTGTAGTTCATTAGCTTCAGCAAATAACATACGCTCTTCAGCTAGCGAATCCTCCGAGACCTGTTTAGATTGAATAACACTAAGGCGATTATGAATATCAGCAAGGCGGGTTTTAATATTACCAAACTTAGTACGGCCCCATTTGTGCATCGTCGAGAGCGTAAATCTCAGTTTGTGACCCAATGATGGATCCTCATGAGAGCTTGTCTCTTGCCAAGTACGTTTAAGCATGTCGGGGAATGAGTTGTCTGACATCCAGTGCGCTTCAAACCGTAACGGATGCTTTATCCTGGTTTGCTTCTTACATGTGTTGAGGAGGATGAGTGCATGATCACTATTGATACATGGAAGAGTGGATACCGATGTATTAGGGAAGGAACAACACCATTGCGCAGTAGCCATGGCTCTATCCAACCTTTCTCTGATGTGGTGTCTCACCCCACGTCGGTTGGACCATGTGTATGCTGGTCCGACACACCCAAGATCAATCAAACCACATTGATCTATCATCTGCTTGAACGCATTAGCTGCACGGTGATCAAACCCGTTGCCTCCTTGCTTTTCCTCCGGCGACAACGTAGCATTAAAATCACCAATGCAGCACCACGGGATGATGAAGCTCTCTGTCATTTCTTCAATCTGCTTCCAGAGTTTGATTCATTCATTTTTCTTTGGGTTCCCATATGTGCAAAGAAGGTTCCAAGCTGGTTGACCATTCATGGCTTCAACACAAAGGAGGATGAGGTTCCGTGAGTGGTACGAAACTTTCGCGGTGATGGTGGAGTCCCAACCAAGCCACAAACCTCCTGCATGGCCGATTGGGTGGACGGGGAAGAAGTTTGCATATCCTAACTGGGGAAGGATACGCTCTGAATATGAGGGTGATGAGATGGTTTCTGCGATGAAGAAGATGGATGGGCGTGTGGCGGAGAGGAATGAGCACAGAGTTTGGACTGTCGAGGCATTCCTCGCCCTTCGACAGTTCCAAGATAGGATTAACATGGCCCTTGCGGCTGTTTGAGGTCAGCCGCCACGACCTTATTGGTGGATGAGTGATCTGTGAAAGAGGAGGGAAACTTCTTGTTGCTGGTGGGCGTCGGTGAAGGAGATGCGCTGAGCTTCTTTGTGATGGGTGATGCTGTGGGTTTCATGGATGTAGATTTACGGGCTCGACGTTTCCAGGAGAGCTTACTATGTTGAGCCGGTCGATAAATGGCACCAGAGTTATGCTTTGTAGAGACACATTCATAAGGGGGCTCATGGAGTACAAGACTTTGATGAAGGGGAGGGCAATCTGGAGTGTGGTCCTCCATAGATTGTGCTGGGTTGCAAAGGAGCATGTCTTGATCACCTAATCCCATAGTTGTCAATGGATGAAGGCTTATGCTGCTTGCTTCATTGGTCTCCCCTTCCATATCATTCTGTTGTGCATTCTTTGAGAAGGACTCGTGATGAACCTTCATTTGTTGACGTGTCCACTTCATATGAGCCATATCCCTTGTGACATAGGAGTGATCGTCCATCATATGCATAATGGAGATCGGTGTCAACACTCAAAAACTAGGATTATTACGAGGATCCTCATCGGAGACTGTTCTTTCATCAATACCAACACCCTGGCGAAATTGAGACTCTTTAGATAAGCGTGATTCGTCCACAAAGCCAGAACCATAAGACTCATGTACGCCCGCTACATCATTGTGAGAGGGCCTAGCACTTGCGTTCCTTCTGTGTGGCGGCGTATATTTAACCAGTTGGCTGGAAGTGGAGGATGAATGAGGGGACGAGGTTCTGCGCCTGGGTAGTTGTTCTTCAATAGGGGATTTCTCTTTACTGATGTTCGTTGTAGCCTCAGAAGCTGAAGGTACGCCCCTACGGACGAAAACTCTGAGTGCTTCTGCTCGGAAATCGATCTCCTTGACTCTGGGTCGTAGGAGATCTTTAAGTCTGTCTTTCTCTTCTTCTGTCCAGTCTTCCCCTATGAGGGTTTCGAAGTTACGGCGCTCCGAACAGATATCGTATCCATGACCCAATCTAGCACAGAAGGTACACAAACGAGGGAGCCTTTCATATCTTACTTCAACCATGCTCATATCACCCCCATCTATCATCATCGGGACTACTTTCTTCAATGGCTTGGAGATATCAATGATAATTTTGATGCGAGCAAAAGTAGTCCATTGGGTCTCTTCTGCATCTAAAATTCGCCTAGGGGATCCAATGGCCTCCGCGATCCTGGTGATCGCCTTGCAATTTAAGAACTTCGGGGGTATCTTGTGGAGTTGAACCCAGAGGTCCGCCATGTTGAATTTGTATTCCTCCGGTAGTTTTCCTGGATCACACTTCTCGATTGCAAGGAGCAGGGCCGGCACTGAGCTGGTGGAGGCCCGAGGCGAAAGTTTCAAAATGGGCCCCCATACATAATGTAAAAAAAAGGTATAAATAAACAAAAAACTATTGTAGCCAAGATTTGAACCAAGGACCTCTTAAATATAAGGCTAGTTTTATAACCACTACACCACAATATTTTTTTGTTAGAAAAAAGCACATGATACATATTAGTTTTATTGGAGATAGTTCCATGTTGGTGCCCCCTTTCGTCAGGAGGTCCTGGGCAGTCGCCCGGCCTGCCCTGGGCCCGGGCCGCCCCTGGCAAGGAGATCATCATTAATGCTCCATGGGGCCTCGAGTATAATACGGTTGACCTCTTCGGGCGAATCTACTCTTGCCAGAAAGGACCCTGTTTCGATATCGAGATCAGAGATGTGCACCGGCTCCTTCGTTTTCCATATCTTGGCAAGGATAGATGCAAGAGTAGATTTTTGAAAACTCCTTTGGGAATATGGTTTAACGGCCAAGGTAGAAGCCCAATGAAGGGGTATAGAACTCTCTCTAGCCGTCAATGATATCGCTTCAGCGGGTCCTTGCATGCTGAACAGGGAAGCCATCTTTTCCACTACTTCTCTATAGGAAGCCATGGAAGTTACGAGTGGAGAAGAGGACGGCTGTCAATCGGTTGCAGTTGAGGGGTGGGTTAGGATGAGATCCGTGGGCGGAGAGAAGGAGATGGATGGTCGGGGGATGGTGCAGGGAGGGAGCAGTAATGGGGAACGCAAAGCCCTAGGGTTTTGCAGACGGCAAAAACCTAAGGTTTGGCGTAGAGACGAACATTAGGGTTCGGTGGAAAAATCCAAACTAAGGAGTTACCACCTATAAGAATGATTTGGTAGACATAATTTGAGAACAGCATATCGGCACTTATATATTTATATTTATTTTTTCATCGGAAATTGTATATGCAACAAGTGTGCAACGATCTCTATCGTGAAAACATCTTTCTACAAATTGTTACAGTGTCAAATATCTATCAAGTATCACGTACAATTAATTCAGGATATCGTTAAAAAACCATACACAAAAATTCACGACATTTCCCACCTAAAAGAAGTTTGAAACATAAATATATTGAATGCTTATTTCACTCTCTATATAACACCAAGAGCAACCGACCACCACAACATCACCCGCAGCCACCGGCGGCAAACCCGATCTTCGCCTCGGCGACGTCGTAGACAACGTCGAACGTCTGCTGCTGGCGGCTCCCGATGACCGCGACCGTCCCCGCCTCCGCAAACGCCACGCACGTCGTCTCGCTGTTGACGTCGATCATCACATTCCTCGCCGGCAGCCTCATCGTGGCCCCTCCCCGGAAGACCATCGACACCTCCGGCACCGCCATCTCGCGGACGCTCCCCGCGAAGCAGGTGTCGAGTATCAAGTAGGCGGGAGCCCTTTCGTACTCGCTGAACGCCGCGGACAGGGCCTCGCTCAGGGAGGAGTAGACGCGGGGGGGGAGGCGGGTGATGACGGTGCCGGAGTCGATGATGGCGGGCATGCTCGCGTACGAAGAGGCGGGCACGGGGAGGGGCTCCCCGCCGACTGTCACCTCGACTAGCTCTAGGAAGTAGCGGGTGTCGTCGAAGGGGTTGGTGAGCATCGGCGTGTAGGAGAACTTGGAGGCGGCGTAGGGGCCGAAGGCGACGAATCCGGTGGAAGACTTGGTGGGGAGGCAGTAGGAGAAGGCGAGGGGGCCGACTTCCGGTGCGACCTGCGAGAGCAGCGAGAGCTCGTTCTTGGCGAGGCCGACGAGGCCGGCGGAGCGTCCGAAGAGGCCCTCGTTGTCCTGGCCGCAGCCGTAGACGAAGCCAGGGAGGGAGAGGGAGCCAATGCGGAGGGTGTCTCTGCTCAAGTACCCGACGGATAGGGAGCGGTCGGCGTAGGTGACCTCGTAGACGCAGACGTCGGAGTCGGTGCAGCGGGAGGGGTTGAGCGTGGCCGGCGCGAGGGAGCCGCATTGGGAGGCGGAGCACGGGACCGTGCGGTAGGAGGCGGAGGCGGAGGGGTCGAAGACGGGGCCGGCCTGGTCGTGGCAGGAGACGTTGCACGGGGAGCACTGGAGCCAGGAGAGGGAGCTGCCGGTGTCGACGACCACGGTGTAGGTCCTGGGAGGGGTGCCGAGGCTGATTGTCGTTACGTAGCTGCCGACGCCGACCGAGGAGCCGGGGCGGAGAGGGGCGGAGAAGGACGAGGGGCTTGCACCACCGAGGCGGCGGGCGAGGTTGCGGACACGGTGCTCGTCGTGGAGAAGGATGGAGGAGACGGGGAGCGGGGGGAGGGGGGCCGGGGAGCAGGGATCCCGGGGGTGGTGGAGGGTCAGGTGGATGGAGGAGGTGGTTGCTGCACCTACAAGTCATGCTTAATGTAAAAAAACATTGCAAATATATGTTCTTCATTTTTTAAATTTCCTTTTTCCATTGCTCCAATCTCACTCTAGATTCTAGAATATGAAATCATATTCCAATTTTTTTTCACATCTTTCTCTCCTTGTAAATGCTCTTTATAAAGCGACTTAAAAACAATTCAAGATGACCAGTCCAAATCGTATGTATATTCCTCCATGCCATATTTTCGAAAATCCCCCATGGCCTATTAAATTAATGTTACTCTATTTTAAATAAAATATATTTAAATTATTTTGATATATTTTATCTTTTTTTTTTATCTTTTTTGGAAACTATTTTAAAAACTTAATGTTTTTTAATATACATTATCTGTTTTGGAAACTATTTTAAAAACTTAATTGTTTTTAATAGCAACGTTCAACGATGATTAACGACGCAGAAAGCGTCGCTATCTTGTATCAGAACGTCGCTAATATGTATCTTAAACGTCACTAATTTATCGCTAGCTATCGCTAATATGTGGACATGGAGCTATGGCTGCCTGAAGAATAATTAAATAAATCATTCACAAGAAAAAAAATTGAAATGTTGCAACTATTTTTAAGTCGTCACTTTATCTTCTCTCTCACATTCCCACGAAAAACCTCTAACCTATGGAAAAAAATAAAATAGTCACTCTCTCCCTCAACAAATGTATCAATGAATTTTTTTTTCCTCCTTTCTAGTTTCTAATGTCTGTTTAAGTAGAGGGGATCGCAAAATATATCTTCGTTATTGTAAAAATAAAATTTACATAAAGAGATAATGGTCTCATTTTTGGACTTATCTAGGGCCTCCAAAATGCTGGAGCCGGCCCTGGCTAGATGATGTCGTTGTAGTGACTAATACGACACTTTTACCGTTAGACCATGTAATACTCGACTACACATAAATGTCGCTAAATCGTCGCTAAATCTATTTAGCAATGTTTACTTACATATTAACAAAGTTTTTAGGCGTCACTAATCCGTCTTATTTTGGTAGTGAAGGCCGAGTTCACACATGTATCTTTTAAATAGATACTCTCATCTTTTAATCTCAATCTTATAATATAAATCCAACGGTTGTAACGTAGATTGATTTTATAATATAGAACAATTCGGATGGTTTTTGACCATTATATATAGGATCACGGAGCACATTTATCAGACTATACACATCATTGACATTAAATATTTATAGAATGGTATCCACACCGTGTCATCTAATAAGGGCTGTCATCTTCCTCTTGTCGAATATGTACATTATATGCATAAATTTAAGATGGAAAATATGTAGAAAATAAATTAATTCTACGGAATTATTTTACTAGGAAAATAAATCCACCAAATTAATTAGTATTTTATTTTTCATGAAAATTGATATTTTTCCTATGGGCTGACCCGTTTTATTTTCCACCATTTTGAAGAAAAATATGAAAAATGATAGATTTTTAAAAAATAATTTCATGAAAAATATACGCTATTAAACACTATAATTGGTGGAAAAATTGTGATAAAAATATTTTCCATGGAAAAAAAAAGCTCTCAATCAAACACAACCTTATATTCAAATTCGGAAAGTGTACAATATTGCACAACTTTGTGCATCCTTGGTTTTTAAATTTTGATACAAAATTAATTGCCGGTAGCCTAATAAAGGAAATTATAGTTTATGTCCATCAATTGCCACAACATTATCATCACCCAATTGAAGTCACAGGATGCTAAAAGAAGTTAAAAGGAAATCACAGAGCATATGGTTTATTATTCAAGAACACCTAATCGGATCCTAACGTTTATTAGAGTTTATGTTAAAAAATAAAATCAAAGTTTATGTTGGTATATCTAGAAAACCTATAATGTATCATATATATGATAATAAGCAAGAAGCCTACAATTCCTCCTCCTCCTCCTTCAAGGCCTTCTTCCACTAGAATGTAACGATTATGTAGCACAAAAAAAGATATACAAGATTTAATAAAAAATTATGATTGGCTATTTATCTAATGTAAATTATCTATATTTGGTATCAAATTTCTAGCCAAGGTAACTATGAGTATGAAAGAACCACGACAAAAAAATTAAATAGCTAGTTAGCAGCTACACTACAAAATTATAGCTAATTAGCGACGAAAATATTCGTCGCTAAATCTAATATTTTCGTCGCTATTTAGTAATACCGACGGAATATCGAAGAAAGAGAGACGTCGTTAGACTAAATGTTGCTAAGAAAATTACGTCGGTAAGTAGTCGCCGCAACGACGGATTAGTGACAGAATTGGCGACCGACAAAAAGGATATATCGTTAGACTAAATGTCGCTAAAAAATTTAAGAATGAGAAGGTGAGGGGCTCTGTAACAATTTTAGTCGTGGCTACCGACGGCAGTTTTTCGTCGCTAGTCCGGTATGTACTTACCGACTGACTAGCGACAAAGACAGCGACGTACATTTAAAACTTATTTTACAAAACATATTTGTTGCTAGTGATGCTAGTCAGTTGTTATATAGCGACCGATTCACTTCCGACGTTAAGTTCCGTCGCTATTTAATAGTATTTTTGCAGTGCTATATAGGTAGGGATTGCAATTTAAGTTCGAAGTGCTATATATCCTAAACAAAATTTTAAACAATGAAATGGTAATCCCCACACTCGGTGGTTGACCCAAAAAATTAACAGAGAGATTAATTACCACTTGATTTTGAAGAGCAGGAGTTTTGGGGATTGACCTCTCCATGAAGGGCCACAGCCTGCAGGAGAAGAGAGAGAGCAAGGAGGAGATTTAGCACCATCTCCTCCAATCCCTCTGGATTGATGTTGTTGAACTTCCTTTGGGTGTGTCTCTCTGGCCATAGATTGCCTCTTCAAAAAGAACATGCTGGTTGAAGCTTCCATATGTTACTGAATGTTAATTACATGCAGACATTAATTATTGTAGAGTGGTGTGATGGTACCAATGGAAGGTTACTTAATTCATAAAGGCTTAGAAAACTTACAATAATATCTTTCCCCACTATGTTTGGGCAGGAAAGTTAACTTTCTCTCATTGTATGGATGACTAAAAAATTGGGAGAGAAAAAGTAAAAAACTTGTTGTAAGGCAAAAATTCAAACACACGGAGACGAAGCTTTCTCGTATATTATCAACCACCAAAGTGCTAATTTACAAGCTATTCCAACCTCTCTTTATATAAGGAGAGAGGTTGGGGGTTATGAAGAAACGAAGGGCCAAAGGTCATTTAGGTTACAAGAATATGAATGTGTAGAGACATATGAGTTACAACACTCCCCCTTGGCTCTTCAGAAATTCTGCTTATAAACACCTCTGAGTTTCTTCGTCTGTCTGTAGCTTGTATCTTACAATTTTGACCATCCACTTGTGCCTCGTCAAAACCTTGCCAAAGAAAATTCAGTGGAAAAAAAACTTTGGTCGAAGGACAAAAGAGTACACACAGGTCAGTGTGATGGGGTAAACTAACCATTGCAAAGGTGCCTCGTCAAAACCTTGTCAGGGAAAACCCAGTGGGAAAAACCGCTGATCGAAGGACAAAAGAGTACACGATGGTTTAGAAGTATACAACTGGATACTCCCCCTGATTATAATAATCCTTAGTGAATAAGAGATTTGAACTGTGTCTCGTTAAAAACCTTGCCAAAGAAAATCCAGTGGGAAAAACTTTGGTCGAAGGGAAAAAGAGTACACAAGCATACATCAGGATGCTTCCCTTTTCACTCGCACTCGACAGGGTGCGGGATATACGCACAACAGGGCGTTTTGGAGGCGCTCGTTGGGGCGCTCCCCCTCACATGCACACAACAGGGTGCAGGAAACATGTTTCACTTAGGCTAGCTCTGAAAGCTTCCTAAGTCCAATCGCTCTGACATGTTTCTGGAACGAGTGTTTTGGCAGTGACTTGGTGAACAAGTCTGCACGGTTATTCTCCGATCCAATGTGTTGCACTTCAATCTTCTGAAGCGCTTGTTGTTCATGTGTAAAGAACAACTTGGGCGATATGTGCTTGGTAGCATCCCCTTTGATGTAACCATATTTCGCTTGATCAATAACAGCGGTATTGTCCTCATAGACGACAACAGGTTCATCTGGGTCATATGGAAGATCACATGTACTTCGAATATGGCCAATAAAAGCTCGAAGCCCCACACACTCTCTAGTCGCCTCATAAAGCGCGAGTAGCTCAGAGTGGTTCGTTGAAGTAGCCACTAAGGTCTGTTTGCGAGACCTCCAAGAAATCGCCGTGTTCCCAATGGTAAAGACATAACCAGATTGGGAACGCCCCTTGTGCGGATCAGATAAGTATCCCGCATCGACGTAGCCAACAAGGGTTGCGTTGCTTCGAGTGCCAAGAGCGTTGGACTCACTCAAAACCGCGTAGGGATAGAACAAGCCCAAGTCCGTAGTACCCTTAAGGTAGCGGAAAATGTCTTTTATGCCATTCCAATGGCGGCGTGTTGGCGCGGTGCTGTGTCGAGCTAGACAATTTACAGCAAACGAGATGTCCGGTCTAGTACATTGGGCCAAGTACAATAAAGCGCCTATTGCACCCAGATAAGAGCACTCAGGACTCAATATCTCTTCGTCGTCCTCCTTTGGACGGAATGGGTCCTTAGTAATGTCTAGAGAGCGGACGATCATGGGAATAGCGGATGGCTTAACGTCAAAATGACTAAAGCGTCTCAACACCTTTTGGGTGTAGTTCGCTTGATGGACAAGAATTTCATCTTTACGGTGCTCGATCTGCAGGCCGAGGCAAAACCGTTTCTTCCCAAGATCCTTCATCTCGAATTCCCACTATCTGTATGGGACTACGCAATTTTGCACGCTGTAAATTTGGTCCGTCTGAGGCCCATGGCCACCCAACCACTTTCCGCGTACCAGCTGGTTACTGGATGTGAGCCTGACATCTCACATTTACGCGTGTTTGGGTGCCTAGTCAATGTTCCAATTGAGCCGATAAGGCGTTCAAAATTTGGACCTCAGAAGCGACGGGGAATATATGTCGGTTATAACTCCCCGTCCATCATTCGCTATTTAGAGCCCTTGACAGGCGATCTCTTTACCGCGAGACACGCGGATTGTGACTTTGATGAGGCAATCTTCCCGTCGTTAGGGGGAGAAATGCACGCTTACGTTGATGAAAAACGACGTGAATTAGCGTGGCATGTGCCCGCTTTTGCTCATCATGATCCCCCCTCTGCACATAGTGATAAGGAAGTACAGAGGATTCTAGGTCTACAAAATATTGCAAATCAAATGCCAGACGTATTTAGCGACCTAGCAAAAGTCACGAGATCAATTATACCTGCTGCAAATGTGCCTGCAAGGATAGACGTCCCTGAGAGACGCCATGTTCCTGTGAAACATGTTGCTCCGGTCGAGCCCGCCGAGGAAAGGACGCTGCCATCGGCCGTCCAGTCCACCGCTATTCCCAAGAAGAAGGGAAGACCAGTTGGTTCCAAAGATGTTCTGCCCCGAAAGCGGAGAAATCTTGTTAAAAGCGTTTTACCACATGAGATCATTAAGGATCACGGCGATGTATTAGAAGAGCGCATTCCAGATGAAACGCCTATTCCTAATCATGCCGATAACTTCGAAATATTCGTCGAGTATGCTAGCTTAGATGATATTTTGAAGCAAAATAAAACTATCATCGATGATGTGTTCATATACTCAGTGGCCACTGACATTATGAACAATGATGACCTGGAACCTCGTAGTGTTGCCGAGTGTCAACGACGAACGGACTGGTCACAATGGAAACAAGCAATCCAGGCTGAACTAGACTCCTTAGCGAAAAGAAGCGTGTTTGGACCTGTTGCTCCAACACCACCCAATTTTAAACCAGTTGGTCACAAATGGGTTTTCCTAAGGAAGCGTAATGAGAGAAATGAGATTGTGCGATACAAGGCTCGCCTTGTGGCGCAAGGCTTCTCACAACGCCCTGAAATTGATTACGAGGAGACGTATTCTCCCGTAATGGACGTCATAACGTTCCACTACTTAATCAGTTTAGTAGTTTCCGAAAAACTGAATATGCAGCTCTTGGATGTGGTCACAGCCTATCTCTACGGGGATCTGGACACAGAGATATACATGAGAGTCCCTGAAGGACTAAAGATACCTGAATCAAGTAGTTCCCGACCACGGAACGCGTTCTCGATTAGACTGAGGCGTTCGCTATATGGATTGAAACAATTCGGGCGAATGTGGTATAACCGCCTAAGCGAATACTTGATCGGTTTGGGATACATTAATAACGAACTTTGCCCATGCGTGTTCATAAAGAAATCCACTTCAGGATACGCAATCATCGCGGTCTATGTAGATGACATGAATCTCATAGGAACCGAAAAAGACTTGTCAAAAACTGCTGATATCCTGAAGAGGGAATTCGAGATGAAGGATCTTGGGAAGACACGGTTTTGCCTCGACCTGCAGATCGAGCACCGTAAAGATGGAATTCTTGTCCATCAAGCGAACTACACCCAAAAGGTGTTGAGACGCTTTAGTCATTTTGACGTTAAGCCGTCCGCTACTCCCATGATCGTCCGCTCTCTAGACATTACTAAGGACCCATTCCGTCCAAAGGAGGACGACGAAGAGATATTGAGTCCTGAGTGCTCTTATCTGGGTGCAATAGGCGCTTTATTGTACTTGGCCCAATGTACTAGACCGGATGCTGATAACGTGTTGTAAGGCAAAAACTCAAACACACGGAGACGAAGCTTTCTCGTATATTATCAACCACCCAAGTGCTCATTTACAAGCTATTCCAACCTCTCTTTATATAGGGAGAGAGGTTGGGGGTTATGAAGAAACGAAGGGCCAAAGTTCATGTAGGTTACAAGAATATGAATGTGTAGAGACATATGAATTACAACAAAACTAACTTTTTGTTTGTTTATGGGCATAAATAAAATTGTTAATATGTCTTTAACTTTCTCATGATATTTAGAATAATCAAATTAATAGGAGTTAAACTCGTCCGTAAGTTTTGTTTATGAGATGTCTCATACGTGACTTGTAGATTAAAGTAATCTTTACTTAGTATTTAAAAATTGACTTTTTTTTAATATTTATAATTTTTTTTGTTAGAGATAATCCATTAATGTATATGAAGTTAACTAATAAATAAATCAAAATACAAATCTTATATTAGAATTAAGATTTAAATAATGAAACATTATGTTTAAAATAATTAAATTAATAACAGTTAAACTTACACCATGAGTTTTTTTTTAGATGTCTCATACGTGAGTTGTAGATTAAATCAATATTTGCTTAGGATTTAAAAACTAACTTTTGTTTATATTTATATTTATATTTTTATTGTTAGAGATAATACAATAACGTAAGAAACTTAACTAATAAATAAATCAAAATACAAATCTCATATTTGAATTCAGATTTAAATAATAAAATATTATCATTGAAATAATCAAATTTATAGCAATTAAACTCATACGATGAGTTTTATTTATTTATTTTTGAGATGTCTTATATCTGAGTTGTAGATTAAATCAATATTTGATTAGGATTTAAAAATTAATTTTTTAAATTATATTTGTGTTTTTATTGTTAGAGATAATACAGCCAAGTATAAGAATGTAACTAATAAATGAATTAAAATATAATATCTTATATTATAATTATGATTTAAATAATAAAATGTTAGGTTTAAAATAATTAAATTAATAGCAGTTAAACTCATACGATGATTTTTTATTTTTTAGATGTCCATACGTGAGTTGTATATTAAATCAATATTTGCTTAGGATTTAAAAATTAACTTTTTGTTTATATTTATGTTTTTACTGGTAGAGATAAGTAATTTATATGAATTTAACTAGTAAATAAATCAAAATACAAAGTCTTATATTTGAATTAAGATTTAAATGATGAAATATTATCTTTAAAATAATCAAATTAATAGCAGTTATATTTCAGTTAAGATTTAAATGATCTAGATTTAATACATACAAAGTTATTTGTCTAATCTTGAAAAAAGAAAATTCTATTACTTTCAAAAAAAAGATAAAAGGATAAATCTATTTGGTTAATCTTGATAGAACAAAATTTACCCATCTATTTGGGTCCCATTATTTTTTTCTCTCCCAAAGTGGGAAAAAAAGGAGAAAGATAATGAAATTTTGGAAGAATTTACCCAACTATTCCTTACAAAAGTTGAGTATAAATTATGATTTGAAAACTAAGGGCTAAATATTAATTATATCTTTATCAACAAAAATAAATTATATTTATAATTTTTTCTTTCCCTACATTTTGAATCCAAAAAAGGGAAAGAAAAATTAACTTTGCCTCCATTTTACTCTCCGCCATTTTTCTTCCTTCAAAATTTCTTTTTCCTCGCAAAAAAAAATTTCACAACACATCATAAGCTATTTACAATCTGGATTGCAATTTCTAAAATTGAGTTTCTATCCTATTTGGCATTGTACTATAAGAAAATTTATATCCTATTTGATAGAATTATTACTTAAAATTGTACCCAAAAAATACTCTTTAATTGTTCTTGTTGTGAAACCCTTATTTATTCACCATTATGTCATGAGTTACACATGACCCTTGGGATCATGTTACTCATGACCCTTGGGTTATGTAACTCATGACCCTTGGGTTGCCCCTTATTCCTATATATATGGCCCTTGCCATATGATGAAATGAGATGAATAAAAATACTATTCTACGATATCTCGTCTCCCTTCAAACACATTATCAGCACGATTGCTGAAGCAAGGAGAATCGACGTCCAGATATCGACGTCATCCTTCCTCCTTCCCTAGCCGATCTGACGTACCGTTAATTTTTTTACCTTCTTCCACCGTACGGTAAGAAAGGTAAATTTATTTTTGAAAAATTCATCTTATTCATGAGATGTACTACTTTCTGAATCATGTAAGTACTTGCTCATGATACAATATTCAATTGGATAGTTTTCTAGATGATATCTAAAATTTCATTCGAGAGTACGATACTCTAGAGAAATGATAAAACCCATTTCCATATTCTATAATTAATAGGGCTCCTAAATCGGCATATTCATGTGGTGTGTCTGGACATGTTTAGATTTTCAACAAATGGTTTGCAGTGTATAGCTTTATATTCGTAGTTGGGATCTTATATTTTCAACAAATCGTGTTATCTCTTGAGAACCGTCATATCACTTAATTCTGATCAAGTGGTTTAATCCATTAGTCGAATGACTGTCCAATTTAGAAGGACTCCACTTGACTGCATTTTAAAAATATTGCAATATGTTACAGTAATCATTTTGAAATATTGTATTTCAGTTTATGTGGTTTTGTGTAACATATATAATAGACAAAGGACCAACAAATTCTTTTGAAGCCGTCCACCATTAATGGAGGGTGGACCACACAACTTGCAATAGTAGTACTTTATGTTGGGTAGGCATTTTTTTTTACACCAAAGAAAGATGGATCAATTCATGGGAAAGATTGGATGTTATTTCCAACTTACAATCTAATTCTGAGACTTTCAAGCATGCATATATGCATGTTGGTACTAAATAGTAGATATCTGTCAAGGATACTAAATAGTAATGCTCTTAGCTTCTTCTTCTTTCCAACTTTCATAGTGTTCATTACAGTAGCATTTTGAGTCCAGCAGGGTCGGCTATCTCCTGGAATAGATAAGGACATAATTGCATAAATGAGACTAAACTTTAAATCTCTTGCTACAAGTATATCTTGTTTTAAACTTTAAAGTTCCATTGATTAATGGAAAGGAAAAGTTTAAGGAAATTAACTCAATATTTTTTTTTTTGGGCATGATTGATCTAAAGATAAAACGAAAAAAAAGGAAAAAAAAATTATTTGAGCTGGCACGTGGACCTGAAGTTCCATTTACGTGCCCAGGACTTATTAGCCACCATTTCAACTCCTCTCCCATCGGCTCCGGCCACTGGTAGTGTCAATTTCTTGATAAATATGAATTTCTTGAAAAATGATATTTATTCTTACATTTGACAAAGAAAATTTTACGAAGTTTCTCCGAATAGGCTCACCTATTTGGGTATGATGTCAGAAAGAACTTGGGGCTTGGTTCTTAAGAGGTCCCCGGTGACCCTCCTCCCTTATTTTTCCGCCTGGTCATATTCACGTAGAGCTACTGAAAGGGGTTGACCGAATATTATTTTTTTGCTCAAATTGTATTTATAATTATGCATTTTTGCAAGAAAATTATTGACCTCTCTATATCGGCCCGTCTATCGATATAAGAGAAAAAAAATTTTAAACAAAAATTGTATTTCAAAATCGTTGTTTTAATTACGATTGTTTGTTGTTGTTTTTTCATAGATCTATAGGTGAAGTGTGAATGCCTTGTGGACAGCGCCTCGACGCACACAATCCTTCGAGAAAAAAGCTATTTTTATAGCTTAAATGATTATGACGGTCCTATTATTACAATATCAGGACTATCAAACATAATAGAAGGATCTGGTGAAGCAATTATATTGCTCCCAAATAAAACAAGACTAATAATAAAAGATGCACTATTCTCTCCTAAATCAAATAGGAACCTCATAAGTTTCAAGGACATTCGTTTAAACGGATATCACTTAGAAACAAATGAAATAAATGAGGCAGAATATCTGTATGTTACTCGTCTAAAAGATGGTTCAAAAACTATCTTAGAACGATTCAAGGGACTCCCGTCGGGTCTCTATCATACTCATATTCAATCAACAGAAGCTAACATAATTGTGCACCAGAAGTGTCATTCATCGCCAAAATTTAAACTTTGGCATAATAGACTGGGTCACCCAGGATCAGCTATGATGAAACGAATCATAAGCCAATCCAGTGGACACAACCTGTAGAATCTGAAGATTCTTCAGAAGTATGATTACTCGTGTCTACCTTGTTTTCAAGGCAAAATTATAACGAGACCATCCCTTTTGAAAGTGGGACTAGAGTCTCCTAGCTTCTTAGAGAGAATTCATGGAGACATTTGCGGACATATTTACCCCGCAAGTGGTCCATTTAGGTACTTTATGGTACTTATCGATGCATCTACTAAATGGTCTTATGTGTGCCTTTTGTCCACCCGCAACTTAGCTTTTTCTAAGCTATTGGCACAAATAATTAAGTTGCGGGCTCATTTTCCCGATAACCATATCAAAAAATTAAGACTTGATAATGCGGGTGAATTTACTTCACAGGTTTTTCAAGACTATTGCCAAACAACTGGCATCGAAGTTGAACATCCTGTAGCTCATGTTCACACCCAGAACGGGTTAGCAAAATCTCTTATTAAGAGATTACAATGGATTGCTCGTCCATTGTTGATGCAGTCACAGTTGACTGTAGAAGCTTGGGGTCATGCTATATTGCATGCCGCATCACTTATTAGAATACGGCCTTCTGGAGGTCATATTCTATCTCCGATGCAGCTCGCTTATGGTTCACCTCCAAATATCTCTCATTTGAGAGTTTTTGGTTGTGCTGTTTACATCCCCATTGCTCCCCCACAGAGGACCAAAATGGGTCTACAACGTCGATTAGGTATCTATGTTGGGTTTGACTCACCCTCTATAATTAGATACCTAGAACCCCTGACGGGTGACGTATTTAAGGCACGTCTTGATGACTGTGAGTTTGATGAAGGATTATTTCCTAAACTGGGCACACAGTCTAAGAAGCCAGAAGCTTCTAAGACAATTTCTTGGGACACAAAAACTTTGTCTCATTTTGATCCGCGTACAAGTCAATGTGAAGATGAGATCCTGAAGATATTACATCTTCAGAACACTGTACATCTACTTCCGGATACATTTACTGACAACCAGAAGATTGTCAGATCACACGTCCCTGCTGCCAACACGCCAGCTAGGATTGACATTTCCAAAGATGGATGCAATCCGCCGGCAGCAGAAATGGCAATACCTTAATTAAAAAGAGGACGCCCACCAGGTTCGAGAGACAAAGTTCCTCGTAAAAGAAAAAATCCTGGAGAAATTAAGAAGATCCCAATACAGGATACTGAGCTCAGATCAGCTACCTCTCCCCTCATAGTTTCCCCTGAAGAGGAACAAACAGAAGAAATATCATTAAATTATGTACGTACTGGAGAGGTACTGAACAGAAAAAGCATAGTCGTCGACGACGATTTTACGTTCAATATTGCCGTTCACGTCACTGAAAATAACGATGACATCGATCCACGGTCTCTAGCGGAATGTAAACGCAGAGACGATTGGCCAAAGTGGAACGAGGCAATAGGAGTAGAGCTGGACTCACTCTTGAAATGCGAAGTCTTTGGACCAGTAGTCCAAACACCTGAAGGTGTAAAACCTGTGGGATATAAATGGATCTTCACAAGAAAAAGAAATGAACACAACATAGTTGTGCGCTACAAAGCACGCCTTGTAGCACAAGGTTTCTCCCAGAAACCGGGAATAGATTATGAAGAAACATATTCTCCGGTCATGGATGGGAATACCTTCAGATTCCTGATCAGCCTCTCTTCTCTGAAAAGCCTAGAAATACAGCTCATGGACGTTGTGACTGCATATTTTTATGGCAATATAGATAAAGATATCTATATGAAACTCCCTGAAGGATATAAAATTTCACCAGAGAAAACAGATAGACCTCGGGACACCTATTCTGTAAGGTTACAAAGATCATTGTACGGTCTTAAACAATCAGGAAAAATGTGGTATAACAGACTAAGTGAGTTTCTTGCTACGCAAGGATTTACTAATGATAAAGTCTGCCCGTGTATCTTTATAAAAAGATCGGGAACAGGATTTGTTATAGTCGCCGTTTATGTCGATGACTTAAATCTTATTGGATCTCCTACAGAGATCACTGAGATATCTGAAAGCCTTAAGACAACTTTTGAAATGAAAGACCTAGGCAAAACAAAGTATTGTCTTGGCTTACAGATCGAACACCTAAAGGGTGGTATCCTGTTACACCAATCTACATATACATGAAGATTACTTAAACAATTCCACATGGATAAATGCCATCCCCTTAGTACACCAATGGTCGTTCGATCATTGGACGTAAAGAAGGACCCTTTCCGTCCACTGGAAGAGGGGGAGGAATCATTAGGTCCTGAAGTACCTTACCTAAGTGCCATTGGGGCACTACTCTATCTGGCTAACTGTACGCGTCCTGATATAGCATTTTCAGTTAACTTATTAGCCAGATACAGTGCAGCGCCCACAAAGCGCCACTGGAATGGAGTGAAGCATCTTCTGCGCTACCTCCAAGGGTCTATAGACCTAGGACTATATTACCCGAATAGTGGGTCTTCCACTTTACTTGGTTATTCAGATGCAGGTTATAGATCAGATCCCCACACAGAGAAATCACAAACTGGATTTGTGTTTACTTTCGGTGGTACGGCTATCTCTTGGAGGTCCGTCAAACAGACCAGTGTGGCTATCTCATCCAACCATTCTGAACTCCTGGCAATCCATGAAACAAGCAAGGAGTGTGTTTGGCTTCGCTCTGTCATTCAGCACATTTTGGCATCTACTGGCCTGAAGACTGGTGAACTTGAGCCCACTACTCTTTTTGAAGATAATGCAGCATGCGTAGCTCAACTTCAGAAAGGATACATAAAGAATGACAAGACGAAGCACATATCCCCTAAATTCTTCTGGACGCACGACCTTCAAGAGAAGGAACAAGTCAAAATACAACAAATTCAATCTTGTAATAACTTAGCAGATTTGTTTACCAAAACACTGCCACGATGTACTTTTGTAAAGCTTGTAAGAGGAATAGGGATGAGGCAACTAAAAGACCTGCAAGCCTGAAGCTTGTATAGATCAGGGGAGTAAAACTATAGGATTGTACTCTTTTTCCTTAGGACTGATGGTTTTTCCCACTAGGTTTTCCACAGCCAAGGTTTTAACGAGGCAAACCAAGTTTACTCTGGATCCAGCAGTATCCACCCCATTAGCTTATTGAACCCTGAAGTATTTCATAAGTGGATCCAAGGAAATGGATGAATAAGGGGGAGCATTGTAAAACCCTTATTTATTCACCATTATGTCATGAGTTACACATGACCCTTGGGATCATGTAACTCATGACCCTTGGGTTATTTAACTCATGACCCTTGGGTTGCCCCTTATCCCTATATATATGGCCCTTGCCATATGATGAAATGAGATGAATAAAAATACTATTCTACGATATCTCGTCTCCCTTCAAACAGTTCTCAATTTTTATCCTACGTGACAACAAATAAAATAGCCAATTTAATGATTTAGTTTGCAAATGTTAGTAAGAATTTTCAACTCTGTATTTTAGACTCTGAAATTGAAATATAAAATAACGATATAACCGAGACCGAGGTTTGAACTTGGTTCAATGTCCTTAAGACAATATTCGCGCCGCACTGGTGCTTGCAATTTTAGTGGCGATTAGACTCCCAGGATCGACGGTTCTTCTCCTCCGTTAGCAGTACTTCACACCGTAAGAACTCGACGAAGCAATTTAGGTAGTCTCTCTCCCTCTTATACTTAGGCCTCGTTTGGTTCACGGATTTAAGGAACCAGGAAAGGAAAGTTGTTCCTTTCCTTTGTTTGGCAGCCACGAACTTGGGAATCAATTTTCTAACAAGGGAAAAAATTGGAGGAAATATGGTTCCACTCAGGACCAATGTGATTGATTTTTCCTCCTCCTTTCCCAACATTTATTACAAAAATTATGACAAAAGTAACCATGTGTCATTGCTTATTTTATCATTAATGTTATTTTTCATAATGTTAATTTTATTTTAAAAGGTAAGGATATTATTGGAACATTGCTATATTTTTGATTTCCTTTCCTGCACCAACCAAACACTGTAATGGAAATCAAATGGTCTTTCCTAGGTGGTTTCCTTGTTTTACCAAACAACAGAAAGGAAATGTGACTAGGGGTGGGCATACGGGTCTAGGAACCGCGGGTCCGACCCGGCTCGAACCGTAATTTGCTCAAACGGGACGGTTCCTCAATTTTTACAAGTAAACGGGTCGGGGCGGGACGGGTCGTGTTAAATTAACGGGACGGGGCGGGTTGCATTTTAAAAATAAACGGGACCCGGCCCGGTCCGTTTATTTTTAAAAAACTTAAATTTTTATAATATTTTGAATTATTTTTATTTTTTAATGTTACTTACTGTACTGACTTAGACAATTAGACATTTAGACTTGCTACTATAGACTATACTATAGAGTCAAAAGAGTCGAAGACTGAGACTCAAATCTGAAATCTCAGATTCTCAAAGGCTCAAAGCAAAGGAAAGGAGGAGCCTCGAGCGAGCCGGCCCTAATTTTTTCTTCCCTCCCTCTCTCTCTCTCTCTCTCAAACTCACAACTAAGGAAAGGAGGAGTGACTCGTGAGGACCGAGGAGTCCGAGTCTCCGACGACGTCCCCCATCGCCCCGTCGCCCCCCGTCGCCCCGTCGAAGGTTTGATTTTGACCTAATTTGTTGGTTTGATTTTGACTCTATAGTCTCTAATAGTTAAGTAACCTAATTTGTTGGTTTGATTTTGACTTTGGCATATTTTTATTAGATCTTGTACAACCCTAGTTTTTCTAATTATGTTGGTAAACTTTGTTAATTATGTTTATCATTTGTTATTCATTTGTTAAACGTGAAATTTTATTCCTGTTAGGGGAAAAAAAAACCCAAGATCATCAGTTGAACTTTCTTAATTATGTTGATCATTAGGAAAAAAATTCAGTAGGAAAATTTGTTCATTAGGAAAAGTTTCTTCTTGTTAAACGTGAAATTTTACAAGAGAAAATTCATGGGCCCGTTTGGACCCGTTCAGGACTGGACCCGTTCCAAACGGGCCAGGTCCAGTGCGGTTCCGAATTTTTTTGGCCCGGCCCGCCTCGCCCCGCCAAAAAATGGGTCCAGTCCGGTTCTATAAAATTTGGGCCCGGCCCGACCCGTGCCCACCCCTAAATGTGACAGGAATCATACTTTCCTGTTCCCATGGAAAATACAAGGGAATTCATTTCCTGTTTGATGAATGGATTGAGTGAATGAATACTTCAAACACTTACGCTTTTATAAATGATAAAGAGACAATGGAAAGGATGCACATTTCCAATAGATTCGTTAAATAGATTCATTGCATATATTTATTGATAGATTCGTTGAATATATTCGTACACCTTTTCAAAAGGTTCGTTGATTAAATTCTTTGCCATAGATTCGTTCTAACAAAAATAATTATTATTATTTCAAATATACATTCACTTTTCCAACATAAAGTAGAGCCAAATATTAATTTCTATGAGAGAAAGAAAATCTATAAGAGTTTCTATATATAAAAATCCTCATAAAAAAATTTCACCCACATCAGCGCCGCGTATGATGAAAATTGGGATAGAAATCACTGTTGGAAAAGAACATTTCTAAAAAGCATTATACCACATAAATAGAAGAGATAGAAATCCGCACTGGAAATGGCCTAAGAGCAAAAGTTCTCTCATGTTTAGTTGAATTTTAGCTAAAACAATAGGTAGAAAACCAATTTAAGGGGCTCTCTATATGATTTCTACTACTCCCTAATAAATGTCTTTTTCATTATAATTCATTTTCATTAATAGAAAATGATATATCATCTTGATTGTTAGAAACATATAGACTATATATTTTTATCTTTCTATATATGAAAAGTAAAAAAAAAATCATCAAATAATAAAAAATTGAAATAGACAAAGACAAGAAGTTTGTGATGATTTTGAAATATTTTCTACTAGGAATCTATTTTCTTTCATGTTGAGTTAATTTTAGCTTAAAAACGTAGAAAGCTATTTTAGGGAGCTATCTATATGATTTTTACTGCTCCATAATAATAAAAAATTCATTATAACTCATTTAAATATTTTTTTACAAACTCACTTTGAGTAGACATTATCGCACTAGAGACGTAGAAGTTCATTCTCAACTGCAGATGGACCTTATTGAAAATTTGTGGCAACTACATGTACTAGAGGAGAATATGGAAGTAGTCATATGTTTATAGTATTGCGATTACTATGTATTTTTTGGAAGGAATTAATCGTTGTTCATATATTGAGTTAAATTTTTCAGAAATTGTATTCTTCTTGAAAAAATGTTTGTGAAGTTGAATGGTGAAAACGTATGTTTGAAGCAAAAAATGCAGCAATCGAAAATCTAAGAACATTTAAAACCCAAATGCAAACATGTCAGGAAAAAAAATACTAAGCTCTAAAAGCCAATATTGTATTTTTGTGTCATTTGAGAACAAAAGTCCACATAAAAATTAATAGAAATACAAAAAAAAAAACTTATAAGAGATTTTAATATTAGTCCATAGTCATTAATGTTAGGAGCATGTAGGAGGCTATTTCTCTCTACATGGATTTAGAGAACTTCTTACAACATTGTTATCCTACGAGCTAGATAGGCAATGTGATTGGAGAACCAAATTTATATTTTTTCCCCCTAAAATTTGGCTAGGAGGTTAAATAGGGAGTCTACTAGAGATGCTCAAAGAGATCTTGTGAATAGTTATCGAAGTACATGTTGTAATGTTAACAAAACAACATATAAACAAAGGTTTTAATGCATACTCATCTACCAATAATTTATAAATGCACACTCATAAGTCATGACTACCATTGGTTGGCTTCAACTAAGTTTAGAAACCGAAAGTTGATAACGAAAATAATTAAGGAAAATAAGGTACACCCTAGTAGAATTATTCATGCTAACATATTGAAGATGAAGATGGAGAATCTTTACTATAAATAAAACAAATTCAATCAAAATTAGTAATTACCCTTGAAATAGTGACATTACTAACTTAGAATATTCATTTGATATTGTCATAAAATAAAATTGGTTTTATGTCGGAGGAATATACCATGAAAATCATTTAATTAATAATTAAGAAGATTAATTAAAAAAATAGAGAGAAAGAAAGATTTACATATGTTTTTTTTTATTGGCTTAGATGAAGCTTATGATCGAGTTTCTAGAGAAATAATATGGTAGGCAATGCGACATTATCGACAATGTACTTCTAACTTTGCTTTACAAAATCCTATTCATGACTATTCGACAATGTCTTTTTGGAAGTTACTATACTATATGTACCACTGAAAGTATTTGTAAAATATAATAATTGGATGATTTATCAATAGAGAGTGATTACATATATATGTGAACATAACTCATAACCCATACTCAACACCCTCCCTCAAGCTGGAGCATAGATGTCAATCATCCCAGCTTGTTACAAGGAAACTGAATTCGAGGACCTAAAAGAGACTTCGTAAATATATCAACTATCTGATCGTCAGTCCAAGTGGTAGAACTTTATCATCCTCTTTTGATACTTATCACAGACGAGGTGGATGTCAATCTCAATGTGCATCGTCCTTTCATGGAATACATGACTTGTAGCAATATAGATAGCAGACTCGTTATCATACCACATAACTGCTGCTTTAGATCATGCTTCTTCTCCCAACTATTGTAGAAGATGTTGCAGATATAATATCTCTATTGTGCCATGAGCAATAGCTCGGTATTTCGCTTCTGAACTCGATCATGATACCACACTCTGCTACTTCCTCTTCTACGATACCAAGTTCCCGCCAATAAATATCGAATAGCCAGATGTAGACCTTCCATCCGTAAAACTAGAACCCCAGTAGGCATCTGTAAAGCATTCAAGATTTATGTCCCTGATTCTCTATCCAAATCCTTTTCCCTATATTTTGAGCTAGATAGCAAGATTCCGAAAACTGTCTGCCAATGTGGAACTCGCAGAGATGCCATAAATCTAATCATGACACTTTCGACAAAGTAAATGTTTGAACGAGTCATAAATGTCAAGTAGTTGAGTTTTTTAACTACCCAATGATACCGATCAAGATTGGTCATTAGTATTCCTTCATCGAAAATAACTTCACCCCTAGGTCCATGGGTAAGGTTGCTCCCTTAGCTTGTACAATTTCGGTAATAGTTAGGATGTCCAGCACATATTTTCTCTGAGATGTTATAATATGCTTCTTACCGCTTGTGATTTCAATCCCATCGATGCTCTCATATCTTTAGTTTGAAATTGCTCACCCAAAACTGTTCCAGCCCTGCAATTTCTTGACTGTCATCCCCTATGATCATGATATCGTTAACATAAACATGCAAGTAGTATCCTTCCGGTCGATGTTTGTTGGTAAAAGACCGAATGATCTTTATCTGATTGACATAGTCTAAACTGTGTAACAACATGGGTAAATCGTCCAAACCAAGCACGAGGTAACTGTTTGAGATCGTATAGTACTTTACTAGATACACACTTTACCCTACCTTGCAACAAACCCAGGAGGTTGCATCACCTAAAATTTTTCTTTAAGATTTCCATGTAGAAAAGCATTACTCACATCCAGTTGAAGTAATGGCCAGCCATAGTAGACTACTAAGGCCAGAAGCACATGCACAAAGGTGTCACGACCAGCACCCGGATATACGGATACAAATACGTGGGCCACGTCCAGCCTACGTCGCAGTATCGACGGTAGAACGCTGTCTAGTATCCAATAAATATACACTACATCTAGCAAGTCCATGAACTACAAATATACTCAATCATAACCCAACATCTAAAGAAGATAAGACAAGAAAGATAACTAAGGCACAAGAACAACTAGAAACTACTAGAAGGAATCATAAGACAGGAAAATAAAAAAGGAACAACAAGACTAACTAAGGATAACTACCAGGCAACTCACATAGAAGAATAGTGAGATCCATCTCAGCTAGCAACCTCATGAAGTCCAATACTGAGGGCACAACTAGTCCTAAAATTTTGTCAACATATCCAGTCAGGATGGAACGAGCACAAATCTCAAATAACAGTTCTAATTAGACGATATTGAACATGTAGCAGTAAATAGAGAGAATATACAAGAAATCATAAAATGTACATGTGAGTATCATGGCAAGGTAAGCTGCAAATTTAGAGCTAGAACAAGGCAAGTAAAACTGATCATGACATGTACAAGAATCAAGAATCATCTATCTAAGTGTGTGAGTACTAGCTACAATATGTGGCCGGCTTGGGTCTGTACATGGTCATAATCTAGCCAATCATACGTGTGGTGTAGGATTGGCATTCACAAGGTTCACAAGATATACAAGGCGGGTATTGACCACACATCTACACTAATATTCCCCGTCTTCGACCAGTATAGTGGATCCAACCATGACACATCATGACACGCGATTCTCCGAGAGGGTAGCTAGCCTTCGCAGGACTCGTGTCTATACAATGCACAAGGAACAAGAAAGACTTGCACAAGATATACCAAAAAAAGCAAGAAATAACATCTCATGATGGGATCCAGAGAAATACCAATTCGTGTGAACAATGTGTCAAGAGAATAAGGATATCTACACTAAATACAAGAAACATAGACGATATCATAAAACAGAAATATTATTAGAGAATGTACTCGCCTGCGATCTGGTGGTATATGTCAACTGAGTCCTAGAACAGTGCCTCGAGGACCTATAGGTGGAATACTGTATCAATATAAGGATTTGCAAGTAAAATCAAGTCATACTAAGTCAAACTGGGTCAATACAAGTCAAGGGTTGACTTACAGTTGACTTTTGGTCAACTGGTCAACTCTGGTCAATCATAGGTCAACTCTAGGTCAAACTTGACTAACATCGACTAACAGTTGACTTTGGATCAACTGGTCAACTCGATCAAGTTCTAGTCAATTTTAGGCTACGGTTGACTTCCGGTTGACTTTTGGTCAAAATAGTCAACTGTGGTCAACCAAGGTCAAAACTAGTCTAACCTAGGTCAATGTTGACTCTACTTCGATGTTCAGTCAAAGCAGTCAACTATGGTCAAACAGGGTCAAAGCTAGTCTCTATAAATATCTACAGGATCAACATATCAATTTCAGTGATTGTGAAATCACTGGAATCGATGGATCTCAAAATACCATAAAACGAGAAAGATTATAATAATAGGGTAAAAACTTACAGATATTGTCAGATGGTGAAACAACCATTACCAACGTACCCAGAATGGTCGAAATAGCTAGAATAGCCTATCCATAAGTCCAATTTGGACACAGGGGCAAAAAGGTAATTTCGAGTCAAAACGGTGTCCGTGTCGGACCCACTTTGTATCGAAAAATGTGCCAGAAATAAAAGTGCACAAAACCTAACAAATTATATGTCCACGAATCTAGAATGACGATACGAACTCAACGGTATATCCGAAATTGGATTCCGATGACCCGATCTCAGATTGGTCCGTTGACCTGGATATTGAAAACCGATTTGCACGGAAAAGCGTGTCGGAGCCAATGTCCTCAAAACTTAGCAAATTATATGTCAACGAGTCGAGAATGACGATACGAACCCAACGGTATATCCATAATTGGATTCCGATGAGCCGATCTCAAAATGACCCGTTGATCCGGATATTGGTATGCGACTTGCACCGAAATACGTGCCGGAACTAATGTCCACTAAAACCTAGCAAATTATATGTCAACGAGTCCAGAATGACGATACGAACTCAACGGTATATCCGGAATTGGATTTCGATGAGCCGGCGTCAAAAAGTCCCGTTGACTCGGACTGTGGGGCCCGCTTTGCACCAAAATGCGTGCCAGAGCCCACGTCCTCAAAATCTAACAAACTTTATATGAAAATGTGCCAGAACGATGCCACGAGTCTACTGGTGGTGTCAGAAATTAAATCCGAAGTCCCGGGTTCAAAAATGGAATTTAATAACTTGGAAATTACGAATTCGGACGACCAACTTTGGCGTCGAATTCAACCAATCAAACGTGCTCACAATAAAACGAAACTAGAGGGGTAGGAAGAGGGTTATACCAGCTGTGCACAGGAACTAGTAGTGCGTAAACCGGAGCTACGACGGCGGAGTTACGAGCTGACGAAGTTGGCTCCACAAAACTGTCCAAAAATAGTATAATTTAAAGTGTCAAATTGGTGGCCAGTTTTGATGTATCAAACGATAAAATTAACGGACAAAACTTGAGGGGAGTGAAGATGGATATACCAAGATTGAGACGGAGCAAAGAAATTGTCGATCCAACGGTCGAATCTCTCGAAAAATGCACGCGAAGTCGCTACGATGGGACGCTATTTTCGATTTCAAAACTCGCGCGCGCCGACGGGATTTCGTTCAAAACGCACGAATAGCCTATGCGTCGCGCCGGGGAGGAAGGTGGCGGCCTGGGGGAGGTCGCCAGAGGCTCGCGCGCTAGGGGGGTCGCCGGTGGCCGGTGGCCGCGCGGCGCGCGCGTGGCCGGCGGCGTGCGCGCGCTGCCGTTATCGCACTGCTACTGCTGCTGCTCGCTGCTGTTGGCGTCGCTGTGGCTGCGCTCGCTGCTATCGTGCATGGCGGCACGACGACGTGGTAGCGACGATGCGGCGGCGGTGGTGGTGTTGTGTAAGGAGAGAGGGAGAGAGAGAGTTATATGTTTTGTATGTGTGTGTGTGTAAATAAATAGGAAGAGAGAGAGAGAGATTTGAGAGAGAAGGAGAGAGAGAGGTTTGCCACTGTTGGGGGGGTGTGCTGGCTGTAAGGTGGAGGGTGTGTGTGTGTTTGTTATAGGAGAGAGAGAGTTATATATATATATATATATATATATATATATATATATATATATATATATATATATATATATATATATGAGATATTTAATAAAGTAGAGAGAGGAAGAGATATTTTCAAAATAGGAAAAAGAGAAATATTGTGTGGGGTATTTAGGCAGTCATGAGAGTACAACATGGAGCTTGGGTTCGGGTTCGGTCGAGCCAGGTATGGTAAAAATCGAACAGGGTACAATAATTGAATTTAAATAGGTATTTATAATCAGGGGTAAATAGGTAACATACGGGGACTCAAATAAATGAGACACAAGTTTCATGTGGGTAGTAGGCTTCATGTGGGCCATGTCCATACTTTGGGTCGACTAAGTTGGATCGATGTCGGGTCCCAAAATTAAATTGAAAATTAAATTAGATTTTATGGTAGATAATTAATCGGCCCAAATTGACCCGAAAGTTGTGCGAAGGAAATGAAGCACAAAATGGAGTGTCTGAGCGGGACACGAAGATCATGGGTGAAGAGCGTCTCGAGTAGATCATTTATGAGAAGTTGGTTCTGAGAAAACGATTGGTCTGGTGCTCCTAAATTAAAAGCCACGGTAACGTGCAAACGATGATCAAAGATAAAAGTGGGAATAATTATTCAACGATTAATTGGTCTAAGTTGACCCGAAGTTGCGCGATACAAAAGAGCACAAGGGAACGAGTTTAAGTGGGACACGATATATCAACATGAAGATAATCTCGTCTACTGAAAACTTCAAGAAGAAAGTTTCCAGGGACTGGCATCCCTGATGCTCTAGAAATCCAAGTCACGGTAAAGAGCATTAAATCAAAATTAATTAAATCTAAATAAATTATCGAGAATAAATCATTTAGAAAATTCGAAAATAAATTCCGAAAATTTAGGGGACTTACAAAAGGTCATCCTGATAACATGGAAGACTATCTCAAAATAATCTTCGCCTTAAATTTGAGAATGACCTTTCGCCACAAGACGAGATTTCAGACGATCAAGAGTGTAATTCGGTTTCACCTTTAACGTGAACACCTACTTGCAACCTACTGCCTTCTTATCAGTAGGCAAATCCACCAAGTCCCATGTACGATTCGCCCGAAGCACTTTCATCTCCTCTTTCATCACAGTATGCCAACCAAAATGTTTGAGTCATTCCTCTGTCGTATTAGGGATCTGAATCCCGTTAATAGTCGCCACCAAGGACTGAGTCTGACTCGCGAGCCCTTTGCAGTGCCACCAACTCAAAGGATGGTCATGATATGCACGACGAGAGCGAACTGGTACATCAGGCGGTGTTAAAGTAGTGGAGTTAGAGTAGGAGGATGGCTCGACGGCCATGGGCACCATTGGTGAAGTTTGTTCTTATGGAGCTGGTGAACTAGTGGATCTCGTAAAACCCCTCAAAATTAAAAGAATATTTAATTTAGTTAAATATGTTATTTTGGATTTTTATTTATTTTTAATTAATTTCTATCCTATTTTTATTATTTAAAAAAGGTCATAGTCATGATTGAATTTGAATGTGCAAGTTGACTAGAAAGTATGGCATGCATAGTATAGTCGGGTGCTTTGACTAGCATACTAGCTATGATAAGGATGTCATAGTCATATTTTATTCTTTTGCATGTTAACAATTCAAATTATGGCACAAGTCATATTTATATTTAATTAATTAGTTTATATAAGCCTTTATGACTTTAATTTTAGGAGACCCGGTTGCACCAAACCTTTCTGAACTTCTTCCAAGCCAAACCCAAACCTATGTACGCATGTTGGGCATTAAAATACATTAATAAATATATATTTTATATTTATTCAGATTTTTGGATTTATATTTATATATAGATATAATTGGTTCTATATTAGGAAATACCTATTTAAATCCTTAGCCAATCAATTAGGTAACTCACCAATAAGTCAAACCAAGCTAGTGGACCCCCACCATGTAGTAGTCGACCAAACAACTCTCCCCCCTTTGGCCGAATATCCCACTAGGAATAGGAATTCCAAAGCCTACATGCATGCAACCCAAAAAGTCCATATATATACCTACTTTTACCCAAACCCAAACCCAAACCCAAACTTAATTACTCTCTTTCTCTCCCCTCCATAGCAACCACAACCTCTCTCCCTCTCTAATTTTGGCAACACCCATAGCCATCAAACCCCTCCATCTTCATCCCCTCCAATAAACACCCTCTCCTCCATCAAAGAAACTCATCCTTTCATTCTCCCTTCATCCAAACTCCACCAAACAAATCCAAGAAACCCCATCTTCCTCATCCAACCATCTAGAGCCATTGCGAACACCTTCAAATCCATCAATAAGGGGTTAGCAAACAAGTAAAGCAAAGAAGTTGGAAACTTTGGCAATGAGGAGTCACCACAACCCATCTAGCAAGAAATTTCGGTAAAGAACTCAACTTTTTCTACCTCAAACCCATGTTATAAGTTCTGTAGGAAATATGATATTAAATCAGTAAAAATTATATTTTTATATCTTTTGTTTTGTATTTTCATCTATAAAAGTTGCATGTTTAATGGTGGTGAAATTTATGTTACGGTAGGATTGATTTTTAGCCCGTTGTGAAGGATCTATGTGAAATTGATGGAATTTTTCGAAACTAAATTTTATGTAGGTTAATATGTGGGACATATGATTTTTAAGTATTTTTTTATGATTTTATCAACTCAAATCTGATCGAGAAAAATAGGGGTTGAAACTAGCTTTTCGGGTAATCTGCTGACCTAGAATATCCAAAAATTGTATAATAAGCTAACCCTGTGTTCATGAGTAATTTTTTATTAATAATTGATATTATTCTGTTTTAATTTATTATTTAGTATATTTAAGCCATATTGAGTAATTGACGATGTCTCGGACAAGTTTCGGGTAGACTAGCTGACATAGAAGTCAACTAACCATATAATTACTTTAGAATTTCAAATCTAAAAATTCAGATTTAATTATGTATAAAATAATTTAAATATTATTTTTATGAATTTTTAGATGATTTTATGTGTGCTATTGAAGTAGGGGCATAACCGACCATTTGGAAGTCGAAAACCTAAAACTAGGTTCCGATGTCCCGTGGAACATGTGCATGTTGTGTATGAATATAAATAGTTCCATGAGAGATTTGAATATAGTTAATGTGGTTTAAAATATTAATTTATCTAATTAATTCATATTATAAGTTTTATGATTAATTACTTAAACTAGTTAAATAATTATTTAAGGAGCATTGTATTCCGGAGGCGTGGACACGGGAGCGACCCTTCATATTCACACCGCAGGATCATGCAAGTATACCTTGCCGAACTTATACAATATTATGCATGTTTATTTTCTATCATTCTTGTTCATATTTATTCTTTCTTGTGTCACCTGATTCTTGTGCATGTTCATGATGTTCTTTCACCTGTTTCCTCACATGCTACATGTTTTCTTTTTCATATTATCTACTGGATCTATGTTTCACTATACTAGTTTAGACTTTCATGTTTAGTGCGTTGACTTGATTTTATCACTTGAACTTGGACTTGACCTTGAGTTGATCTGATTACTTGTACTTGATTGACTTGACCTGATCGTAATTGTTTTGACTTGACCTGACCTGTTATTAGATGATGACTATACTTGACCACCTCGTTCGTGAGCTCCCATTGAGTGTGAATGAGCCTTACTATAGTTAGGGAGTCCCCATTGGCCTACTGACTATAGGACTGTGAGCTCCCATTGGGCTGCGCTTACCCTGATTTACTTGTAGTCACGTCTAGTACCATACTCCTAGTATGGCATGCCACTATCTTAGGTTCCATGTGTCGTAGTCTCCTTGTGTCTCGGTTGATCTGTTCTCGACTATTTCTTTTATTCTCTGCATATTTTATACTGTTATGTTTGACATATTTTATGTATCTTGCTAGTCCCCTGAGGACCTGGTGATCTCTCCAGGTTTAGTCGAGGTTGATCCAGGTGCAGACGAGCAGGTTTATGAGCCAGCACCAGACCACGATACCACTGCAACTGATGATGTTATTGATGCTTAGCGGAGCTTGGACTTAGTTATTTTATTTCTTGTCTTTATATTTTATTTTCGTCTATTGGTAGTGGATTTGTCTCCACCGGACGTGACTTAAATTCTTGATACTTGAAACTTCAGTTTTATATTATTCTTCAGTTTCATCGTTACTCATTTGATTTGGTTGTATCCTTTTTTAGTTCTGTGGATGAGATATAGATTGCCAAGATGATTCTAGTGTTTTGTGGACTTTTGTTTAGTTAGACAGCTTAAGTACATTCTTGAGGGTTCTATATATTTGGTATTACCCTTGAGGGTGTACTAGCTGGCCGTGTCACGTGCTAGTCCTATAACTTTTGGGGCTGGGTGTGACAGATCTGAAGGAGGACGATGACACGATGGCTGGAGGAACCATCGATGATGCTTGGTCTGTCGAAGCTGGTAAGACTGGCAATGTTGGTTCTGACTGGGCCATTATTTATGGACCATCGGACCGGAAGACTGGCTCGGCAGGGGAGGGCACACTTACGAAGGGCTGTTATGTTTGAATTGGATACAACAGAAAATTCTCTTCTGGATAAACTTTAAGAATTAAATTAATAGTTGATGGAAGTAGAGGAAACTCAGTTTCAACAAATGTAACATCCCGAGTCATAAAATATCTTTTCAAAGTTGGTGAGAAACAATGATACCCTTTATAATCTTTTGGATACCCAAAAAAAACTACACTTGATTGCCTTCAGTTCCAACTTGGACAGAGTTGGTCGAGTATTCCGAACATAACACAAGCAGTCAAAAATTTGAGAGTTAAAGGAAACGTGTCACCTTTGGGATATAACCGAGAAAAGAGAGTAGTGTGCCATTGAAAACTAAAAATGGCATATGATTAATCAGATAACAAGTTGTAAGTACCGCATCCGATCAAAATCTCCTAGGAGTATGTGCTTAAAATATAAGAGCATGCGTTGTTTCTAAAAGATGATGATTCTTGTGTTCGACCACACCATTCTGTTGTGGTGTGTAAGAGCAAAAAGTTTGGTGGATGATGTCATGTCTAGACATATGATAATTAAGCTCATGAGACAGATACTCACGACCATTGTCACTCCATAAAAATTTAATAGGAACATCAAATTGTGTTTTGATTTCTGCAAAAAATTATACCAAATATCAAATTATTCGGAGCAATTTTTTAAAGTAGACAAATGTCACACACGAGTAGTCATCAACAAAGGAAATATAATATTTGAAACCCATCATAGATTTAACATGACAAATACCCATACATCAAAATGTACCAGCTCAAAAGGAGCTGATGCAGTTTTTATTTAGACTCATCGAATAGGGAACCTGGTGATGCTTGGCCAAACTACGTACATGCTTCATAATGAAAAGGAACTTGAACATCTAAAGAGACATTTTCTCGAGAGCTTGGATATATGGGTGACCTAACCGACAAGGCAAGTCAAATGGATCGAGTTTCACGCCTTCACAAGCAATGGAAGAATTCATGTTAAACAAGTACAAGCCTTCAGCCACATGCCCCATACCTTCGGTCTTCCCAGTCTTCAGGTCCTGAAAAACACAACAATCAGGCAAAAAATATTACCGAACATTACAAATTACGATTAATCTGAAAAATTGATAGTAACTAAATGAATTTTCACGTGTATGTAATACTGAAGTGAGGGACAGTCTCGAAGAAAGACATGTACTTCTTTTTACACGGACTATCGGTGAACTACCATTCACCACAGCAATATCGATCACACGACTCACCGATAATTGTACAACATACATGCATCGCATATCATATGAGCAGAAGCACTATAGTCAATCACCCATTGCTTTGACTTTACCACACACGTCGCTGAGTACCCGATTATGGATCAAAAAGTAGAAGCTTCACCACAATAATGAGTTTGGAAGTCAATAAAATTGGCATATGTTTATGCTAACGTTTGTACGGATATCCCGTCATTATCATGAGTATCTAATACAATATTGGCAGCATGTGCTTTGGGACACTGCCACTGAAAGTGGCATTGTTGTCCACAGTTTAAGCATATACGCGGTCTTCCTCCATCACGACCATCATTGCGCCGTCTGCCATCGTGGCCAGTATTTTGGCCACCACATCGAACACTATGACCTCCACGGAATCCACCACGAGTCGCATCCATGACAGACCGATCAGCAGGAGCCTCATCCGTATTAGTCTCAATGACTTTCACTGCCCATAGGACACGAAAGTGAGCTTTCATCAAAGACGGAACCTCGACCCTAACAATGATCTGAGACGGTACAAAGTCTGCACTAAGATGGAGAGAGGCAATATATGCCATGACATAGAGTTGCTGACATTGAACTCTTGCCTCATTGATATTCATCGTTAAAGGTAACACAAGATCAACCTCATCAGTTAGTGCCTTAAAGGCACAAAAATGGTCATTATTGTCTCCTTGTTCAGCTCATTAGTCGTCAACAATCGAGTCATAGATACGAGACTGTGAAACCCGTAATTTTTCAATTTCTTTATAATTATTAATTTGTGTGATTATTAATTAATATTCAGATTGTTAATATTAATTTGTTAGATCAAAAAAAAAATTATTATTTTTAAAATAATGAACTTGGACTTTTGTTTGTCTGGCCCCGACCCGAACCCTAATTTGAACCTAAAAATATTTTTTAAATTAATTTTAGGCGTTAATAAATTTTAGTTACAACTTTTCTTAAGGAAAAGGATACTTAAGTCTTTGTTCTTTAGCCATGGTTTAGAGCCCATCATATAAAGCCCATTGAAGCCTTTAGGATTTTTTAACCCATTAGTTTTTAAGCCCAAAGGCCATACTTATAATTCATCTGACCATTCATTATGTGAATGGATGAATGAATTTTCATTCATTAGTGTTGTACAAACTTTTTACTTTGGAATGAATGAGATTACACTTCACCTTCTCCAACCTAACCGACCATGCCCTTCGTTTCTTTTCCGAACGGTCGTGGCCGTTCCCTTCCCCTTCCGAAACTGACATGGCCGACCACTCCCCCTCATTTTACTCTCCAGCACACACTACAATCCCAACTCCCTTATTTACTCTCCCCTCTCTTCCCATCTCTCTCACGATCTCATTCACAGAAGAGAACAAAACTCTCTTCTCCCACTCCTCTATATTTCACAGAGAGCAGAACTCTCTCAAACCCTTCTCTTCTTCAAACCCCCCAAGTACAACTCTCACCTAACCCCAACACTCTCCACCAAACCCCCTCAGCGTCTCCTCGGCGACCCCCTATCCGGCCGACCGCCGGCGTTCCCCGCTCCGCCGGCCCTGCCCCTTGCGGCCGGGCCGCCCTAGCCCCGACCGGCGCGCCCCTCTGCGCCCTGTCGCCAGCCGACCACGCCAACTCCGGCGACCCGCTCCCCGCAGCCACCAGCGCCCTTCGGCGCACCCCCGACCACTCCAGCCGTGCCCCTCCCCCTCCGGCCAGTGAAGGCCGACCGCCCCTGGCCGCGTTCCCCGACAGCGCCGCCGACCGTGCCCCGTCGGCCCTCCCCGGCCGATCTAGCCGTTGTTCCGCCGACAGCGCCCCTGTCTGCCGCTTCCCGCGAGCGCGTTTCTCCGGACAGCACTCCGCCGAGCTTCCCTCGGCAATCGTCCTTGCGTGTTCTGGCTCGCTGCCATTTGGCGAGTTTTCCCTGTTGGTTCTGTCGTGCCCTAGACTCTGTATTTCTCGGCATTGCTTCGACAACGCTGGTTCCAGTGCTGATTTCGGAGATTTGTCGCTGTTCTGGACTATTCTTTCTTTCTATTTTACATATGAGAGCTCTAGCCGAGCAATCCGAGGTATAACTCCCTGTCCCGCTATTTTATTATTATTTGTCGATGATGAAATGGTCCCCGGTTCCCTTTGGGAATTCGGTACTAGCGACGTCGTAATTTTTCGGGACTTTCGGGAAGGTCCCGTGGATTATTTTGCATTTTCGAAATATTTTGGGAATGGTTTTTGGTATGTTTTAGTTTTTTGGATCTTTCCGGGAACGTTCTGTGATTTGTGGATAGGAATCGGACTTCTGAAATTATTTCGGGTCATCCCGATTATTCTGTGGATTGGTTGTGGATATTTTATATATATAAAATGCGGGTTTTTCCCTGGTTTGGGACTTGCAGGAATTATCGGCGCCATTTTCCCAGTTTTTGGGTTGACCAAAAACAGAGGAGATGCTGCCCGATTTTTTCGTAAATCCTGAATTATTTTTAAGATAAATTTAAAATGATTTTCGGAATTTATTCGATATTTGATTTTGGGGTGACGACTGTATTGGTCAATGGACCCGGCTAAGTGCAAACGAAATCGGCCCCGCCCGGACGTTGAGGCAATTAGCTAAAATGAGGATCGGACCATATCTGAGACTTACAATTTATCTTTATTTTTATTATTTATTTCTTTTACATTTTATTTAATATCTCAGTTTAGGACTAACGGCGGTTTATCTTATTTCAATTTATGTAAAAAAATTGTAATGGGCATAAGCCCAGCTGGCTGGTCCGTGACTGTAATAGTTAGGTTTTCTTGTCTTTTCTGGTTTTTCGTGTTTTATTATTTAACGATTAAATTGACTTAAAAGTATTTTCGTATAAAATTAATTAATATTTTTTATCTTAAAATTGACAAGTTTATTATTAAATAAAAATCACGTATTTCTCACTAAATAAGAAAAAAAATTAGCTTTATATTTATATTTATAAAAATTACCAAGTTTTCATAAATAATCTGGCAACGACGAGTTTTCCCCGAATTCAAAAGTTAAAATAATCTTTTTCCTTCGTATTAAATCAACGCACAATAATCGTTTTTTCTGTGTTTGGTTAATTAAAGAACTAAAATTGGACTAGGACGCAAATAGAGATTTCAACTAGCATAGCTAGGTTGGTAAACCTGATATCTGAGTCTAATTCTCGAATGTAGGAATTCGAGGACGATTCTGAATTTCCATCCTGAAGTCTTCAACCTTTCAAATCCAGTCAAACCAAGGCAAGTACATTTTGTGTTAGTTTACAATTATTTAGTAATCGTTTTAATGCAAGTTTAAACCACGATGCAACACGGAACTCTCTCTGAGAGCACTGACTGTAACTACTGTAACTATTGGGGACTGGGGGAGTAGTGTAATGAGTATGACCACATCCAAAATAGTATACTGACTGTGTTAGCTTACCCCTCATACACACGGGGATAAGCCATATCGTATCAATAGGATACAACTGTACAACCCAAGACGGTCATATTTATTGCCTATTCACATCACAGAACTGTAACTGTTTTAAAACTGTAACTGCTTAGTTGATTTTCAAAATTGTTTAAAAGTGCATGATTCTATTATTATTTCAATTGTTAAATTAGCATGAATTGTACTTTGCTCCCTCCTGACTGGAGATCCAACATTTTAGGTATCACTGATGAGGCTTTGTTCCGCGATCCCAAGACGAGGATTTCGAGACTGATGAGCTGTTTGCCTAGAGTTCTTTTTTCTTCTTGATGTATGTAGAAAATGGTTTAAGTTGTATCTTTTATTCCATTGTAAAAGTTTAATAAAGTTTTAAATTTCCGAATTTTGAGTTATGACAAATATAGTGTTGTTGTATGGTTACCTGCTACTGAACAGCTTACTGCCGCCGTCTCAACAACGGTGCAGGCTGGGCATGATCCGATTCGACCCAAGTAATTGGGATCGGGTCGTGACATGTTTTTAGTGGTGGCCCATGCAGGTCAGAACAACAACTTAGGAAAACATATTTAGAAACAATTAGAACACTAGAACATCAATTTGTCACAACATAGGACCGAAATATATTATAAATAAATATTTTTGTTTGATTATAGACTGGTAGGATACCTTGCTTATGTTTGCATCCTAAACCATCCAGAGAATGACCATTGACAAGACCAATCCTGCTGGCGATGAGGTGTCATCTCCGGATCATACCCCATCTCCTCAACCAAGTCCAGGGTTTATTCCCTCGCAGCTGATTGACCGTCCCCATAATGCATCCAGTAAAGTTTTCACTACACTGGCGATTCCTACCTCTTCTCAAACTGAGTTGCATTTCCTTGGGGAAGTACCCATTCCTGTTGCGCCACCAGTACCAGCAAACACCTCCCAAATGGTTGCCCTATTTCAAGTAATCATGGAGTCCCAGAAAGCTCAAGATGAAGCCCAGCAGGAACAGATGAGTATCACGAGAGAAGACATGAAGAACGTCTATGATGTAGCCTTAGCTATCTTAAACCAAGTTGGAGCAGAACCTCGTCCTAGGAGGGATACCCCTGAATCTAGAAGATATTTGGGTCCCATCAAGTACTCTACTTTCCGGCAGTCTTGTCGTAGGAGGCTATTGGCTTGTGACTACTGCAAGAGGCCTGGTCATCAGGCCGTTAGTTGCCGCAAGAGATTGGGACAATGTTTGGCATGTGGATCTGCTGAACATCGGGTAAAGGATTGCCCCTTATCTTTCCATCATACCAGAATACCTATCCCAGCAACACCTGTTAGGCCACAACCTAGGGACTCTCTTCCTATCCAGCATACCCTGCCTCCTACAATAAGGCATGATGCATACTCGAGATACATAGAAGATGAAGGACCAGATCAATGAAGGCTCTAGGATTTATTCAGGGTAGAACTTCACCTTAGGGAACACCTATCTTGTTTGTGCCTAAGAAGGATGGAACAACGGATGTGCATCGATTACCAGACACTAAATAACAAGTACCCTCTGCCCGGATCGAGGATCTGTTTGATCTGTTTGTGTGGAGTTAGGGTGTTTCGAAGTTTGATTTAAGATCTGACTACCATCAAATCAAAGTCAGGAAGGAGGACATTTCCAAGACGGTGTTCAAACACCAAGTATGGGCAGTTTTCTTTGATCATGACGTTGGACTGACAAATGCTCCTGCTGTGTTCATGAATCTCATGAACAGAGTTTTTCATGAGTATTTGAATCAGTTTATCTTCTCCATAGATAACATTCTGATATATTCGGAGACTGAAGAAGAGCATGAAGAACATCTGAGGAAAGTTATGGAACTTTGAAGAAAAAGAAGTTTTATGGTAAGTTATCTGAACGTAGATTTTCTTTGACAAGGTGGATTTTTGGCCATGTTGTCAAGAGAAGGAATTTCGATAGATCATAAGAAGATAACTACTATTGAGAAGTGGACTACCCCAAGTTCAATTCGGAAGTTTCTTGAACTTGGCTGGCTACTATCAGAAGTTCGTGAAGGATTTCGCCAAGATTACTGAGCCGATGACGAAGCTCACTTGGAAGAATGAAGAGTTCATCTGGACGAAAGATTGCCAGGCGGCATTGAGGAGCTGAAAAAGAGACAGCACCGATACTAGCGCTACCCGCAGGAACCGGTGGTTTCTCAATCTACAATGATGCCTCTGATAAAGGACTGGGTTGCGTTCTTCAATAACATGGGAAAATAATTGCTTACATATCTAGGCAATTACGGATTCATGAGAAGAACTACCTCACACGTGATCTGGAGCTTAATGCGGTTATCTTTGCTTTGAAGCTATGGAAGCATAATTTTTATGGAAAGAAAAGTGGAAATATTTACAGACCCCAAAAGTCTGAAATATGTTTTCACTCAGAAGGAGTTGAATAAGAGACTAAAAAGATGGCTGAAGCAGATGAAGGATTTCGACATCAACCTGCAGTACCATTCAGGTAAGGCTAATGTGATCGATGATACACTTAGTCGATACCTAGTGGCGATGTTCTTAACCAAGGAGTGGCACCTACTAGAAGACGTCGAGAAGCTTGGATTAGAGGTTATACTATTTGGAGATAGATGGACGGAGCTGGATGCTGATTCAGTATTGATGAAGTTCGAAGCTGATGGACAAAATCAAGAGGATGTAGTTTCAAAACGAGGCACTTTGCAGGCTTAGAGATCAAGTGTTGGCAGGAACACTTGAGGGTTTCTAAATTGATCAGCAGTGGAACTCTAAAGAATGGTACGAGACTTTGCGTATCGGCTGACAAACGGAGGAACGAGTTGATGAAAGAAATACACCAGTCGCAGTTTTCTATATATTCAGGAGCTAATAAGATGTATCGGAATATGCCTCCATTGATTGGTGTTATGGAATGAAGAAAGACAATTCCAGGTATGGGATTAGATATGAATTTGTCAACATGAGGAATTTAGCAAGAGAACAACAAGTTTGTTGCAGCCGCTGGACAATTCGGAGTGGAAGTAGAAGCATATAACAATGAACTTTGAGTAAGGATTGCCTTGTTCTCAAGGAGGGAAGGACACCAATTGGATTATAGTGGACCGACAGACTAAGTCAGCACACTTTATTCCCTTCAAGGTTAGTTTATTCACCGAGAAGTGGCAGCATTGTACGAGAGGCACCCCTACCGAATTTATGGAGTACAAACCGGCGGACAATCAAAGAAGATAATCCAGACGCCTGAAGATATGTTAGATCTTGTGGTTAGAAAATTGGAGGGTCTTGGAGAAGATCATTTAAAATTGGTAGATTTTCCTTACAACAACTACCAAGTTAGCATCGTCAATCAGTGGAGTTTGAAGAAGGAGATAGCGTCTTTTGTGAAGATTTTCTCTTACCAGAGGAACGATCAGTGTTAGCAGAGCAGGAAAGTTGAGCCAGCTCAGACGCTACATTTCGGATCCGAGTCCTATATTGGATAATTCAGAGCTAAAGATTGGACTCAACCTTTCAGAGCCAGAGAAACCAGTTGCAAGCGTAGTCAGAGGTGAGAAGAAGATCAGATTTTGAGCCATCATTTAAACTCCTACTTCTTATCTTTTCGTTCTAAACTTGACTGATGCTGCTAAGTCAGCCTAGTTTTGCAAGCTATCTCTTTATCAAGCTTGATCATGACAGTATTTTATTGGGTGCACCCACTAATATATTGTCTAATCAGAACTGGTGCATGATGGTCTAATCAACCTCGTGTACTTTTGGTTCGCTTTTATATTATTATTTTACGTGGATGGTGACATAGTTAAAACTTGCCCCTAAACATCTCATCCACAACTGTCTTGGCAATTCTTATTGTTGGACCTGATTTATGGGCGCAGTACCCGTACCTGCTTGATTTGTTGTAACCCTACCCTACCCTATCCTTAAATTTCGAGGACGAAATTTTCTAAGAAAGAAAGGTTGTGAAACCCGTAATTTTTCAATTTCTTTATAATTATTAATTTGTGTGATTATTAATTAATATTCAGATTGTTAATATTAATTTGTTAGATCAAAAAAAAAATTATTATTTTCAAAATAATGAACTTGGACTTTTGTTTGTCTGGCCCCGACCCGAACCCTAATTTGAACCTAAAAATATTTTTTAAATTAATTTTAGGAGTTAATAAATTTTAGTTACAACTTTTCTTAAGGAAAAGGATACTTAAGTCTTTGTTCTTTAGCCATGGTTTAGAGCCCATCATATAAAGCCCATTGAAGCCTTTAGGATTTTTTAACCCATTAGTTTTTAAGCCCAAAGGCCATACTTATAATTCATCTGACCATTCATTATGTGAATGGATGAATGAATTTTCATTCATTAGTGTTGTACAAACTTTTTACTTTGGAATGAATGAGATTACACTTCACCTTCTCCAACCTAACCAACCATGCCCTTCGTTTCTTTTCCGAACGGTCGTGGCCGTTCCCTTCCCCTTCCGAAACTGACATGGCCGACCACTCCCCCACATTTTACTCTCCAGCACACACCACAATCCAACTCCCTTATTTACTCTCCCCTCTATTCCCATCTCTCTCACGATCTCATTCACAGAAGAGAACAAAACTCTCTTCTCCCACTCCTCTATATTTCACAGAGAGCAGAACTCTCTCAAACCCTTCTCTTCTTCAAACCCCCCAAGTACAACTCTCACCTAACCCCAACACTCTCCACCAAACCCCCTCGGCGTCTCCTCGACGACCCCCAGTCCGGCCGACCGCCGGCGTTCCCCGCTCCGCCGGCCCTGCCCCTTGCGGCCGAGCCGCCCTAGCCCCGACCGGCGTGCCCCTCTGCGCCCTGTCGCCAGCCGACCACGCCAACTCCGACGACCCTCTCCCCGCGGCCACCAGCGCCCTTCGGCGCACCCCCGACCACTCCAGCCGTGCCCCTCCCCCTCCGGCCAGTGAAGGCCGACCGCCCCTGGCCGCGTTCCCCGACAGCGCCGCCGATCGTGCCCCGTCGGCCCTCCCCGGCCGATCTAGCCGCTGTTCCGCCGACAGCGCCCCTGTCCGCCGCTTCCCGCGAGCACGTTTCTCCGGACAGCACTCCGTCGAGCTTCCCTCGGCAACCGCCCTTGTGTGTTCTGGCTCGCTGCCATTTGGCGAGTTTTCCCTGTTGGTTCTGTCGTGCCCTAGACTCTGTATTTCTCGGCGTTGCTTCGACAACGCTGGTTCCAGCGCTGATTTCGGAGATTTGTCGCTGTTCTGGATTATTCTTTCTTTCTATTTTACATCTGAGAGCTCTAGCCGAGCAATCCGAGGTATAACCCCCTGTCCCGCTATTTTATTATTATTTGTCGATGATGAAATGGTCCCCGGTTCCCTTTGGGAATTCGGTACTAGCGACGTCGTAATTTTTCGGGACTTTCGGGAAGGTCCCGTGGATTATTTTACATTCCCGGAATATTTCGGGAATGGTTTTTGGTATGTTTTAGTTTTTCGGATCTTTCCGGGAACGTTCTGTGATTTGTGGATAGGAATCGGACTTCCGAAATTATTTCGGGTCGTCCCGATTATTCTGTGGATTGGTTGTGGATATTTTATATATATAAAATGCGGGTTTTTCCCTGGTTTGGGACTTGCAGGAATTATCGGCGCCATTTTCCCAGTTTTTGGGTTGACCAAAAACAGAGAAGATGCTGCCCGATTTTTCCGTAAATCCTGAATTATTTTTAAAATGAATTTAAAATGATTTTCGGAATTTATTCGATATTTGATTTTGGGGTGACGACCGTATCGGTCAATGGACCCGGCTAAGTGCAAACGAAACCGGCCCCGCTTGGACGTTGAGGCAATTAGCCAAAATAAGGATCGGACCATATCTGAGACTTACAATTTATCTTTATTTTTAATATTTATTTCTTTTACATTTTATTTAATATCTCAGTTTACGACTAACGGCGGTTTATCTTATTTCAATTTATGTAAATAAATTGTAATGGGCATAAGCCCAGCTGGCTGGTCTGTGACTGTAATAGCTTAGGTTTTCTTGTCTTTTCTGGTTTTTCGTGTTTTATTATTTAACGATTAAATTGACTTAAAAGTATTTTTGTATAAAATTAATTAATATTTTTTTTATCTTAAAATTGACAAGTTTATTATTAAATAAAAATCACGTATTTCTCTCTAAATAAGAAAAAAAAATAGCTTTATATTTATATTTATAAAAATTACCAAGTTTTCATAAATAATCTGGCAACGACGAGTTTTCCCCGAATTCAAAAGTTAAAATAATCTTTTTCCTTCGTATTAAATCAACGCACAATAATCGTGTTTTCTGTGTTTGGTTAATTAAAGAACTAAAATTGGACTAGGACGCAAATAGAGATTTCAACTAGCGTAGCTAGGTTGGTAAACCTGATATCTGAGTCTAATTTTCGAATGTAGGAATTCGAGGACGATTCTGAATTTCCATCCTGAAGTCTTCAACCTTTCAAATCCAGTCAAACCAAGGCAAGTACATTTTGTGTTAGTTTACAATTATTTAGTAATCGTTTTAATGCAAGTTTAAACCACGATGCAACACGGAACTCTCTCTGAGAGCACTGACTGTAACTACTGTAACTATTGGGGACTGGGGGAGTAGTGTAATGAGTATGACCGCATCCAAAATAGTATACTGACTGTGTTAGCTTACCCCTCATACACACGGGGATAAGCCATATCGTATCAATAGGATACAACTGTACAACCCAAGCCGGTCATATTCATTGCCTATTCACATCACAGAACTGTAACTGTTTTAAAACTGTAACTGCTTAGTTGATTTTCAAAATTGTTTAAAAGTGTATGATTCTATTATTATTTCAATTGTTAAATTAGCATGAATTGTACTTTGCTCCCTCCTGACTGGAGACCCAACATTTTATGTATCACTGATGAGGCTTTGTTCCGCGATCCCAAGACGAGGATTTCGAGACTGATGAGCTGTTTGCCTAGAGTTCTCTTTTCTTCTTGATGTATGTAGAAAATGGTTTAAGTTGTATCTTTCATTCCATTGTAAAAGTTTAATAAAGTTTTAAATTTCCGAATTTTGAGTTGTGACAAATATAGTGTTGTTGTATGGTTACCTGCTACTGAACAGCTTACTGCCGCCGTCTCAACAACGGTGCAGGCTGGACATGATCCGATTCGACCCAAGTAATTGGGATCGGGTCGTGACAGAGACAGATCATATTTTCCATCAAACACAGTCAGAAGGACTTTCCATAAATCTTTTCCCTAATTCGTGTTCAGAATAATGTCCTCCACTGATGGTTCCATCAAATTAATGAACTGTATGAACAATCGACTATCATCAGATCATCGGTCTCCCACAGCTCGTATGTGGGATCATAAACTGTCGGGGTATTGTCAGTCAGATGTTTTTACAATCGCATTCCTCAAAGCGTATTCACAACCTTCTTATGCCATGTCGAGTAACCATCTGGTCGATCCAATCGTCTATCGACAAAGATGAACCGATGAAACCATCGTGCCAGTTCCCGATGTTCCCACCACTATATTTTCGGCACTAGGGTTAGTAGCACTATTATTTTTCTTATCATCCTTCAATGTTCTCGATTTGACTGTCATTTGGTCGTCCCGACCCGATAATCACATCAACTCTATCAATATGCGATCAACGTAGCCAGAACCAATATGTGCAAGGAAAACATAGTTTGAAGGTGGATCACACAAGGCATGACAGAGAAGCAATCCAGGTTACCTTATGTTAAATCATGATGTGGATACCCGGTCAGGAAAAAGATCTACGCAAACCTAGGTATGTTCTCTGTTAACTCCTGGTACTCTCATCGAGATTCATAGGTTCATGCAGTCAAGCCATTGCCTACATCTGAAGATCCCAATGTGGGGGAGGGGGGTTGCTGCTCGGGCAAGTGGGGGCTGCGGCGCTCGAGCAGTTTGGGGGGAGGAGGGGGAAGGGTAGGGACGGGGAGGGGGGAGGTAACAATAGCAGAGGGAGGGGCTGCTCTGGGGTATAAAATAGAATTTTGTTAATGGTATGGCTCTGATACCATGTAAGATGTAATAATTGGATGATTTATTAATAGAGGGGGATTACATATATATATAAAGAGGACTGGCCTCCTTATTCTCTACACGAGGTGGGACTAAACAACATAACTCATAACCAATACTCAATAGTAATTATAGTTATAAGTATGACATGAGCAAAACAAGGGTTATAGGCAACGTGACATCAATTGGCATATCAAAATGGAGTAGTAAATACCGAATATTTTGGGTCCCGATCACGTTCTCTATTTGGTCATCTCACTTCAACTATTCTCGCTTTGACTATCTGTCAACAACCTTTTTGTGCAAAAGTGGAGTCGAGATTTTAGCTTACCCCGAACTGAACTTAAAAAGTCCTTTTTTTAATAAAATGATTATTGTGTCAGGATCATCATGTCTATATCTCATCGTGTCACCCATCAATACCATGCAATCCTATTTGCTATGAACCAAGCAACACTTCTTCACTACTCACCAATCTCTAAGTCATTCGCTCACACAATCATTCTTCTAATTATGAATTCTTCTGATGTCATAGGAAACTTAAAAAGTCTTCACAAGGGTACACAATATTGAATCATAAAGTCTTACCCCTCAAGATTATAAGATCTATCAACAAGGACAAATATCATTAAGCTAACTTGTATTCCTTGAATTACCGATCCTTACTTTGAATTCTTATTACTTGACTAATATGGTCATATGGTAACATGGTGCACTAATTCATAATCGCTATCAACTTGGTCGAAATAGTGTCTTATTAGCTACTAGGGATCCTATTCATCACCATCTATAGTCCAAGATATACTATTTCGTAGTTTAAGTAACTTTTTATAATTGTAAACTTTTCTACATGTCAATCCTAAATCCAAATCTTGTCTCATCAGAATCTCATTCATCATAATTTATAGGATAGCTTCATTGAATATCGCACATAATCGAAATTTAAGCCTCTACGATATATATAGTCTACCAATCTCAACCTTAACCATTATTGTCTATCAATAATTTCTTTAAGTAGAATCCAATCGTATTATCTTCTATTTCTATTTATATAGCCAAAATCAAGCTTTATCCATATGGTAACCTCTACCAACCATTGATAAACGCCATTACCTCAAGATTACTCAAGCCATCGCATCTAGGATGAAAGCTCATGCAATTGTACACACTTACCATATCCAAGGAAACTTTTACTTAACCCATCGTTATACTAAGGTTATTTTTTTAGTCTACTTCCTCCAATTCCAACTACTCACAATCATCCTCGTTATCTCATGTGAGTGTTGGTAATCAATTTAATCTAAATTTAAGTCAAATTCTATCTAAGAAATCATCCACTCTAACTACGTAAGAATCACAATCATATAAGAAACTACACAATTTACCTTACAGGTTTTATCTAACCCAACCACGATTAACAATAAGGTAATAGTGACATAAGGTTAAATTGGGCAACTCGCACCAATATCAAATAAGGACAAAAAGTCAAGCAAATCAAGAAAGATATTAATAATATTTTCAATAACGGGAATAAACCCGACCAAGATGCATAATAGGACGTAGTCTAGAAAAAAAAAATCCAAGAACTGTATACCTCCACAATCATGTTACCTGAAGTTACTGCCTCGCCAGCTCGTATGTTGCATTAAGCTTCCGGTTCCATAACCCAATGGATGGCTGGAGTATGCACAACCTCACCAAATTAAATATGTTACTCATATTACACCTTCGTCGTAATCAATGAGATCCAATTCTATTATGATGTACGAATTGAACTCATCAAATGACAGGTAATCAATTCTAGATGTAAAAAATGTAATTAATTCAGGATGCAATTCTTGGACAATCAAATAAAGGTAAAGCTTACTAGGGATCTAAGCATAACGGAAAAGACAAAGTTATAACAAGTTACGGATGTGAAGCGATAAGAAGAAGAATGAACCATATATATAACCCTAATTTTAAATGAGTCCTTATTCCTAGAATCAACCATACCTTAACATTCTTTAGTTATATTGGCCTAGTCATATTCCTTAATCTTGATAAACCTTTGACCTAGACTTTAAAACCTTTTTTTAATCTTAATATCATCCTAGACCTAATCCTTAGTTTAGACCGGCATGGAACACCATAAAAACTTGTCACGATCCGCTTCCACCTAATTAGGTATGAGTGCGTGGCCAAGTCCAACCTACACCGTAATGTCGATGATAATACACTATCTATACCTCTAACAATGATATGTATATAATTTCTATAACAATAATAAATATTTCCACACACAAGATATATCAACCATATTCTCTATTAACGACATCTAACTAACTCATTCACAGTTTACTAGACATGAAAGAGAAGAAGGTAAGATACAAAAGCATAAACTAAAAGTTCATAATTATTTAATTAATGTCCATATAATTCCAAAAGAACCATAGGGCCAAATAGTAATAGTAATCCTTCACAGTCAAGTCCAAGTCTAAACAAACCTATTAAATAAAAATAAGCAAATATTAAGTAATCAAATAACCAGATATCCCTAGTTGGAATGTAATTCAGCTCCTTAATATCCTCGCCTCCCTCTCCTTCAAAAGATTTGTAATGTGTAGGGCGTGAGGCTCATCTCACAGTATCAGTATTCTTATAGGGATACACATATATATTTATCATGTATCATAATTTTTTTTGATTTTTATGATTTCAGTATCATAGTAAAGGATAGTAAAATTTTATGATACGAGTCCTTGACCCAATATCATGCCATGATGGCAGTAATGGATTGATTGATTTTCGAGATTTTTCTTATTTTTGTGTGCATCGAGGATCATAAGAGCTATTTAGTACAATACTCCAAATTGTTAAAATAAATTATTGAAGACTTATGTAGCAAGTAAGGTTTCTAAGTTTTCTTGAAACTTGTGCCAACTTGTGGGACCCTTCCTGAGACCAATAGAGATCCATGGCATTTCCATGTATCCGTGCTAGAAACCACACATAGAACGATATCTTAAATTTTAGATTTTCATAAGTTTTGTCTTGCTAGAAGTACACCGCCAGTATATCATCGGTATACTGCCGGGGCTGAACTGAGTGGAACAAAGTCCCTGCATGTCATCCTTGGTCGTTGGATTTCCATCCAACAGATGAGATCATTTCAATGAGGGTTTATAAACCCTTCCCTTCTCTCTTTATCTCATTTATTTCACTCTTCTCTCTCTCTCTCTCTCTCTTATGATATTTTATTGAGAGCTATCCTTCTCTTCTCTTTCACTCATTCACTCTTCACAATCACCCGCAAGCTCATGATTGTGTGGGAGCAACATCCTACAACTCCGTACCTATTGTGTTGCTCGTCCAGAGGCAAGTAAACCTTATTTTCTTAAAGTTGTCTTAGTTTGATATCATTTTAACATGATTTTAATATATAACTCTTGAAAGTTCTTATGTTTCGTATATTTTGTTGATTGCAGTCGGAAGTACTTAACATATCGAGCTTGTTGCCTTCGACGAAACTCAAATCGATTGAGTATTGTTCAAGATTCAATCACTTTTTGTGATTTGTATTGATATCGAATTGATCTCATACCTGAGCCATGTATCACATGATTCTTGTCATATGAGGGTTTATATCATTGTGCACTTGTTAGATAATTTTTTCGAAGAGTATAGCTTGATCGACGATCGTTTTGCGTTTGATACGTGACTATTTTGCTATTGTTTTATACTCGAGTAGTGTATCGTCGAGACAATATCCTGCCAAAATAGCCATATTTTATCCATTTTTTGGTGATGGTTTTGGATGTCGATTCGACCGACGATTGCCTTAAAATTTGGCACACATTATCCAAGCATTCTTATAAGCTTGTGAGTAATGTTTCGTAGAGATCGAACGGTCGGATCTCCCGTATTAATCATATTTCAAATTCATCGAGAATACTGATACTTTTTTATTTCGAATTCTTTGTTTATTTTTATTAGTTTTTTGAGTGGTTTTCTCATGTATTTCTCTATGCCATATAATGCTTGCCTGACATGCCTAGTTTTGAATTGGCGAATAGTACCTTACACATGTCTAACTCTACTATGAACTATGGATCAAGTTAATTTAACGTCTAAGCTTGAAATCAAGTTATCACATCCATTATTTACGAATAATTTGGATACAGACGTATGTGCTGGATCATTTTCTTTTGGAGTGAGTCTCATTGTGGCAGTTTACTGATACAGTTGATCTTCTCCTAGAATGTATATCGACATTCCTAATTCCAGAATGACAAGTCAAGTTTGCTAGTCATTATATCGATACTCCAGGTGGCTCGTCGCAGCGCACTCTAGATTTACCAGATCCCAGCTATGTAGGTTTATATTTCTTGTCAAGTTATTGCTTGTGGTTGCTTAACCTACTTGTCTAGTCCAATATTCTTCCACGAGGAGAAATATCATCATATTGTGTGTTCTTTGGGTGCCCATGATCGGGAACTCAAGATAAACTATCAGGATTAATAAACTAATCGTAATTCACCTAGATCATTGGGATAGAAATTGCACACACACAAAATATCTCTAGAGTTAAGTGGGGAAAAAAATAAGCAGGGTTAAGTGGGGTTAAATGAGAGAGAGTTAAGCGAGGGGGAGTAGAGTCAATACATAGAACCTTACTTGGATTGGAGGGAGAGTTAAGTGGGGGGTGTTTAATAACTCTTACTTGGATTGGAGGTTTTAAGTGAGAGGATGATTAATAAAAATATAATAGTTACTAAAATAACCTTATTACATATGTCATAAAATTAAATTTGATTGAAATTTTAATTAGAACTTGTCAAAATATTTTCACAAATTAAGAAATTATGGATTAACATGTCGAGAAGAAGAAAAAATGGAGAAAAAAATTATGATATTTTATAAACAAATAAGGGGCATTTATGACTTTTTAAACAAAATTTCTCAATCACCCTCGTTAACCCTCCGATTTGGGGGATTAAAAAAATGGACAAAAGATGGTGAAATAAATCCTCTATAACCCTTCCTCATAAACCTTCACCCTCAAACCAAGCATGGTTTTATTTCACCCTCACTTAACTTTCCCTCACTTAACCCTCAATCCAAGCAGACCCTAATGGTTCTCCATTTCTATCCTATGTGGCAACAAATTAAAGAATCAATTTAATGAATTAAGACCGAATATTAATTGGTATGAGAGATGAATTTTTTTTTATAAGAGTTTCTACATGTATAAATTCTCATAAGAACTCTTCATACTACATCGCCACCACATAGGTTAGAAATTGGGATAGAAGACTCCATTGGAATTTTTTTTTTAAATTGAGTTTCTACCTTTGAAATAGGGGAGATAAAACCTCCACTATAAAAGGCGGCGTAAACCCTAAACTTAGGAATAATTAGTGTAAATAACCCTTAAATTATTTGTAACAACACTAGAGTAACTAGAAGATGCACGTGCGTTGTACGTTAAATACTTTTTCTTTCTTTCTTTCTAATCTTATAAAAAAAAATTAAAATTAAAATTAAGATTAAAATTGAAATTGTATATATATTTATATTTTAATTAAAGTTTGTAAAAAATTAATTAAAATTTAGTTATAATTTGTTATGGATAAATATTTTTATGATATTATTGAAAAATAGTTTAAATATTTAAATATATTTGGTTAAGATTTGTTAAACAATTTAAAATATTTTCTGATATTTTTTTAAAAATTTAGTTTTTAAATAGATATTTGTACGGACTAAAGCAGATAAAGTTAGTTTTTATCCATAATTTTTAAAAAAAATAGTGGATGAAAAAGTTAATTTTTATTTTTTATAAATTTTAAAAAATAAATAGTCCATGGTATACATACGGCTTAGATTTTTGAGCCGTTTTGAAGGGGTTTTTTTTTTTTTTTTTTTTTTTATACGAGATGCTTTTTGTGTGTTTGTTTTCCTCTAAATGGTATTATTGTTGATAAGTGAAAATTTGAAGGGTGTAGGTGTCAATTAAGTTCGGGTACTAACTTCCTTATCGACTAGTAGAGGAGACAAAAATGGTGACAAAATAAAAAAAGTAAATAAAAAGAAGTCCTCGAGAAGACCGTGTGGTCACCGTCGGTTCTCCGAAGAAGAAGTGATGGCGATGAGAGATCTGGTCACCGGCGGTGCGGCTTGCGCGGTCCCCGGCAGCTCCTCCTCCTCCAACCCCTTCGGCGCGCTCGCCGGCGCCATCCTCGGCTCCTCCTCCAAAGCCCAGGTGATTATTTGATACTTTCACCCCCTTTAACTTAGGTCAGTTTTGTGTTTCTTAAAGAAAAGGACTCGATTTTGATGGACTGGAAGTGTTCAATCTGGGGCGAATTTAGTTAATTGATCACTTCTGATGAATTCGAAGGACCAATGATCACTATACCCTCTAACCGCCCTAATTTATGTGATTTTTATTTCTTTTTGGATTGGAATGAGAAATTTCGTTCTATGAAGAAAAGACTCGATTTTGACGAGTTTTATGGGTTCAATTTGTGGATAATTTACTTATTTATCACTTTTGATGAATACGTAGGCTCGTCTTCGTAAGCTCAATGATCAGTATACTCTCAAACCCTAATTTTACTGAATTTTTGGCATTTTATATTAATTTCCTTTTAAAATTAGGATAAAAAAATTCGTGGAAAATTTTGATGAGTTTTAAGTGTTAAATTTGTGGAAAATTTACTTAATTGAGCACTTCTAATTAATAAAAGCTCAAAGATCAGTATACTCTCACCCTGTAATTTTAGGGTCTGCTTGGTAACCGTGTTTTCACCGGTTGTAGGGTGTTTTTGAACCGACGGTTTATGAAAACCCCATCTTGTTATTTTTTTTTTGTTGAGGCATGGCCGGCTGAAAAATCCCCCAAAGCTGTAATGTAATTTTGGGTGGCTTTATAAACACCCCAAATCAGGCGGTTTTGATGGATTTTATTATTTTATTCCATTTATATCCTCACGAAAAATATATAATTATAACTACTAATACCCTTCCCTATTTAATTTTATTCGTGTAAAAAACTTTCGGAACCACTTGTTAGTGAATTACCAAGCATGGATTGGACTGGTTTAAAAGCCGCTACTTAAATACCACTCAAAACAGGACCCCTCATAACCGTTGATAACCGGTACTCTAAAAACACCTTATAACCGCTACCCCTACAATTGCCAAGCAGACCCTTATTGAATATTTGACATTTGTTTCTTTTTAAATTGGAATGAGAAATTTTGTTCCATTTGAGGAAAAAAAAAACTTCATTTGTACTTGATCTCTCTTTAATGAATTTGAAGTCTCATAAGCTCAAAGATCAATATATATTCACCCCTAATTTAGCAGAAATTTGACATTTTTTTGTTTCCTTTTAAATTAGTACGAGAAATTACATTATATTAAGAAAAGATGTAGTTTTGATGAGTTCTATTTACTTCTCACTTTTAATGAATTGGAAGGTGCATCTTCATAAGCTGAAAGATCAGTATACACTCAACCCCTAAATTTAAGGCGTGTCTTCATAAGCTGGATTAGTCATAGTTATCAGAATAGTTACAATTAACTTTAATGATCTATACAAAACTAGTTTTTACTCATACCTTAATTATACAAACAGGAACTGAAGGGGCTTCCTGGAACCACAGTTACAGTGCCGGATGCTTCTCAAGCCTTTAGACCTGAAGCTCCTTTGTCAACAATTCCAGGTTCAGAATATGACAATCAACAGTATCGGCAAACAGATTCTCGGGTAAATTGCAATCTTTTAAAGATATCCTGATTGATGATCTAGAGCATTTCAAAATTATGTCCACTTTCGCAGAGCTCTGAGTTCCTACGTGGCTTCCGTCCTGCGGTTCATGGAGATCTTGCGGGTGCTTGGGACGAAGTCCATCGACCCTCAATGCTTCCCCATGCTCATGGCGGCGAAAGTGAAGCTCGTTTTGCAGAGTTTGAACAAATTTATGGTGGTGGGACCAGTTCTCATCTTCAACCCACTTTTGATGGTAAATTATTCTCATTCAAAGTTTTTCCAACCACCTCAGTTCCTTTATCCTGTTTCATCATGGTCCATATTTGAATAGTCATACATTTGAGAAATAAATTGTTAGGCCTTTTTGGATGACTCTTTTTGCGATTATTGTGATGAAAAAGCACTAGTCTGAATGGAAAGTGGTCAATTTAACACAATGTAGTTAAAGGTTGCTAATAATTTAGTGATGAGCTTCTGCCATGCTTTCTTTGCTGTTTTATTGAAGGCTGTTCCTTCATGAACCTTAATCTTTTTTAGTTCATTGACTTACTGAAGAAACAGCTGTTCTTGTGATATTTTTCTCCAATCAGCATTAAAAAGTAGTTATTTTTTCAGAACTCCCTTTCTTCGTCTTCCATAAACTTATCTATATATGCACATATTGTTAGAATTGATGAACATGGAGTCAATGTATTCTATTAGGCTCTAGGCAATAGGTATATATACAAGTAAGCTCGGAGGAGTGGCATCTCCTACCCGATGTGGGACTAAATGTACAGTAGGTCTAATGCATATAGCCTTATTTTCTTTGATGGTTGATTGGTAGTATTATGGACCTTACCCGATGTGGAACTAAATGTACAGTAGGTCTAACGCATATAGCCTTCTTTCCTTTGATGGTTGATTGGTAGTATTTTGGACCTTCGGTACATCTATGCATATTATTTTCCTTTGCATTTTAAGCATGAAATTTCCGTGCAAGGAATAAAAGGAACTAATAGGAGGTCCTTTTATGGTAAATGAGGACAGTTTGGAACCTCTCCATTCCTACTGGAGGTTCTCAACCACCCTGGCTGTCCTGTTGCTGCAAGTGATAGTGAGGTACGAAGTATAAACCTCTTGACTTGGTAGTAGATTATTGAGGATTCAATTGACAACCCAAGTGAACACTTAGCATCTGAATCTATTTGATGGTACCAAAACCATTGGAGATGCCTGCAATTACTAGCACACTTAGAGTGGTTAAGTTGCGTGTTGGGACTGCTGTCGATGCTTCGATGTTATATTTAAGTCATATTAACTGATAGGTAAGAATGAATATGGGAAAAACTCTAGATTAGCACTAACAAGGGTACCGCTGTGGACAATGGTTGAAATGTTACACATGTTTTTGACTCGGTCATAACTCTTTAAGTTTCCAATTGTAGTGGTAGATTTGAACCGAGTTGAAGCCTCAAAAGATTTTGAGGGTGGATGGGTTGATTCGATGTTATATTTACGTCATATTAACTGATAGGTAAGAATGAATATGGGGAAAACTCTAGATTAGCACTAACAAGGGTCCGTTGTGAAACAATGGTTGAAGTGTTTCTGACTCGGTCATAACTCTTAAGTTTCCAATTGTAGTGGTAGATTTGAACTTGGTTGAAGCCTCAGAAGATTTTGAGGGCGGGTGGGTTGAGGTGGGGGAAGTTAACTCATATCATATACTCCAAAGGTAGAGGTGTCCTACTAAGATGCATGTCATGGAGTGGTTTGCATGTTTGTAATCTCAATATATTCTTCATTTCTTCTTTAGGTTGATTAATGCTTCAATTGCTTCTATAGGACATGTGAAACTCAAGTTTTTTTAACCTAGTTACAACAACACAAACAACAAAGCCTTTATTCCATAGTTTGTGGTATCGGTCGATACCGATTCATTATCGATATTGTTTGGCATGTCCCGATCTGATATCGACTGATGTCGATAGTGATCGATATCGACATTGGGGGTTACTTTTTCAATCAATTCGTGAAAGAAAATTGAATGAAAAAGGCCAATAAAAAAGGGTGTAAACATATAGTAAGGTTGTAAAAGCGTGTAAAAGAAGAAAACTTATCTATCGTAGGTAAACCAATCGCCAAGAGTGGCTAATATTTTATTCAATGTCAAAACTACTAAGAAACAACACATAAAATACTTAGAATTTATGTCTAAATATATAAATATTTCCCCCTAAAATTTTAATAATTATTTTCTTTCCGATACCAAAAAATCCGATACTCTGATCCGAAACCACCGATATCGTTGATCCTGATACTCATAGGAAGGGTCCGATACCAATTTCTATACTGATATTGTGAACCTTGCTTTATTCTAAAAGTTTGAGTTCGTCTACATGAATACTCAACTTTCATTTGACTTTCTTACGGGCGGTTTCCTCTCTTACATGAGCAATAGCCATACTATTTTTCATAGCCTCGATCAAAGTTCTCTCAGGTCTACCCCTAGCTCTAGCACCTCTTTGACTAACACTTTGCTACTTCTTCTCATTGGTGCATCTAAATGGCTTCCTTGCATTTTGTCCAACCATCTAATTCTAAACGACTCTCTCATCTTATCCTCAAACGACGCCATCTTTCCACGAATGCGCCATTGTTCTATCTTTTAATGCATTGCCACTCATCCATCTTGACATTCTCATTTCAGTTACACTATCTCAAAGGTATCCTATAATCACAAAGTGCTGTGCTGGTAACGTGCTCCTCCAATTCAATCCTTCCTTAATTCTATGAAGCAACATCCTTCTCAATCCCTCCACGGAGAATGATAAGATCCTAAATTTTGAAACACGCTTGTAATCTAGCTAGAAACTCAAAAATACATTGGTCCGGTGCATGGGCAAAGTCTATTTTCCACTGGAAGTACTTTGTTTTCTTGAGTTACAATTTGAACTTCGGTAGGTTGACTTTAGCACTCAATTTATTACATGTTTTTTTTTCACGATTTGATCTCATGATGTTCTTTTACTACTTATTAAAGACAATGAGTCATCTAATACCACATCTAGAGATATGCTACAGGAGTTCTCTTTTGTTGGGACTCTTTTACCTACAGTTGATCTTTGGTAATATGTGTTATCCAGCTACTTATAGGTGTCTATTGTTGTGTGACTGCCTAGCCTTACTGTGGATCATTTTTCTTCCCTTCCCTGATTTTTCATGCAGCCTCCAGAAACATGATTAATACACAATTACATAAGGTCTCCTTTGTTTAGCATTTATGACTCCAACTCGGTTATAGATGTATTTTCTTGTTGATTGACTGCCTACAGTGCATATGCTAATGGATATCTTTGTTGTGATTTATCATTTTATTCCTATACCTGAAACAATTTTGTAACCCGCAGAAATTTGGTTACAAAGATAGTAAGCTCCATGTTATTCAAAATCATTTCCACTTCATATAAGCACTGTGTGATGTAGCTTGTTAAATAGCTACCCTTATTGGCTTTATATGTGTGTCATTATTCAAACATCCTTTGGAGTTATGCCAATGTTGACACTGGAAATTTTAATGCAAGCCCAAGGAGCCTGGAACAGTAACATCCTGAACAGTACTGGAGAACACTGCAAGCATCTTGAACTTTTGATGGTGACAATATAATCTGTTCTTGTTGCAGGACCACCACAAAGAGTGTTGTCTACTTTCTTGCATTCCTTTATGAACAGTGGTCGTGCTGGTGTTCCATTTCGTCCAGCAGCCCTCCCAGTTCTTGGGTTGTCGGAAGGTGACAAACAATGTATACGTGATCGGAGCTGCATAATGGCACGGCATATTTACGCCGACAAAAGTGAAGAATACATTAATACACAGGTTGTTAGTCCATACCTGCTATAAATACGTAAATATATTGGTGGACTAGAAGTGTCAATGTTGTTTACTTTCTTATTATGTTCATAGTCAATTTCCTTAAGCATTTATACTTATGTTCCGATCATGGATAGCTTGACACTACTTAGTATTCTTAAGTTTCACCAAGCTTTCTTGTACATTATGGAAGCTCCAATCACATTAATAAATTTGAAGATACTAAAGCTTATATCTCTACTGAATTTGAGTTTGATTGCAGTTATAAGTATTTTTGTAAGCCGTTACTCCATTCAATTATACTGATGTAGTTAAAGCTATACCTGTCCAGGTAAATACTTTGCTACATTCTCTAGATATTGATAGTGATCAACGGATCGTAGGGCACCCACGTGGACATTTTCCAGAGTTGGAGGAATACTGGACTGAGTCCCAAGGTGCCTTGAGACCAGGGATGCCAAATTCTGCAGATACATGGGTTACTGAATTTAGTGCACAAAGGCAAAATGCTAACCCTGAGGCATGGGCTCGCTCTTTCGAACAACTACATGGTGCAAATGGCTGGGCGTCAGAATTTGTGCAGGTAAGAGATCTTATGATTTTGACGTTGAGTTTTCTATTTGCTTAGCATGCACCGTGAACCGTCAAAAAAAGAACTTTTGCATCAGTATTTCAGATAATAGCAGCAAGTTAAAGTAGCTGGAGTTAACAGTAATAAATAGCATATGACTGCTTTTAGATTGATGATTTACCTGAAAATAGGAGTGGTTCCTATCTTCTCTAATACTATATTAGTCCATATCTGCTTTGTAAGCTCAAGGCATAGTGGTGGTAGTTTACTTTGAGCCTATGTAAATTCTAACATCTGTAGCGTATGCCTTTTCACTTCATGTCCTGCGTGTGGGAGCATCTGCTATGCTACAAAGTCTCTTTCCTCTCTCTCATATTTCCTCCTATCTGTGACAACTAAGTACTGCTACACCTACTAGTAATATAGATAACTTTTTAAAGTCCTTTCTCACCAGTTAGGACTTAGGATAAGAAAATTTTCTGCTTTCTAAATTGTTAGGATTTGCCACATACCATTAAACAGCAAAATAGTATGTCGAAGTGTGTTTCTGTTGTGTTTGCGTGTTTCAAAGTGCTGACCATCATCAGTTAATTGTTCTGCTTGCCATTTGATTGCTCGCTACAGGAACAAGCTCAGATGTCTTCAGTTGATCAGATGGGAGGTGCAAGTATGCCTAACATAGCGGCAATGGAGCAGACTCGTATGCTTGCACATACTTTAGCTCAAAACTCTGATCCCAAATTTCAGGTATAGGAATGTCAACCATGATTATCCAGATTCATGATGTGAAGTCACATGTCTTTTTAATTGTATTCTAAATATCCAATTCATTTGCCAATTTGACTTGGTATATCTGGCTATAAACACTGTCTTCCTCGTAAATTTGAATAAGCCTCTTGTAAATATGATCATATCATATCCTACGGCACCAAACAAAATTGACAAAGACTAGATTATTACCTCATCCCAAGAATATCGGGTGCTGACAAGCCAAATATTGGTCTCTTCTTGTGGTATGCATCTCATGGAGTTTGTACTTAAACCATTTTAATATCCCTGGAAACAAACTTATATCAGTAATAGTAGCTAACTTAAAACCAGTGTTCTAAAATGCGTTAAAAAGTGGCGCCTAGGTGCTATTGCGACTACCCACCACTAGGCGCCTGCACAATAAAAATCAGTGCCTATGCAGCGTCTGGGCTCTAGGCGCCCCCTTGCCGCATAACGGCCTCCTAGCGCTTTCTATGACATTGCTTAAAACAAGCATTTCTCCAATTAGATGACCTTTACTGCTAATCCCATATGTAATTAGTACCTGACATCATTCATTCTTTTCTGTACAGAACTCAAAGTTCCTTCAGTTTGTTTCGAAAATGAGTCGTGGTGAGCTTATAGTTGATGAGAACCAAATCAAACCAGCTATTGCATCTACTTCAGGAAATTGGGCTGATGAATATCAAACACAATATAATGCCAACTCTAACTCTTGGGCTGATCAGTTTGTGGGTGAAGAGGCAAGTTTTGTTATATTCATCACTATTATTGTACTTAAAGTTGTTTTTTCATGTTAAGGATTTAGTTTGAATTTTGCTGTGTAAACTTTTTGTTTCTTTCTGCTGCATGAGTATATAAATAGATATGATTTGCATGTCTTGGAGCAATCTGATCGTTAGGAAGGTCTGTTCCATGTCTATAAGTTATGACTAGAAAAAGGATGTTTGTGTTAAATTTCGTCAGTGAGATCAGTAACCTCTTGATTTCTACTGAAATGTCTGACCAAATTGTTCTTCTTTCAGCTTGCACAAGGAACACATAAGTGGGTAGATGAGTTTGCCAAGGAACGCCAGCACTCTGAACTTGAGGATCAGTGGGTTAATGATTTTTCCAAGTTACATGTCCAGGACTGGGCAGAAGAATTTGGGCAGCAGATGGGTGAAGGTGCTTTCGGGCAAGGATCTGCTGATAATTGGGCAGATGCATATGACAAGTGAGTTCTGTTCTGGTCAATTATTCTTGTGATGTTCTCTGGTCTTATACTTTTTCCACGTGCTCACATGGAATTCCTACAAAGGTTATGCTAATGTTACTGTTTTCAAACTCATTAAATATTTGGATCTCTCTTGTTGCAGCTTTTGGAAGTTTGAATTCTTTTTTATAGTTTTTCTCTTGTTTGATTGGAGCTATGTAGGGCATATAGGCATGTTTAATTTCTCTTTGCATCTTAAAGGCCAATGTCCTGATAGTTTTTGCATACCTTCCTTCACTAATAAACCAAAGTTTTAAAGTTTATTGTCTGCTATCTATAGGTACCTCGGTGAGGAGCTAACATCTTCCAAGCAGCGTTCCGATGCTTCAAGGGGGATTTATGTGTTTTCTGATATGAACCCTTATGTTGGCCATGCCAATCCTATGAAGGAAGGGCAAGAACTTTTCCGCAAAGGGCTCTTAAGTGAAGCTGTTCTTGCTTTGGAGGCTGAAGTTTTAAAGAATCCCGAAAATTCTGAAGGCTGGAGATTGCTTGGAATCACACATGCTGAAAACGATGATGACCAACAGGTATTTATTTATACTCCAGTATCAACTCTGTACTTTCCTTTTTCAAATTTCATTGCTATGGTTTTATGATTGGATGCATTAAAGTTCTTTTCGCTTATTATGCTAGATATAGTATACCTTTATAGGCTCCCAGAAATGACCTTATTTGCACTTCAAGGTCGGCTCTGGAAGAGTGTCCCAACACTCAACAAAACACCAATATGCATGTACGTGCATACATATCCTAGTCGTTTATTGAGTCTCATGAAGAGCAGCATACTTGAACAGAATTAATATAGTATTCTTAAGTAACAAAGAACCTTTTATTATAAAATCTGAGGAAGGATGTTGATTTTTGTTACAATTTGTTATTTTATGTTGTATACCAGAAGTCAGGTCACATCTAACTACGAATGATGAGTTACAGACAATTGAGACATTGTCCTGTCATCTCTATTTGATGTTTTTGTTTCTTGTAAATACATTAAATGATAGAAAATATACTGTCGAATATGTATCTTTGCAACTGTAGTAAGCAAAAAAAATTCCCTTCAAACTTTTTTATTGTACTTGAAAACTTATCATGTGTGTTCCTTAAAGAAATAGATAACTGATAGATTGTCTAGAGGAACAGCAGCCCTAGAAGAATGCATTTGGTCTACAGTTGTCAAAGTGAACCAAGCAATGAGAAAAAGTGTAGCTTTGTTGCACTGGATGTCAATGGTAGGTTCACTGTACTTTTATAAAAAAATAGTATGAAAAGATGGGGGCACGAGTCAGTCATAGAAGTTCTTGTAGGCAGAATCACTTTTGGTAGCTACCAACAAACCACGTAGCAACCATGAGCACAGAATAAGACTTCCAAATTCTGGCTCTCTTCCAGATTTAAACCAGACATCCTAGATTATCCCAAATATCATGAGGTTGCTAGGAACTATTACAGATTTGGTTTGTAAGGAACATCAACTTGTTGGTGATACCCAAATACTGGGTGTGTCATAGGATGAACTCCATGTTTTCTCTTAAGCTAATACAATTGTTCTTTTGTTCTATAGAATTTATCAGGATAATAGTTGGATTGGCATATAAATCATTAAGGTACAAGCAGGATCATGATTTCAACTTTTTATTGATTTTTCATGTGACATATGTTATACCAACAGTGCGTGGGCATTTAATCACAATGGATTTATCTGTGTGATGAATCTGTGTCTGCTTCATGTGTAGGGATATCTTCAATGATTAGCCCTTTTCTATTTTATAACTAAAATATTAGGTAATAAACCCAGTTCGGGTATCATATTCATTTTAGTAATACATGACAACTTGTTACTGTCATTATAAATAGTGAATCACTTGTATATCTTGTCAAACTGTATGATATTTGGACAAGAAAAAGTTTGTACTGATGATGGATAAAGGTTGCCACTTGATAATATGGTACCCCATTGATCTAATTGGTGATAGTGAGATCTTATCAGCCATTATTCCCAAGTTTCTGCTTTTGTAACCTTTCAAGATTGCTTTATATTTTATTATTCTTGTTGGAATAATATAAATCTTTAACCTCAACCCTCATTACAATTTTGAACTTTTGAAGTTTGGTGCAGTGGCAACACTTTAACATGGGATGAAAGCAACCCAGATTCAAATCCCTCTAGCGTGCACTTTAAGAAATTTTATAAAAAATCATGATGTTGTGTGAATCCAGCTCTCAGGCCATAAAATGAACATTCAACCTGCCACGATTAGCACAACTCTGGTGTTTTGGTGCAGTGACAGGACTTAAACAATTGTTAAGAAGGATAATTTGTTACCTTTGTTGAAGACAAGTTTTTGGACACTTTGTTATTTGAGAGTGAATTCATTTTATAATTTAGGGGTGTAAATATTTAATATATTTCTCCTGTCTATTGATGATATAAGCTGAAGTTTATATTTCTATTTTGAATAGAAACTTTTCATATGCTTTAAATTGATTTGTGGTATATCAGGCTATTGCGTCCATGATGCGTGCCCAAGAAGCTGATCCAACAAATCTTGAAGTGCTTCTTGCTCTTGGTGTTAGTTACACGAATGGTAAATACTAGCCTTCTTTGCAATTGTAGTATATCTTTGTGGATCAATCTTAGTATAATTGTTGAGCCGAAGCACTTTTCTGTTTAAATGGTCATGTATTCCTACTTTCTACGTTTTACTAGATTTCCTATTATTTGTGGTAGTCATAATTTTGGGCTATGTTCCATGCAAGCTTTTAGAATACTAGCTTTACTCTCTTTGTATATTACAACTGCTTTGACAGATTTCATTGGCATATGCATATTTGACATCCAATTTAGGTAAGGAAGCTTGTCTTATGCACAGAATTATACTTTCAAAGAATTGTATTGTTGAATTATGTAAAAGGATAAATTTCATTCATTTAGCCCAAGGCTATTTACGGCATTACCTAGGAGTCTAGCTACCCTAACGAATGTGGGACTAAAAGTGCGTAAATAACAAGAGCTATACTAAAATATGTCGAAGGCACCCATGCTATACTTAACACTCTCCTCAACCTCATAATGGGTCAAACACAAAGAGTTTGCTAATCATATATAGGTGCTGTTGTAGAGTGCGAGTCTTAGTGAAGAAGTCAATAGTCTGTAGTGGCATTGGTGAGGCTAGGGTTAGTGTAGGATGAGGTTGGTGCAGGAATGGGTCGTATCTGTGGTTGGGATTTCAGTAGGGTTGCAATCGGGTCCGAATCGTGTCACATTCGAGCTGACCTATTTAGACCCAACCCGCTCTTTAGGTCTTACACATTTAGGGTAAACCCAAACCTAGCCTGTTTTAAATGGGTGAACCTGACACCCATCATTTAAAGGGGGGTTGGGGTTGGTTCTTATTGACTAGTAGTGTTTGAAGTGCATTTTTAATGTCATATTGGATTCTTATATTGTCTCATTTCTTCCTTGAATCTTAATTTGCGAAATGTAGTTTGTCAGAAATGGGTCAAATCGTTCAAAAAACGATTCAAAAGGGTCTCCACCCTTGACCTGAATCCGACTCCTTTTATCAAACGGGTTAGACGGGTCGACCTAAATAGGCGGATTGATGATCCGAGCCCAACATACCGCCCTTAGGTTTTAGTGGTGAATAGTGGAGGAGATGGGTGGCACAGGATAGGGTTTGGTTAGGCTAGGGTTCGGACTTTGTTAGAAAAGAAAATTAGAGGATAAACAAAAGAAAACAAAATTAATGTGGCAATGGCTCTGATTCCATGTTAAAGTTTGTGAAGGGATTAATTTCATTCATTTAGCCCTAATCTATTTATAGAGGGGATTACGTAGGAGGCTAGCTAGTAGCCTAGTCAATGTGGGACTAAAAGCGGCATAAAAGACAAAAAAAGTGAGAGTTATACAAGAATATGACTAACACATGTGTGCTATATACATATTTATATTTTTTTTTCTTAATATACTTCCCAATTTGAGTTACTTTATTACATGGTTCATGTCGGCATAGGATATTGATATTTATCTATTGCTGCTGTAGTGTTTCCTGTCTAATAAAGCTATTTTCTCCTATCTTGTAAGAGGTTAAGATGTCTTGTCATTTGCCCTTGGATGCCGTAGGATTAAGACTTTGATAAAACTTCTGATATTTTATTCGTGTGAGAAAAAAAGGAGAGAGACCTATAGCAAACATACATGTCACTTGGATAACAAGAACCAAGTGATCCAAAGCAATCCATGGAAGAGGGGTATCGCTTGGGATGTGTGTGCCGAAGAGATTGGGATCAAGTGGAAGCAAAACAAGGAATACTATGTTTATGTTGGCGAGAGGGATTCCCTTTTCGTCTTCTATTAGAACCTCTCTTAAATTTAAACAAATCTTCCCCTACCCGTTTAGGGATTGATGGTTCAAATCCAAAAATACCACCCTTAAGATTTCAGTGGTGAATAGTGGAGGAGATTTGTGGCACAGGATAGGTTTGGGTAGGCTAGGTTTGGGGTTTGGTTGGAAAAAAAATTTAGAGTACAAACAAAAAGAAATTAGTGTCTATGGCTCTAATATCATGTTAAAGTTTGTGAAGGGTTAATTACATTCATTTAGCCCTAAGCTATTTATAGAGGGGATCATGTAGGAGGCTAGCTAGCTTAGCCAAAGCGGGACTAAAAGGGGCATAAAATACGAAAAATCTAAAAGAACTAAGAGCTATACGAGATTATGACTGAGGCACTTGTGCTGTATACATGTTTATATATTTTTCGAGTATACTTCCCAACTTCCGAGAGTTTATAGCACGGTTCATGTCCAGTATAGATGATTGATATTTATCTATTGTGGTAGTGTTTCCTGTCTAATAAAGCTATTTTTGTCTAATAAAGCTGTTTTCTCTTATCTTGTAAGAGTTTCAATGTAAGATGTGTTGTAATTTGTGCTTGATTGTCGAAGGGTTTAAAACTTGATCACACTTTTGATATTTTTGAATGACTGAGGCACTTCTGCTGTATACATGTTTATATATTTTCCTAGTATACTTCTCAACTTCCGTGAGTTTATAGCATGGTTCATGTCCAGTATAGATGATTGATATTTATCTAGCGCGGTAGTGTTTTCCATCTAGTAAAGCTATTTTTGTCTAATAAAGCTATTTTCTCTTATCTTGTAAGAGTTTCAATTTAAGTTGTGTTGTAATTTATGCTTTGATTGTCGAAGGGTTTAAAACTTGATCACACTTTTGATATTTTTGAATGACTGAGGCACTTCTGCTGTATACATGTTTATATATTTTCCGAGTATACTTCCCAACTTCCGTGAGTTTATAGCACGGTTCATGTCCAGTATAGGTGATTGATATTTATCTATTGCGGTAGTGTTTCCTGTCTAATAAAGCTATTTTTTGTCTAATAAAGCTGTTTTCTCTTATCTTGTAAGATTTTCAATTTAAGATGTGTTGTAATTTATGCTTGGTTGTCAAAGGGTTAAAAACTTGATCACAGTTTTGATATTTTTGATTTGTATGAGAAAGAAAGCAAGACCTATAGATAACATATAATCTATCCAAGAGGGTATCGCTTCAGATGTGTGTGCCAAACAGATTAGGAACAAGTAGAAGCTAAACAAAGGATACTCATGTTTATGACGGAGTTAGGGACTCCCTCTTCTTCTTCCATTAGAACCTCTCTGTTAAAATTAAACAGATCTCCTCCTACTAGATAAAAGGCTACATCCCAAATCCCTTTAGGAGAGATTACAGCCATGGGACTCCATATTTTGACAACAAAACTTTAGCTACAAGGAATATGGCTTAATCCTTATTACAACTTTCATTGGCCCTAGGATTTAACTGTTAGATGGAGTTGTTATTTAATTACGAAACCCTAAACAATGAACTACAGTTCTTGCAAAATTCTGGAAGCATGGGTTGGGCTAATTTCAAACCTAGTTTTGACCCAGCAAAACATCAGAATCAGATTTCAGGTTTTTATAGATGAGTCTCGTCTTCCAAACGTTTTGTTTCACCTCCAAATACGCTCATCAGCTCCAGTTATGCTTGTTTGAGGATGGACTGCAGTTGGGAAGCATGCATTATTCAACTCTCTAATTTGCATTTCACTTCACATTGCACGAACTCTTCGAGGATGAACTGCAGCACTCCTAGACAACCTCCATGTCAAAATAAAGTCGTTACATCCACCAAGGTCCTCTGCTATCAAGGCTCCCATACTTAGGGTAAGCGCATCCCCTGGGAACTTCGAAATATGTTGAATAGGATCTCTCTTCGACTTTGTTGTGCCATTCCTCTCGACCTTCTAGGTCCCTTTTCCACCACTTCGATAGTTCTAGGTCTTCTCTCGTCTCCTTGGCACGTAAGCTTCTCATGCGAGTTCAGATCTGCGCCTTCTTCCAAATTGTGTTGCACCACCATCCTTCTCTGTGATATCCACGTCTTCCTCTCTTCAGTCTCTCTGACCTCTGCGAGGAGAGTGCTGAGTGGCCTTGGAAGTTGAGCATCTTGGTAGGTCTTGTGGTGTCCTTCAATCTCCATCATCTTCTTATCATAATTTTGAGATGATGTCATGAAATCCCACAGGTTGAATCCAGCAATGGTACTAGATAATCCAAAATAATCCAAGAAAGAGGGCATGTCAAACCAATCCGCTGACTAATAAAGAGATTAGGGTTAAGAGGCGAAACAGAGAATACTCAAATATTAGGGTGGAGTGGAGAGTTTGGCTCCCATATTTTTTATCATTATGATTTAGGTAGTTTCTAAATTTTAACTTTCATAACATAGGGGTATTTGGTTGTTTGGGGGTCGTGTGCATGTCACATGTTTTGGATGGAATTCACTTAAATCAAATGGCAGGGGAAGTAACCATAGAAATAAATTTAGGGGGAATGCTAAAAGAACTCAAAACCTTACAGTGGCTTTCTTTGATTTTCCCAGAAAATTACTCAATGTGGAGGACCCAAAAATTTGGGATGGGTGCTCTGTTGTTGAAATAGCTATTTAGCTGGTGCGTGGTGGTATCCACTATCAACTCTTATTTACAATCTGGATCTAGCCTTGCGCCAGCTATTTCCACCTGATAATCTAGATAACTAGATGGACCAGGATTGATCTCATGTCATATGGATAATCAGATATACATGACATGAGTCCACCACGTCTGCCTCATTTCCCAAACCCAGTGGTGATACTGCTTCTGTGGCACTGCTCCAAGAAATGGATCCTGATGTGTTTGTTATTGCTTTTTTTAACCTCTGCAATACAATTTATGTTGCTGTTTTTTAGCATTTGCACCTTAACAGTGCTTTTTTCTTCTTCCATGGAACTGGTAATTCATCTCATTCACAAATTGCAGGCCATAACATTTTGTTGTCTTTATAGTTTGGCAGATTGGAGGGTTTGTATAATGTGTATGGGCTATATGTAACTTTGTTGTTGTGTTAGATTTTCTTTAATGTGATATGGCTCTCTGGAAGTGACCTAAGTATCAGCAGTCAAAGCACTATATACTTTATTGATGCAACAATTTGAGATTTTTATGGTTTCTTCTTTGTAATTGCAGAATTTGAGCAACCAGAAGCATTGAAGTATCTCTATAGGTGGCTTCAGAATCATCCTAAATATGGATCTCTTGCACCTCCAGAACGGACTGATTCTCTCTATTATGCTGATGTAAGTACACCAGCTATGATCAGATTCTTACCATGTTTCTTCAAAACAAACTGTTGCAGAAAATGAATGGCCAGATCTCTGTATCTTCAACTGTTTAGCAACTCGGATTGTACTTTGGAGCTTTTCTTGGCAGATAGCTAGAGTAACTTCTTTTAACAAAAACCACCTATGTTTGATTCAGATAGTCTTGTGTTATGAAGGCTATTTGGTGCTCATGTATCCCAATCAGTAGAAAAGGAATAATTTTTGAATATTGACATGTTTATTGCTTTGATATAGAGTGTTAATAGTTCTAATGGTCTCTGCTTGAAACCTTGTGCGAATCGACCTGATACGTTATATTTTTATACTTATTTTCACAAGCTGATCTTTATATCGTACAGGTTGCTAGGCTGTTCAATGATGCTGCTCAGATGTCACCTGAGGATGCAGATGTCCATATCGTACTTGGTGTCTTGTATAACTTGTCAAGAGAATATGACAAAGCCATAGAGTCCTTTCAGACAGCACTAAAACTCAAGCCACGGGATTATTCGCTCTGGAACAAGCTTGGTGCAACCCAAGCCAATAGCATTCAAAGTGCAGATGCAATATTAGCATATCAGCAGGTGGCGTTTTTGCACTATCATATATAGTTGTTGACTATCTTAACATTTGCATGTTTGTAGCTTTTGTTGTACTGAGATTTTGTCACACATCCACAGTCCCCATATGACTTATATTGTGTAGCAGTTGCTAACAATTTTCTATCTAGAATTTAGTGATCTTGCTCTTTACCATCTGCTTTTCACCAGTCATGAAAACTTATAGAACCTGTTATACAAATTTAATGTTAACCTCTTCACACACACACACACACAGAGACAAAAATGTTGTCATCTGCAAATATTATAAGGCCAACTTTGTAGCTTGTTTTGATATGCCCCCTGGCCGCTGGCTTGATGCATCCACATATCCACAAAATATTCTAGTACTGTGGTATAATTTGATTATTTCATGAGCTGGTTTTCTGTTTGCGCCCAAACCACCCCACAACTAAGAAATTGACATGCCCTATTGTGTGTATGGCAATTTTTTTTCTTATGTTTCTGCCCTTGTTTTTTCTATTAGGAGCCTGTTTAAATAACGTTTCATTCTTATCTGAATGTTCACCTAGTTCAGAATGCAACAGAGATTCGTATGGATTCATGTCCTACTTTCTCCCACCCACACCCACCCCTACTTACCTTTTCTTATTGAAACTTAAAGCTTAAAAGTACATTATTGAATGATAAAAAAAAAGTACATTGTTGAAACTGATTTAGTGTTGCTTAATCTGAAATGAAAACCTCTGATCTACTTGATATAGATTTCTTGTCTTTCCTTTTGGCTATGGCTCCCATAAGAAATGAAGATCATGATTAGTTTATATTTATGTCCCCCTCCATCCCCACACGTCATCCTTTTTAAAGTAAACTTTGGAGGCTTAAAAGTACATTTTTGAAACTGACTAATTGCCACTATATCTGAAATGTAAACCTCGGATCTTATTGGCTACAATATTAATATAACTTTTTTTTTTTGGTTTTCGTTCTTGGCTATGGCTCCCAAATGCAATGGAGGGCATGATTCGTCATTTTAGAATTAAAAATTGTTGGCTTAAAAGGGCATTACTGAAACTTAGAGTCACTATATTGATGTGTAAACCTCACATCTTGTTAGCTGCAGTATAAGTATAACTTTTTTGATTTCCTCCCAGAATAACTGTCCTTGTAGTTCTTTTTATGTATGATACTATTTTAACTTTGGCATACAGCATTAAAGAGCATTGTGCCAAAGTTTATATATATATATATATATATATATATATATATATATATATATATATATATAAGTGGTAGCGTTTGATATTGTTCATCTATGACTTTGCAGGCACTAGACTTGAAGCCGAACTATGTCCGTGCATGGGCAAATATGGGTATCAGTTATGCCAATCAGGTTTGTTCCTTTCATACCCGATCCAACTGTTTATGTAGATGTAGATTGAGGGATATGGATATAGCTGTCTGCTTTCAGATTTGAAAGCTTTTGTGATGCAATTAAGCTAACATCCACAGCACACTTACTAAATAGTTTGACAACATTTAAGTTGATTGACATTATTATTGTTAGCCCAGCCTCTTGACGGTGTTCTTGCCATTAGAGATTGCTATTGGTTGTTGACACCAGTATTACATGCACTTATTACATTATATAATATTATCAACTTTGTATGTTGGTTTTGACCCATTTATATCTTAATTCAGACACTAGGAAGCAACACCTGTGTTTAGAGCTGGTTTCCTGGGATGTACTAATAAGAAATCATGATCTGTTGTCACATGGAGATATTAAAATATTTGTCTTGTGAACAAGAAAAAATGATCTGAGAATATAATTGTCGGTTGCGTAAGTGCTAGTTTAGTCTGGAAGGTTTTTTGGGTTCACTAGAGACTTCTATTAGTCCTTCACAACCTAAAATGATTTGTTTATCTGGTCCTTTTAAAAATATATTTTAAACCTAATTTGTGCAGTATAAGGGAAGAGGTTGGAGTTTAGAATAAAATAATGTAATAAGAAAGTTCCTCTAGGTTTTTTAAGGTCTTACTTTGGTAAAGAAAAATTCTTGCTGATTGAGAATATATGTATGTATTGATTAGGAACCCTGCCAGAGGAAAGGGAAATAGAAAACCAAGGTTGTGTCAAGACTTTGCTGATTTGGATTGGGAAAAGGTGGATCAAATCTTTCTACAATGTACAGGCTGATGTAACTTGAGAGTCCTATGGTTTGTACTTTGTATATGGGCTGTAGGAGACCACCAATATTTTTCTAGATACGAACATCAGTTACTTGGATGAAAAAAGTCGGGCGAACATATAAAAATCAGCATTTATGAAAATTCAAGTATTTAAGAGTGTCTGTAGACACTGCTTCTTAGATATTTGTCTCAATCTCATATCTGAAATCTTACTAACCAGGAGACTGTCAGAAGTACAGTAAATATGAGTGAGAGCTATTAATCAAGATTGGTATTTTGCTTGTGTAGTTTAAGTCTTGAATGCAAACTTTTTGGCCTCTTCCTGTCTCCACCTTCTTGAGAGCTGAGTCACTTGTTAAGATGAATTATGGACTTCCCTTCTACTATCTGATGAAGCCAATCTTGCATAAACTTTTATAATGTAATTCTTGTCACTTTCACCATTGAAATATAGGTGCCAGACTGCACTGCTATAAGTTCCCTCGCTAACATTCATGCTTTCTGTTAGCCCACAAGTTTTTTCTAATAGTAGATGCAGTTTTGGTGATATTAAGGAGGAACATGGTGGCTGAATCCTCAAAAACAGTCTATCAGCCTCCTCCTTTTTTAAGAAGTTTCATATTGGTATACTCAGTCGCAGTGTTCTAAAAATCGGCCTAGGCGCCCGCCCACCGCACCGAAAACCCCCTAGGCGGTGGGCTAGGCGGGCCTAGGCGCCCCTAGGCGGCGGGCTTTTTGAATTTTTTGAATTTTTTTTTTTTGACTTTGTTTATTCTTAGTTGTATTTTGGATATTTGTTTGGGTTTTAAGATGGTATTTGGATTTTAGAACATTGAAATTTCAAATTTCAAAAATTTCAAAATAAAAAATAAAAATTTCTAGGCGGCCGCCTAGGCGGGCTAGGCGCTAGGCGGACCTCCGCCGCACCGAGCCCGCCTAGCGATTTTTAGAACATAGTCAGTCGGGTTGTTGTATTTAACATTTGCCTATGTAAGAGTGTCTCCAAGGTTAGACCTTAAGGCCTCGTTTGGTTCGCGGAATGGAAGGGAAAGGAAATCAATTCCTTGTCATTTCCTTTCCTTTGGGAAACTTTAATTCCTATTGATTTTCCTTTCCGATGTTTGGCAATGCCAAGGAATTTGGAAAGGAAAGTGAATACTTCAATGTGGGAAAGTGATTCCTTCCTTGGATGGATGGAATCACTTTCCCCCCTAATTTTTCTTCCATTGGGAATCACTTTCCTTTCCTCCTCAATTCCTTGGGCACCCAAACATAAGAAAGTAATCACTTTCCTTTCCCAACCGGGAGATTCCGCGAACCAAACGAGGCCTAAATATAAAAAGGTAAATAACTGATACTCCGTCAAATGGGATTTTCAGATGTGATGCTAATGATGGATTAATGGCACAATGTCCAAAAAGTTCACAAACTTTAAGTTACTCTAAACTGCTTCAAGTTTAATGTTTTCTAAGAATGAAAGACCCACATCCACATGTGTGCACAGAGACACACACCAAAGCACTCAGTATTTGACTTAGGGAACCAATGCTCTTTGCCTTCTGTCCCTTTGGTGACAGAGACGGAATGCAAAGTGCACGAATTGGATTTTGACGTGGCCTCTATTTTATGGAACATGCTCTATATCTGGTTCAAGAATGCCTCCCCTTTAGAAGTTGGATTAATTTGCTGCTTTTTACTACATTCAGGGTTTATATGAAGAATCTATCAGGTACTATGTGAGAGCGCTGGCGATGAATCCTAAGGCAGACAGTGCCTGGCAATATCTCAGGATTTCTCTCAGGTATGTTGCTGAGTTATGTACATGTGTGCTGAAGAACTTGGAACAGCAATTCATATTCTTTTGGGAAGTAAAGTTAGTAAATCACATGACAAGATCTCTCTCATTCATGCAGCTGTGCATCTCGGCATGACATGTTCGAAGCATGTGACTTACGGAACCTTGATCTTCTCCAGAAAGAGTTTCCGCTATGATGTTGCTCATATCTCAGTATAAAGATCCTCCATTCCAGGGATCATGATTGATCTGCAGAAAGAAGCCTCTTTATGAAGCCATTATCTTCCCAGGATGGACATTTTGGCTTATGAGAATCCCAATACCCGAGCAAGCTATGTATTTTTTCTGGTAATTTGTTTACCGATTCATCGAAACAAAAATTAATGTGTAATAAATACAGTGTTGAAACTCCTGTCTCGGAAGAAAGCATAGTGGAGGATTGAAAGCAACAAGAAAGTTTGTCACCTGAAAGAAAAAAAGGGAGAAACTTTGTCATAGAGGGATATCATCCTTGTATTGAATAATTATCTCAGAATGCAATATATAGCAGATATATACCAACTTTGTAAGAATTACTTTGGTCTATTCTTACACCTAGTTCTTGCTCTGATGTCTGTGTCGAATTTTTGGTCTATTCTTATCATTTTGACTCTTGTTTCTTAACCAGAAATAATTTAATTCCTCGACTTACTGTGTTTATGGTTGTATTTCTGCTGGTTCTTCCATACGTCGTCTATGAGGCTTTTAACTTAAGTTTGGCTAGTAGCAGTACAACTTAGGTCAAGTTTGGCTGGCCAGTCGCAGTACAACTTGAAAATGGATGAATGGAACGTTGAGAAACCAAGCGATCACGCTGGAGCCTCAATGTTTTGCCCAAATGAAACGAGTTAGCAGCCAAACAAACGGTCCAAATGATCTCCAACCTTGTTAGCAATCTCCCAAATAAAACACGTATTATACTTAACGTATATTTTTGAAAGATTCAAATCAGTACGTAAATTTTAAGCATGTGAAGGTTTAAACATTTTTCGTATAAATTATTTAAAAAATTGGCACAAAAAATGTGGTTAGAATATGTTTAATTAACCAAATTTGACAACATATTTAAGAATGTAAAGTTTTCTAAGCTCAATATTTTTAATTTTCGTATATTCGACCTTTTCTTTAACATATTTTATTTGCTTTGAACCGACTTATACTTGTACTTTTGCCGTCTCGAATTTGTCCCGTTTGACGAATTGCTAACAAGGATCTCCAATATACAACAAGAGAACAACATGCCATTGAGCAAGAACATCATCGAGCAAGCAAGAGAGACATGCCCGCTAGCTCATAAAATCAAACAAATTCTCTTCCTTTGCACATCACAAAGGAACAAGAATAAAAACAAGGTGCACAGCTAGCTCAAGCCCTAAAAGAAGAGAGAGGTCTACATCTAACAAAGCTATTAATCAAGCTATAATTCACAGGTTTCTTTATAAACAAAAAGTTTTTTACATGGCAAAGAAACCTATGAAGTGTTGGCATAAAACCAGAAACCGGTCAAACAATAACTCGAATCCTCGCAGACCCATCTTTAAATAATACAGATCTGAAACTGCATCAAACATCGTCTTCCTAATTGGCTATAAGCTTTCTTCCCATGGTTTTGGTTTGAACAAATAGTTGATAAAAAAGAATGCCCCAAAATTCAAATCCGATCTCCACGTCAGAGTGCAAATTTCTTACTACGACCTCTTTCTACGACTGGTGGAACTTCTGTTACCAGACAAGAACCTGGGTATGTTCATAAGAGAGTTCACCCTCGTAACACCTTCTAGAGCGGACCATTCTTCCTCCTCTGTGTTGGATATGCAATCGGCGAGGCTCCTCGTGGATTGGGATCTCCCTGGAAGCTTGTCTATTGAGGGCTCCTCGGATATAGGTACAATCTCATCTTCAGCATGAACATCACACGAATAATTAAACGAGGAAATATATGTTGGTGCTCCATTGGTGACAAATCCATCTCTTTCTTCGATTTTTGTCTCTCCTTTCTCTGCCAAGCTTGAGACCTTCATATCCTTTGGCTGCTCATGAGTCTCGTTGGAATCACCTTGAGCTTGATAAGACGAGGGTGGAGGGTCAAAAAACAGACACACAACAGCACAGTCATCACTCTTTGATGTGGGGAACTTGAGGCGCCAAGCTCGGACTGCACAATCAACAAGTGCCCTGGCTGCAGTTGCGCGAGTTGGTGCTGAAGCTACTATGTCCACAACTTCCTTGTTTGAGAAGACATCCCAAACCTGCACATAGGAACTCCATATATTATCTACTCTGAAGTCTCCAAACGTTATAAGCATATTCAATTACCACAGCAAATCACTAGTAGATTTTCAGAGGAAAAAAATATTGTATAGCATAATGGTAGAAAAATAAGTGAAATAGGAAACTTTTAAGAATAAACCAATATCTGCTTTGTATTTTAAAGATTCAACAAGAAGAATATAGGAAATTAATAAATAAATGCAAAAACGTCCAAGCTAATCACCATTATTATCGAGTGAGCAATAAAATAAACCTGAAGGGCAATATTTATATAGTTAGACTTGGTAGTCTGGTCATGATCAATGTCTGGCCATGTATTGAGAGATCTAGCGGGGAAGCAAATAGTCAGACATCAGGCGAAAAGACATTCTTCAAGATTGTGGAGCCACTGCAACTGTCCAAGCTAAGATTATCTGTAGTGATATAAGAGCTTGCTTGATTAAATAAAAATGCACATAAAAGTACAGCTGAAATTTCTGTACTGAAATGGTGAAGAACTTGATATAGTGCTATTTTGTCATGTCTATTAAACAGCCTGAATTCCAATTTATGCTTCTAATGTGCATTCAGCACATAGGTTAGGTGGTTCTGAAAGAAAAGCGGCACAATTCAGAATAAGAGTGTCAAATTATGAGTTCATGAATCCAGATTCCAGAGTATCATCAACTAATATCAACATCAAAGCCTTCTCCTATTTTAATGGAGTCAAATATGGAGCACAAGAAAGGTCCACAAATCAACAATTTACTGCCAATTCAGCTCTAATAGGCCATGGACTAGATCCGCGGTAAAATGAATTAGGGTTCAACTAAAAGTCAAGCCTCAGCTGGTTCCAAATTCCTACACAAGGTAGCTACGAGCAAGAGACAGACTGCCCATAAAACCTAGATTGCCAGTTGGCACGCAAGTAGAACCACCTTTTCTTGGCCATTTCTAGCGCCATAACTCGGAGAAAGCTCCAAGTTCCCCTAGACTAGCAAAGATTGTAGACAAAGAGGTAAGATGATATGATTTGTAATAGAAAATTGTGTTCATCTCTAACACAAGCCATAGAGCAAAAGGAAATAACACATGCCGTTATTCCAGAATGGATTTGGAAAAGGTCTTTCCCTGAGTAAACCATACAACATTGGCTTTACAGTGATGGTACTATTACAGAATAATTGTTCCAGTAAACTGTACCAAAACAAATGAAAGTACAAATGCCTCGAAGACACTGAAGTTATTTGATAAATGATGTATCTAATTTCGCTCGACAAAATGGACACCAAGTAAAGTTCTCCTTTGAACTATTTATAAAGGAATTTTCATTGAGCATATATTGCCAAAAAGGATTCCGCGCTGCTGGGTGTTCAGAGACGTATAATTCTGGTTCCTTGTGCATCAGTAAACATCCAGAACGAGTCAGAACTACTGAACTTCTAACAATGGTTATATAACCGACCACAGCTTGTGCTGAGCTTACTCAAGAAACATGGGCAAGGTTCACAAATGAAAAAACTTATTGTATGAAATAAATTGATCATAGGGAACAGCATTGTTTATCTTGAAAAGGTTAATAAGGACAGATGTGCTTAGCTTAAGGTAAGCCAAAACTGCTGCTAAAGAATTTCTCAATAGTTTAAGTTCATAGGCTTTCTTCTAAAGTAACAGTGACAAACATATACAATTCTAGGTCAAGAACTGTTTATTGAAGTTTCGAAAAGTATGATCACCTTAATTTAGTAGTATCTGAAAAGACTTTGGAATTTACACAATACAAGTCCAGGTAAAACAACTGATTTGTTGAAATTTGAGAAACTATAAATCACCTTAACTACAATCAGAAAGGAAAGGGAATTACCCCATCAGTGGCAAGAACAACAAACTCATCTTTCTCTGTAAGACGGCGATAGGAGATATCAGGAACCGATATCAAACCATAGTCCTTCAGGCAGAAGTCACCAAAAGCTCTAGCCATAGCTAAGCCAGGTGAGTCACTGTTTGGAAGCCATACACGGGCAACTTCTGGTTCATCCTGCAAGGCAAAAACTCGCCCTTTGCATTGCTGAATCCTGGCAGCTTCCCCTGAACATTGATACAACCACTCTGATAAGTGAAAATTTGCCAGACGGAAATATCGACCAAAAGGCAGTGAAACCCCCCATAAAGGATTACATAACCTGCTTAATAATTGCCCTTGGATATTAACGGCTTAAATTGGATGACGAAGAGCAATTACTGTAAGAATGACACAATGACTCTGATCGCTACTCACAAAAACAATCCTCTTTATACAAGCCTGAAAACACGGAGCCTTGTGCAGACTCAAAATTTTCAAGTCCTTCCATTATGTTCTAAATAGATAATCACCATCACCATCACCATCATCCAAGCCTTCTCCCATTAGAATGGGTATGGAGCATAAGAAAGCTCCATACTAGATTTGACAAAGATTTTATGACCGGTTGTCGACCTTACGTCAACCCTCTATGTTGGTGTCAAATTCCTAGCCAAGGTTGTTATGTGCATGAGAGAGAGGGTCGTGCCAAAAAACCTAAACAGCCATTTGGTTGGTAATAGACTTACCTTTTGGCTATGCAGTTTAAGCTCATGCAACCAAGTGGCATCCTCCAAATTCTCTAGACTATAAAGAGTCTAGACGAAGATGTATGATATACTATCTGCTAAAGGGAATTGTGTTCTCTTATCTCCATGACACATTAAGCTAAAGTGAAGAAGGACGGTATTCCCATATGATGAAATAAAGTCTTGCATCTTTACTCACTTTTGTTGCTTTCAATTCCAGTACAAGTTCAAAAAGATGCATAAAAGTTATGTTTATTCTGAATAACTACCTGTCTCTAAACAGGTTTCCATGAAGGACTATAGTAAAAGAACTTACTTGGAAGATTTGGCTTCAAGTCAACAGTCAATTGCACAGCAACTAAATTGTTGTCTTTATCTCGTGTACCCAATATTGCCCGAGAGTCGCCAACATTTCCAATTACAATATCTTGTCCCTGCAGAAGTGAAAGTTGAACAAACTATAACAGCCTAAAAATTGGTAAAAGTTAACCAGTGCTCAAAAGCTTGCAAATTTACTTGGAGCTCGGCAAAGTTGCCATGGTTTAGATTTTGAAAGGGGTACAACTAAGTATTGAATCTTAGCAAAGTGCTTGGTCTTTGATTACTGAATCACCATAAAAAATATAAATGTCATATGGAAAGATTCCACCAAGTTCAACTTGGAACAGGAAGCTTCTGACCCAAAGGTCATTCATAGAAGGGAGTGAGAGAACACAATACCTGCTTTATCATGGTAACAGCTGTAGACCCACTGCAGAAACAATCAATTGCCGGATGGAGTTTTAATTCTTTATCCATCAACTTAAACGCCTTCAGAAGAGACTGCTTTAGTATTGGATACATCTCAGGTAACTTTCCATTCTCATCAACATTTAGGGGCTCACACAAGTCTTCATCAATATTAATAGAGGCCGTCTCTTCAGAATTTAGACTCCCAGATGCACTGCCATTTTGGTGAGGACCGTGCTCACCACTAGCATTAGCTTTCCATTGGGTGCACAACTTGAGAGGAAGGGAATCTCTGACTTTTCTCGCAACCAGATGCCCGTACGGGCCATGCCCATCAAATACTCCACAAAAAATGGTGTCACTCCTCAGAGTGAAATTCTACAAGAGACAATTATAGATATAAACCAAGCTGTAAAATTAACCCAAATTTTACATGTGCAATAAATATATATTCATGTGACAAAAGGTACCAACCAAATATGTCTAGTTCAGAAATAAAATCATTTCCTTTAATTGGTAGACTGAGTTGGGCAAAACTCTCTCTCCAATTGCATCCATAACAGATGTCAAGAGTATAAAAGGAAACGGATAAAGCATTCATCAATCATGCTCTGCATTATATCATAAAGGAGATATTCGGAACCACAACTCTCTACTGACCACATAAAAACATCTAAGGTCAGCTCATGAATTAAAACATCAAGGAAAAAAGATGCGAGAAGAGTTGGTTGGGCCAAGCATCAATGGCACCCATGTTCATTCATTACAAATTTACACTAAAAAAACAACTATAAAACAACAACAAATCTCAAGAACTTAAAGTATGTCCTGAAAGGGACGCTAAAAATTCAGCAAGTCATTTTGACAAATCATCCATACAAGAAAACAAATTAGAACTCCAAGAAGAGCAACCAAAGTATTGAATAAAGAAACCTTGGAATAGACCGAATGAAAATGATCAACAAATCCATTTAACTTGACAATGATAAACAACTCTTGTATATAAAATTCAAACATCAAAATAAATCTCAAAACACCTCAACAACACACACCAAGAGAACGAAAATATAGTAAGACCTATTACCAGAGACGATCAAAAGACAAACAGCACCCATACGAAATATTGTTTTAGTTCTAGTAAATGCGCATTTTAACTATATGCAAAATCTCGACGCCATACCGGTGATCAAAACATCGAACCTATTGATTCTTAAACCCCCATTAAACTAATACAATAAATTTTAATCTCAAGAAACCAATTACCAGCACAATGAAACTAACCTTCTAACGTAACATTTAGATTGATTTTTAACATCTGGAGTGAAGGTCAACTATACAAACACTTTCCTGTGCAGTGTGTTCAATACATCAATAAGGGTTAAATATTTACGTTATTCCAAGACCCCGAGCAGCTAGATGCCCAGTTTGTGTGAGAGCTGGATTCACACAGCACTATATTTTATATTTTTATTTTTAAAATTCACTCAAAATTGTGCGTGAGACTTTAAAGACCCTGCCACTACTGTGCATCAAAACTCCAGAATTGTGGCGAGGGTTAAATATTTATATTATTCCAAGGGCTTATTCCAATAATAACAATATCAATCAGTAATTAACAAAAATTACATTTACACAAACTACTACTAACAATAAATAATCACCACAATAGAGAAGATTTAACAATCTAAACAATACCAATCAAACATCTATTACAAGGGTTAACATATTTCAACTAAATCAATATTCCCATTAATGTAAAAAAAACCATTTATAAAATTCATAAAAAAGCTAAAAACAGGCAAAAAAATCAAAAGAAGGAAAAAAAACAAAAAAAGTGTCTTATAAAATTGATATGCACTAATCATAACAGAAAAAGATCGCGCTTGTAGCTCATGTGGAAAGCAGTACGGACACTAGGCGGGGCCGGTTCGACCCCCCTTAGGGTCTGCTTGGTAATGGTGTTTTCACTAGTTTTGGGCGTTTTTGAACCGACCGTTTATGAAAACCTCTGCTTGTTAAATTTTTTGAGGCACTGGTTATGGTCGGCTTCAAAACCTTACAAAACGTTGTAATGTAATTTTGGGTGACTTTATAAACACCCCAAATTCGGTGGATTTGAGGGGTTTTATTATTTTATTCCATTTATATTCTCACAAAAATATATAATTATAACTACTAATACTCTTCCCTACTTAATTTTATTCGTGTAGAAAACTTTCAGAATAGCTCGTTAGTAGCTCGTTAGTGAATTACCAAGCATGGGTTGGACCGGTTTAAAAGCCCTACTTAAAAATCATTCAAAACCGGATCCCTAGTTACCGCTACCCCTACAATTGCCAAGCAGACCCCCTTAAGGTGTGTGTGGGTTATATAAAAAAAACAGAAAAAACTATCATAAATGAATAAAAATAATAATAGTAACAAATTAACAGTAATAATAATATATTTGTCACAAATACTCAATCTTCCCTAAAAAAGATCAAATTATACCAAAAAGCAATAACAAAATTGAGCTCAAAAAACCCAAAAAGGAAATAAGAAAAATGATGTAAGAATTAAGCAAGAGCAAAATTCAAACACGCTCAACTAAATCAACATTTCTCAACAAATATTATAAAAAAACAATAATAAAGTCCCAAAAAAATATTTTCTTTTTTATTTTAATTTGAGGAGAAAAAAAGTGAAGCACCTCCCAGACGATCATGGCGTCCTGGTTGGTCCCCTTCTTCCCCTGCTGGGTGAAGAGGCAGGCGGCGCCGGTGGACCCGTTGACGAACATCCGACCCGGAACCCGATGGAGCTCCGCTTCCCCAACCCCACCTCCGCCACCCGGACCCGTTATGACCCTCCCATCGAACAGCCCCCTGTCCCCCCACCTCTCCTTCTTCCTCTTCCTCTTCTCCTTCGACCTGCCGGAGCCGGAGGAGGAGCCCGCCGCCGGCGGGTGGGTGCCGGTGTGGGTGTCGGAGGAGATGCATGAACCCATTTTTTAGGAGAGAGAGAGAGAGAGAGGAAGAGATGGTGTGTGTAACGACTGGGAATGAAAGAAACAAACAAGCACTATTGGAACTCTGTTTATTATTGTTATGTGTACTTATTTGCAAAGTTTTGACTTCACTTTGTTTTTGTGTGTGTAGTATAGGAGGAATTTTAGCATCTCTACCAACTTTATATTTGTTTGTTATGCTTTTTTTTTTTCAATTAATCTATACTTCACTATATAATTTAAATTTCGCAAATAGCACAAATTTTTTTTTTCAGTTTTAACACTTTTTAATATCATTATTATTATTTTTGGGTTACAGAAAATCGTACCTAGTACGCATAAAACAGAAGATTACATCAAAGAAGAAGGTGAAGATTACAAGTTGCTGGAAATGAAAGCCTAAAAAAACTTTTGCTATAGAGTATCTACAACAAGAATATGAAGAAGAATGAGACATAAATTCTTGCTAGAGTGATTAGAATCATCGTTGCTCAAGACGGAATTCGAACCTTTCCGTCGGTCTGCTCCTAAGAACCATCAAGTTCAACGACTTCAACTTTTGGAATGCTCATTGTCACTCTTAGAATGGATTTCACACGGACTTGAACTCAAACAACACTTCATGGCTTTAGAATGCTACTGCTCGCAGCATATATTCTCTCAGTCTATCTCCGGTGACAAAATACTAGAGAATATATAGTGGAGCCAAGCCCCCTAGCAGCCACTACTAACATAATGGAGAGTAAATCTGGAGAGTAACTCCATACTAAGTAGAAGGTTGCAATAGTAACCCTTCACTAAGTGGGCAATTATATAAACTGAAATGCCCATGTTGAAGAACACAAAACGACCATGTTGGAACACACGTCCCGCGGGAGCATACTCCCTGCGGAAACCGAGGTCCTGCTGGAGCATACTCCCCGCTGGAACCGAGGTTCCACAGGAGCAAACTTTTCGCTGGTACCTGCGAAGTGCAAAGTGGAAAGTGCGTCGTCAAATGTAACGCCCCAGTCCCAAAATACGTAGGACTAGGAGATCGTATACATGCCAACTACTATCAAGCGGACTCCAGCCCAACTCGAATACGTATAAGCTATCTTGGTGTTCTAATTCTATCTATCAATCAACTATAAACATATCTAACACAATCCACAGAATAAGTAAATAATGAATGAACAATATATATTATAGTCTGCAGCCCAATAGCATACATGTTCGATTAGACCCGAAGGACGACATGGGTCTATAAAACTAGGCTAAAAACAGAGTATAAATGATGGATACAATATGAAAGCATGATAAAATACCTGGGTCAAATATATCAATAGCTCCATAAGCAGCAAACTATATCTGCATGACCAACTACCTGGAGAGATCACCAGGTCCTCAGGGGACTAGCAAGGTACATAATATACATGCCAAGATACAAATATAAAAAATATGATGTAAGGCAATCTAATGTATCCGGTCTACGTTATATAAACGTGAGAACATGTACTAGAATATCAGACTTTGCCATTGAAGCTCACACGCACCTCAGCAGGCTATTGTCTCCAGTATCGTGTCGTGGGACCAAGGACAATCAATAAACAATAGACAGTACTCTGCTACAGAGATACATGCTTACAATAACAATAACAGGCCACAATACAATAAGTCTGATACTGTAGTCAAGTTCTCCCCACCTCATGTCTAGTATTTATCAATGTCAAGTCCATACAGTCATCACTATAACAATAACAATGAACAATCTAGTAAACTACTATGAAGTCAATACCATGAATACTCATGTCAAACTTCGTATCATGAACGTGTCAGTGTCCTGTGATCATTTGTGTCAATGGACACGACAATATGCACGCAATGCCTATGTCAATACTCGGTGCCAATATAATGACATCGGTACTCGTCTTCGAAACGGACACTAAGTATCAACAATCCTACGTCATGCTAATGCTAACAAGAGAAACAACAAGAAATAAAAGAAACATCTATATATAACCAAGACAAGGTACACTTGTATGTACCTCCACTGTCTGAGTGTATGCCTGACCAACTCCAATGTCTTTGTAACCCCTGTTCCCGAATTTTTAAATTTTTGTGTCCTATACGAATAACAAAATCTAATATGCCTGATCAGGGGTTAAAATAAGAATAAACCTTGAATCTTTAGGTTAGATGAATTTGAGGAATTTTTCTACGAGGATATGTTATTTTGTTTTGATAAGATGGTAGATTAAAGGTGGGAAGACTATTTGCTTGGTAAATTGGAACTTTCTAGGATTTAAAACCCTAACCTTGATAATTTGTTCAAATTTTTATTTTCTACCCTCTCTAAACATCATCATATCGTAAAGTCTTACTTATTTATTTCTGCTTTGGTTATAAGAAATTATTTTTAAAATAATTTCTAATTCAATTATCCATAATCTCGAGTTAGTTTTTGATTCAAAGTATATAACTTTTTCCTTAATCATTGAATATCTGTAAAATAGGGATTAAAAAAATTTATACTTCTCTTGGCTTTAGTCATTTTCTTCCTAATCAATCGTTTGATTTTCAAGAATTAATACTTATACTTAAAGGACATATATCTATACCCTTTTTCTATCATGATCAACTTAGAACTTGTTTAAATTTTTAGAATCTCCTTTGAAAATTCGATGGATGTAGTTGAAAGAATACTCGATAACTTACTATGGCAAGGCAGTTGCACATTGCATCCACTTATCTGAATCACGGAGACCGCAGGTTCACTGCAGCCAACAGCGCACTGGCAAGACATGACCCCTAAGTTGAAGTAATTTCAAGTAAGCATAGGTTATTGAATATTATTAAATCTATGTCATAGTTGCCCTATTTGATCTTTGAGTTATTATGTCGATATTGGATAAAGTTAATAGAATATTCGATACAATATCATATTTGAGTTATAAAACCAAGGGTTTACTGCAGCCAGATGTACACTAACTGGGCATAAATTCTCGATAAAGTGACTTCATATATACATACGATTTTTGAATATTATAGAGACTACATCCTTTTTGGCATATGACTATTTATTTTCATGGTTCGCAATTTCATGCACTCTCATTTAAAAAATTGATTAGTTCTTATCCTTTCATTTCTTGAACATTTCTTTCTTATATATTTATTTTCGTATCGTTATAATTAGGTTTCCTAGAAATCATTTAAACCTATTTTGATTCCATTCTACTAGATTCATAATCGTACCTAGATTCTAATTCTATGATCGTGTCTAAATAATTGATCGTGCCAATCACATCTTATCTTAGGTTTCAATTCTATCCGCGATTATGCTTATCTAATTTTGGTCATTAATCGTATCATTTTCTTGATTATATTCTTAATCGTGTCTACATCATTTAAAATTTTGAGGACAAAATTTTTCTAAGGTGGGATTTACTGTGGGGTCACACGATGATATTTTGAGACCAAACTCATAGAAGTTTTCTGAATTTTTCTGGAATTTTTGAAGATTTTTAGATAATTAAAACTCATAGAATTTGTTTTTGCATAGACTTTTAGAATTTACTGTGGGGTCACACGATGATATTTTGAGACAAAACTTTTTATTTAGGCTCTAGACGCCTAGAAATATTTTTTAGAATTTTTGGAATTTTTTTGGGATTTATTTGAATTTATTTGAAGTTAAAATGATTTTCTATAATTAAATAAGTAATTACCAGTCACCCACTCGAGCGGGCCCATCTGTTGGCGCCCAAGCTGAACCGCCTCTCTCTTCCTATATATATACATGTATAATCAGAAACCCTATTTTTATTCCAGCCTCCTTTTGTGGTTTGATCATAGTGATTCTTCAACTTCGCGGAACGATTGCGATCAACTCCTATGTCCTTTTCATGTGCCTTTTTTGTTAGAACCGTATCGAGGTTAGTTTTCGAATATTTAATTTATTTTTTGGAATTTTATGTATGAATTTCTAGAAATTTATTTGAGTGTCGGTTGTCCAAAAATTAATGCGCCATACTATTTTTCATATTCCGGGAGATCTCGAACTCCTTTTTGTGATCCTTTTGAAGTTTTGAAAGTTGACACAAAAATCTACAATATATAATTTTTTCAGAAATTCATTTATTATTTTATTTATTTCGTTGAACTCAGATTTGACCGGTGATTCACTTTGATCATTGTTAGCCATAACGACGATAACTTTTGACCAAATTATGATTTTGTGGCATGGTCGATTCCAATATAGTCGTGGCACTGAAACCTAGCTACTAAGATGCACCCTCAAATCATTGAGTTCATAACGTTTGACTAGTTAGTCAATGGTATGCCTTGATTTGTGTGACACGGGTCCCGAATTGGGAACCATGACTTTCTAAAGCCAAAATTAGTGTTTAAATTTTATTCCAAAATATAATTAGATTAAATTAAGATTTTAGATGATTTATTCTATAATTAAATAGAATTAATTAGGTTAACCCATTAGCCACTTTCTATAACTTTTAAAATAAGATTTTAGATCTAACTTGTGGTTATTCGTGCATAGGTTCGTGGTATGATGGTATATATGGTATGGTTTGATAGCTTATAGGCCAGAGTTCGTCTTGTCATCAACTTGTGAAACCAATTCATTCAAGAATTCAGGCAAGTACACTACTGCTTTATGTTCTTATTACATTATAATGCTATTCTTTATTGTGTTTTATTGAGTATCCAGTTGAGACACGGTTGTGACACGATAGGCTTGTTATATCATTGCTCGTTTATTGATTGTTTAGTGAGTCAGGAGGGAAAATGTCCAGTAGATGTGAACAAGTCCCAATGAATGTTAATATGGATAGCTAAGTCATACACCTCACGTATGGATTAGTCGTACCTTTTAAATATGGATAGCCATCTATGATGTGCCGTATTAGTCCAGCCGTTCACATGTCGAAAAGTGTTTCAAATGCAATGTCTTTTTTACTTGTACATGTTCATAGCTAGTTGTCTTACAGGTTATTTTTAGTTATTTTTTGTACATGTTTATTGTTTCCAATTCATACACATGTTTTCTTTATTTTCTACTGCATCTCTATTGTCTAGCTTATTTTGTATTAAGTTAAATTATTGCAATAAGGTTGTACTTTGCTCTTCTTTTGACTGGATCATTGCATGTGATTGGTATACTTTCTACTTTTGTGCTATGGACCATACATGGGAGATAGAGATCTTGGAGGTCGACCTTAGATTATAGATAGATTAGATACTTCATGCATTTAAACATTTAGGGTATTTATTTTCAAATATCATGTTGATGTATTATCAGATTTATAAATGGAATAGTTGTTGTGAATGAGCAATTAGATATAATTTTATTGTATTTGAGATTGACATTGAGGTCTAGACAGCGTAACCACCGAGGCTGCGGCGTTGGCTAGACTTGATCACGTGCTTGTATCCCGAAAGGCGGGAGCGGATCATGACAGTCTCGTAGCTCTCGCCAAGTTCACATATAATAGATATACTTGTCACGACCCGCACCCTAGAGTTAGGGCACGAGAACGTAACGACGCCCAGCCTACGCCGCAGTGTCGACGGTAGAACGTTGTCCTAGGTCACATCATCTAACAATATAATGCTAAGCAGTATATACTCCCCGAATGGGGGTGACATAACAGATACAATCTCAATCACATCTAGGGTAGAGCATGATAAGGATAGATAAAACATGAAATCCAAAAGAATATAGGAGATAGAAGTCTAAGTGTCTAATATACAAAAACCAGAAATACATCTCAAAACTCATATACAGTAATCCACAAATCAAATACAACTCCAGACAAAATGAAATAACTACCTAAACAACCTCTACTGTGTCTCCTCTAGGCTAGCAGGCAATCTCCAAGCTATCTGTAAAATTTATCAACAGGTCCAGTCAGGACTGGAGCGAGCATATTACATCTCAACAGTTCATCGCAGGTTAGAAAATATATTCATGCAGTAAAGTAAGAAACAAGTACTGAAGAATGCAGTATGTAAACAGAGAGAGAACTGTAATAGAAATATCTACTATACATAGGGAACTAGCAGTGACTAGTGAATCAGAGTACAATATGAACATGTAAATGGCCTGGGATGATTCTGATGCTACACTATGGAATGATTCTGATGCTACACTACTGGTGTATTATTCACATGTCCATTTATACTCCCCCGTACCCCCAATCAATACACAAGGATCCAGCCAGGTTATGTTATATGATGCTATGTAACAGACCCCGAAGGTGATAGACCCCGAAGGTGATATGACCCCGAAGGTGATAAGACCCTGAAGGTGATATGACCCCGAAGGTGATAGACCCCGAAGGTGATACATAATAGTCCCATAAATGGGATAAGGATTCTAGGAAGACTCTACGATCATAAGAGTATATGTCGTAAGTGATCAAAGAACCAATGAAGCATATGATACGCCATGTAAGTGAAACGCACAGATCATGTAGTACCCGATGCTCCCTAAGGATAACATCTCAAGAAGGGATCCATATAGTACCAATCCGTGTGACCAACGTGACAGTACAAGTAAAGTAATCTACTGCAGGAAATAATTCTAAGCAGGATATGAAATGATCAGAGAATGTACTCGCCTCGATAACCTGAACAGCTGATAAGTATAGAGGGGTCCCACTGAAGCCACAGAGTCCTATTTAAAGCAACACAGGTTACCAGGTGTTCAAGTTGTAATAAATGAATCCACAAACAATCTATTTTATCCTAGGTTCTTCTAGTCAAATTAACTCTAGGTCAACTCCGGTCAATAATCTAGTCAAACTAGGTCAAGTGTTGACTTACAGTTGACTTTGGGTCAACTGGTCAACTCTGGTCAAACAGGGTCAATTCTAGTCTAATATAAAGTGTACTTCGTTATTTGTACGTCGAAACTTACGACACGTAAATCGAGATAAGGAGATTATCGGTAAGGTTGATAATCTTATTATAGTGGTCCACGTGTCCAACTTGTCAATTTCAGCGATGTGAGATCACTGGAATTGGCTGATCTCCGTTTTGTTGTACTAATCCCGAAATACGAACATTATATGAATTAATTATTAATTAATTATAAAAAGGTTAAGTTCAGAGAATTTATCAACAAATATTGTCGGACGATGAAATGAACACCGCCAACGTGTCCAGAATGGTCAAATTAGCTAGGATAGCCTACCCAACGGTCCAATTTGGACACAAGGGCAAAAAGGTAATTTCGGATCAAAACGGTGTCCGTGTCGGAGCCGTTTTGCACCGAAAAACGTGCAAGAAAACAAGTCTATAAAATATAGCAAATTATATGTCCACGAAACCAGAATGTCGATACGAATCCAACGATATCTCCAGAATTGGATTCCGTTGACCCGATCTCAATTTGGCCCGTTGACCAGAACTTGGAATTCCGGTTTGCACGGAAATACATGCCGGAGTCTAAGTTCTCAAAACTCAGCAAACTACCTATCAACGAGTCCAGAATGATGATACAAACTCAACGGTATCTCCGGAATTGGATTCCGATGAGCCGATCTCAAAATGACCCGTTGACCCGGATATTGGTATCCGACTTGCACCGAAATGCGTGCCAGACCCAATGTCCACCAAAACCTAGCAAATTATATGTCAACGAGTCCAGAATGACGATACGAACTCAACGGTATATCCGAAATTGGATTCCGATGAGCCGGCGTCAAAAAGTCCCGTTGATCCAGAAAGTGGGACCCGCTTTACACCGAAATGCGTGCCCGGGCCCACGTTCTCCAAATCTAACAAATTTTATATGAAAACATGTCAGAACGACGCCACGAGTCTACTGGTGGTGTCAGAAATGAAATCTGGAGTCCCGTGTTCAAAAATAGAATTTTACAAGTTGGAAATTACGAATTCGGACGGCCAACTTTGGCGTCGAATTCAACCAATCAAACAAGCTCACAATGAAACAAAACTGGAAGGATAGCAAGAGGGTTATACCAGCTTCGCACCGGAACTGGTAGCACGCCAAACGGAGCTGCGGTGGAGGAGATACAAGCTGACGAAGTTGGCCCCGCGAAACTGTCCAAATTTAATACAATTTAAACGGTCAACTTGGTGGCCGGTTTTCATGTATCACACGATAAAATTAACGGACGAAAACTGACATGAGTGAAGGTGGATATACCGAAATTGCGACGGAGCGAAGAAATCGCCGATCCAACGGTCGGATCTCCAGAAAAACGTACACGAAGTCGCTGCGACGGCTCGCCAAAACGAATTCGATCCCGCGCGCGTCATGACGGAACGTCATGCAAAACGCACGAATCGCCTCGACGGCGCGTCCCGGAGGACGGTGGCCGTCAGGGGGCGACATCCTACGGTGGGGCGCACCCGGGGGGGTGGTCGCCGGGGCCACGGCGGCCGACGGCGGCGCCAGCGCCGTTCGCGCGCGCGCGCGCTGGTGTATGCGCTGCTGCCGGAACACGCGCTGCTGCGCGAGGCCGTGCTCGGCCAGCTAGGCGCGGTGGCGCGCACGCACAGCGGCGAGGGGGTGAGGGAATGGTGACTCGTAGTGGACATGGTGGTGATGGCGCGGTGGTGGCAGGCATGGTCTATGGTGGTTGTGGTTGTATGGAAGAAGGAGGAAGAGGAATGAAGGAGGAGATGGAGGCTTGGCCATGGCCGACCACGGCGGAGGCCGGTGGCCGTCGGCCAGGGAGGTGACGTAGGGTCGGTCCAGTGAGAGGGGTGGTGTCGGGTTAGTGTAGTAAATGTTGTAGAAGTTGTTGTGTGTTGATGTTGTAGGTGTAGGAAATAATAGAAGAAGAGAGAGAGAGATGATAATGTAACATTAAATGTGAGGGAGAGAGAGAAAAAGTAATTTGGGAGTTAGGGCCGGCCAATCTTGGCTGTGGGAAGTTTGTGTGGGAAAAGTTGCATGGGGGAAATTGGATGGTTGGGATTGATTGGAGAAATCAAGGGCTAAAATTAATTAGAGAGAAATGGGATGACAATTAATGAAAGAGAGAGAGTGGGGAAAAAGTGTGCTCCACATTGAAATTAGGGCCGGCACTTGCTGCTATGGGGTTGGGGAGAAATTGAATGGTGATGATTCTAAAGAGGAAAATCAAAGGCTAGGATTAAATTAGGAGAAAATGGCCAATTCTATGGGAATTAAATAATTGGAAATTCCCAATAAATATAGAAAAATATGTAGGGGTGTACTTGATATTTTTTTCAAGGGAAAAGAGGCTGAGGGTGGTGATGGAGGATAATATGGGGCTTGGACTGGGTTCGGTCAAACCGGGTTGGATAAAAAATCGGACATGGCAAAATATTCGAATTAAAAATATGAGTTGATAATCATGGGCAAATAAGTAGCACATGGGGATTCCAATAAATGGAACACAAGTGGCGGACGGATAGTAGGCTCAAAGTGGGCCATGTCCATAGTTGGGGCGGACAGGTTTTGGTCGACAGGGGACCCACAAATCAAGTTGGAAAATGAATGTGACGCCGTGGAGTAAAATAAAATCGGGTCACATGTCAGGAAATTTGTGCGAATCAAATGGAGCACAAAATGACGTGTCTGAGTGGGACACGAAGGTCAAGGGTGAAGAGCGACTCGAGTAGATCATCAATGAGGAGTTGGTTTCAAGAAACTGACTGGTCTTGCGCTCCCAAATTAAAAGTCATGGTAACGCGCTGAAAATGATCAAGAAAAAGAGTGGGAGAATAATTAATACTCAAATGGTCTAAATCGACCCGAAGTTCAGCGAAGCAGAAAGAGCACAAGGGAACAAGTTTGGGTGGGACACCATATACCATCATGAAGGTAATCGTGTCAACTCCAAAACTCGTGAAGAAGATTTCCTGATTTGAACATCCCTAATACTCCAAATATCAATGGCACGGAAAAGTACACTTAGGAAAAAAATAACAAAATAAATTATTTCTCAAAATCAATCAATCAGAAAATAACATAAAATGAAAAAAAACAACCCGAAATTCAGGGTGCTCACAATACTATTATTAATACTCTCTAACGACTTACCATATTATAGACTTTATTAATATCTATACCCACTAGTCACCATAATGTTGTTACAATACTATACAACATATCAAGTACTAAATTTTCTTATAAAAATAATTTATAACTAATATAAAATAATAATTTAAATTTTGGAAAATACTTATAAATATTTTTATATCACTAATAATATTATTTTATTGGTGAAAACTCAATTACAATAGCCCCATATAGATACTACATCATTAATACCACATTTGGACTAATAATTGAGTCCCAAAACAATAAATAATTTTGTTTTAAAATATATAATTTTGGAAAAAATTATAGAAATTAGTTAAAATAATATTTTTAACATCAAATCTTGCACAACAAATATTTTAGTAAAGGTATATGAAGTATCAAATCTTTTGGATATAAGGAACACATGATTTTTGGAGTTACGGTATTACAGCAAATGGCAAGAATTTTAATTAATACATAAAAACTCAAAACTCAGCAAAAGATAAATGTTGGAAAGCTCTTGATGTCTAGTTTTTACGCAAATTATTAGAAAGATCAAATCTGACTAAAAATAGGCAAAAATTCACTCGCAACAGATCTGGTCTGGTCTGGACACCTTGTCGTAGAATTGACGCCCCCAGACAAAACGTTTAGAACTGTGTGGGTGACCAATTGGACAAAAAAATAGACACAAAAATCTTTTTATTAGTTTTGGTTTCATAAAAAGATGGGGTAGAAAAGTACACGAAATCCTAGATACAAAATGACGTACCTGTTGGAAGGAATTCAGACTTAGAATCCAACTTTGTATGCTATCGGCGACCAAGGCTGGGAAGGAATTCGGATTGGACTTTTGGGGGAAGGTTTTCGTAGGCTCAAAATGAGTCAAAACCATATATTTGGTCAAATGATTTTGATCTATGTCGAGTCCGAACTCAAGTTGGAAGTTAGGTCTAGAATTACGGTAAACGGCCAACTGGCCTAAAATGACCGAAGTTGTGTGAAGTCAAAAAGGATATTAGGGAACAAAATTGGATGGGATATGATATATCAAACTGAAGGTGGACTTGTCTAGAATTCAAATATAAAATTAGATTGGAGAAATCGATAGTTGTTGTGCTTCAAAAATCAAAGCTACGGATAAGTACTCTATAGTCATTATTGACTATAAAATATAATTTAATATTAAAATATCCATATAAAATAATTAAAAATAATTAAAAAATAATATCTAAAAATCAAGGAGCTTACATCAAAGCTCTACTTTACGTCCTTCACCCATGCCCGAGTCAGAGTTGTTAGGCCCATATACGGGGCCTAGCTCCTATGAATTTTTTTAAGAAAGTGAGTGACAAAAATAAATATTTTTGGAGGATTTGAACCTTGCCCTTTAGTAAAACATTCCACCATACCAACCGCATGGACTACGCATCAGAAGAATCTTATATTAGAATACACACTCGGGGCTTGATACATATGTGGGACCATTTTCTAGAGAATACTTTTATGAACCCCAATAATATCCTACATATTTCAATATATGGATCGAGCATTCCCTACATTGACTGTACATCAAGCATTAAAATAGATGTCGCTTATGACTTGAGTCTTTACGAATGAGTTAGACAATAGTACAATACATAATGGACTACACCTTGAATTCAATATTATAACTATTATTCTTCCCACTCATAATGACATCAATTGTGCCTTTGGTCGCACGTTAAAGGTCATGTGTTGACCTAGTATATGTGTACATATCTTGGGATTCTACAAGTTTACCCTCAAGAGATGACATGTTCATATACATAAGTGAGTTCTAAGAGAGTTTAATTTTTCCTGCATGAGGCCTTTCACCTTCTTGCGGTGCTACGTCAACATAACATGGTCCAAAGCCAAGGTCCAACCTCTTAGTGGTGTAACACCATTGTATCATGATGTCCTAGCCTCTTTGTAGTGTGATGAACTACTATGCACTCTTTGTCTTTTAGTAGCCAGACAGTTACATGGAAAAAGTAGACAGATCAGAATGGAAATGGAGTGACTCATTTGACCCTTGCTCTTAGCTTAGCGGTGCTACTTCCTTTCTCACGCCCTCCCTTCTCAATTCGCCTCACTTCGATATATCTCGCCTCGATCTCTGGCGAACAGAGGGCAAATCAAATAACAACGTGCATCATTAGAATGCACATTTGTCACGCCCCAGAACCAGAATACTGGAGAGCGGGGGAATGACTCAGCCAGCTACGTATTACGGGTAGATGAATACCGTATAATACGATCAATGCTGTCTACAAGACGAGGGGGTGCATACTACATGAAAGTCTTCCTATGGTCACTTCATATCTATTGTCTCAATCATTCGAACAAGGAAACAGAAATAGAGAAGATGTAAGATGAAGCAGTAAGGCGTCCCAAACGCTTAATCAAAATGTTCTTGATATTTGGCTTTACAAAACATAGCCAGATGATGTAGCAAAATATACACAATTGTTTATCAGCTGCAGCCTGACTTTAGTTACAATTATGTAAAAGTAAGTACAAGATAATTCGACTAACATGTCGGTGCCAAACGGCAAAGTTTTAAGTAAATAACAAAATAAGCGGGAAAGTAAGAAACCCACTCGAGTCCTCCTGCGATCATCCCTCTAGTGTTGACCATCTTGGAGGTAGAAGTAAGCTGAGTCCTCGGGAACCGGCTCTAAATCTGGCCACGTAAAACCAGAGAGGTTAGACCTCTAATAGCAAGTACCGCAAGGAAGCACGATATGAGGAGTAAAACCAGTGATAGGAAAGATAATAAATAGATCTCTGCTGACTACTGGGATTCACATCACATCACGATATTTCGAACCAACTTTTCAACCAAACAAGGACAGAAGTTGACCCGTCATGTCCTGATATTTCGATCATCTTAGTTAGTCATCAGAGTAGAGACAATACTCAAACAAATCAATTTAAACGGCCATGCAACTACTACGGCTTGCTACTATGAGTTCCAAGTTATCTTGGAATTATGCAATAGGGATTCCTCAGTTCTTACTATGTGCAAGCAAGGCTAGTTTACTAATCAATCAATTGCGCTAATCATGAATTAGACGAGTCCCAGCGGGACGCCCGTCATCAATATACAATATACAATAAATAATATAACCAGATTCCGCTCCCTGCCCGTATGGCAGATTTGCAGTATCTGTGGGAACCAGCCGACCTGTCGGGCACTTAATAGTCCCGAGAGGGCTGCCATGTAAGAACTCGGGAATCCATTCTCTCCATGCAATCATTATTTTATTTAACTTAATAGTCTCTATGTTGAGTGAAATCCCATGCCGTGGATCATGGTCATTCAGAATGAGTACTAGTGTACGGGATACGATATGCACAACTCTACAACGATATCCATGCGGTTAGGTTGTAGGTCTTACATAGCGTAATGCAACGATCAAAACTAACCACGGAATAATCATGCCTTGACCATAAAGTACACATGCTGTTTTTGTAGAAAAATAAATTGAAGCCTACACATACCTGTATGCCAATATTCGGGATCGGCTAATCGATTGCAATAGCTCATAATCCATATGGACGTGTCTGATTCATTCAATTCAATAAGACGACTAGCCAGTCTCTTAGTTCCAACTAGGAACGCATGATCAATTATTAGTAAAATTAACAATCAATGTTAATTTGTAACAAGGCATGAAAGTCAACTATTATTTAGTATGGTCGAGTCTACAACTCTCAGAGTTAAATTCCAGTCATACTAGGTATTCATAAACCAATCAAGACACAGGGCACGTTCTACACAACCATATGTATTAAAAATATTAACATGCTAAGATTATCGAGTTCATGCAAAAAAGGCGTAAGGATATAATAGGAGAATTATCATGCCACCATTAAATGAATAAATTATAGAGCAATAGAAACACCAAGGTTAGATTACGCCAAGGTTGGTCTATGCCCAAGTTTTACGCTAAGGCCAACAAGTTATGCCAAGCTTTACGCTGTGGCGAAATACGCGCGCAAAGAACGTACGCGTAAAGAAGTAACGTTACGCGTAACTTATACGCGTAAGGGTCAAAGTGTATACATGGATGAATACGCGTAAAGGAAGTGTGCGTAAAAAGTAAAGGAACAAGTTGCGCTTAAAACTCGTTTTACGCCGAGCCAAGGAGCACGCGTAAAAAGAGGTACGCGTAAAAAGGGATACGCCAAGTTAAGTAGACTTTGCGTAAAAACATGTTTACGCTGACACGAGTGATCGTGGGCGTAAAAAGCTGATGCTACGCGAGCACGTATAACGTGAGCGCAAAAATTCAGCACTACGCGGGCTCGTGAAAACGTGAGCGTAAACTCAATGCTACGCTTGCACGTATAACGTGAGCGTAATACTACGCTTGCACGTATAACGTGAGCGTAAAGATTCAGTACTACGCGGGCACGTGAAAACGTGAGCGTAAACTCAATACTACGCTTGCACGTATAACATGAGCGTAATACTATGCTTGCACGTATAACGTGAGCGTAAAGATTCAGCACTACGCGGGCACGTGAAAACGTGAGCGTAAACTCAATACTACGCTTGCACGTATAACGTGAGCGTAATACTACGCTTGCACGTATAACGTGAACGTAAAGTTCCTCCTGAACTCCAATTCCTATGGAACCTTCGTTCCAAGCCAGAAATGGGGTTCCTATGGTTCAGAATGGCGTATAACACCACCTCAACAAAAACGAAAATGAATAAAACTTGGGAGTAAGGAAGTTAACAGATCAAAACCACTAAAATCTAAAAAAATAGTAACTCTAGGTCTACTAAGAATAAGACTTCAAAATAAAAAATGCCAAGTTCTAAACTCTCTTAGGATCATGAGAGGAAGATAAATGAACTATAAAAATGGGTTCTCATGTGGAAGCAAGATGTACTTGCCTACGGTTGGTAGGTGGGGAGAGTTATGAGGAAGAAGAAGAAGAAGTAATGGTGAAGGAGAGTTTATGAAGAGAGAGAAAGGGGATGGGGGCTTTAAATAAAAGGGTGTTGGGTTGAGGATTGGGTTCGGTTCATGATGAACCACTATGAACCCGAAAAAATAACCAACCTAGGCCGAACCTAAAATAAGACTAAAGCAGAGAATAAAAGCACGAAGTAAAATGCAGATAATTAATTAACATGAAATTTAAAGAAATTTTAAATACAGAACAATACATGATAAATATTAAATAAATACATTCGAGTAGCACATGTATAAAAATACGCATTCTGGGAACGGAAAGTGACAACATTATATTTGATTGCTCAAGTACTACGCTGAGGACAAAGAAGACTGTTGAAAGCAGAGAAAGGAATCGCTGAGAGATAGATTAGTTTGGTCAGGACGAATGAGTAGCTGTGAAGCATGCTCTGGAGGAGGTCAAACCTTCCCCGAGTCAGTCCAGTCAGAAAGGGGAGGCAATCTAGACTGCATCTTGGGAGTTTGAAGACCATCCAATTTTAACAAAAAATACAAGGTCCCGTTTTTGTCTTTTTTTGCATCAAAACCCTTAGGAGGTGCATTTTTTCCGATCATTTTTGAAAATCGTTTTTCCTCCAAAAAGAACTTATCCAGTCGGGGAACGCCTTCGGGCGCCTCATCTTACTAGATCTTAACTGATAACTAAAGATTTGCTTTATTTAATGCAGCAGCCACCTCTTTCTGGTGTGCAGAGCTAGACATAAGGCTTCTTAAGACATCGCTTTCATACTCCACTCTCTAGTTCACTGATTGATCCTTCCGCTTCTGTAACAGAGGCTAAAAGGTGTGAACGAAGAACTTTTGTTTTTTGGCATTTAGGCTATCTGCCTCTATGCGGTGCTATGCCGTTGTGACATGGCCCAAAGTTGAGGTCCTACATCATGTGGTGTCACACCACTGTAGCATGGTGTACTAGCCTTTTTATAGTATTAAGCTACTCGTGCTTCCTGGAAAGCACGTCGAGCATTCCAATGCTCAAAAACCATTAAGGCATAGAGTCATCCTCTAACATGACTTCCTCTTTATATATAGAAAACAACAGACCGCAGAGATTCCGAAATGTAATCCCAATAGTCCCCAAGGACTAACCTTAGTGCATGATATTTTCCTAGTCAGGATCCTTCATTGAACTAAAAGCAATATGCCTAGTAGATTTCTCTTTGAACTAATATACTCTACTAACTCCTATGATGTAACACCCTGTTTTCTGAAATTGGGGATTTTTGAAAATTTATTATTTTTATTATTTATTAGTGGTATTTTAGTCATGGTATGATTTTCTGGTGATTTTAGTTAGATTAAACCATTTTCTAAGTCATGCTAAGTCATGACTTATGACTTTGTGATTTTGGTTAGTATAACTTAGTGTAAACCCTAGTTTTCTCTAACCTAGAAGTTGCCATGACCATGAGAGCTTAGCCATAGGCTTAGAACCTCAAATTAGTGATTTTTAGCCATAGGGGTATTTTGGTAATTTTCTAGAGATTATTGGAATTAAGTAGGATTAGTGAGATATTACTATTCATGGACCTTTAGATTAGTGACTTGCTAATCCCTAACCTAATTACCCTAATCTATAGGTTAAACCCTAACCTAGAATGACTAAGGGGATTAGATATTCATGGTAGTCAAGCTATATAAATATCTAGATATTAACTTTAAGGATATTTTCCTTAAAATCATCAAAATATCTAAACCCCTTTTTGCTAAAGTCCTTGACTTAGCCTTGAAGGAAGACAAGGACACCCCCCCCCCATGCTTGGCCGGCCAAGGGCACCCCCCTTGGCAGCCCACCTATGATAAATACCCCATGGATTTAATTCATGAATAAAATTGCATGAAATTCATTCCACAAAAATTCCCTTTTACTCAAACCTTGATAACTTGATCATTTGTGATCCAAATTGACTCTAGTCTTTTGCATTGGAACCCTACAACATCTAGGGAGCTAAAGGAAGCAACAAATCTAGAATTTGGGAGCTTGGGCATCGTCGAGTTCTAGATCACAACACCCTCTTTTCATTGATTTTCCTTGGAATTTCACCAATAGGTAAATATGTCCAAACCTAGTCTAATTCCTGTTTTTATTTCATAAATGCATTCATATAAGGTTAACCATACTGTGGGTAAAGTTTGGTGGGATTTTGGTGTGTTTTGGTGTCCGTATCGGACACGTATCCTAGACTAGGAAATTGTGTTTGATTAAATGTCTCAATGGATTCAAATATTGTGTTTTGCAAAACTTTTTACACAAACACCTAGCCCTGGACTTGCTAACCCTAACCCCACTTGACTGAGCACGTATCGTGTCCCTTTTTGTGTCCAAATCGGACACGAACTCGAGTATTGACAGTGCACAGACACACTGTTCATCCCCTGCTCACTGACACTTCATACTCACTGTAGACACGACGTGGACACGTGAAAATTGGTGTGGACACGGGGGCAGTGTCTGTGCACACTCCCCCAGGGTTTTACGACACTTTGTGTCGTGTGGTGGACACACGGACACGTGCACTGGTCATGCACTGACAATACACGCACGCACAGTGTCAACTTCGCGCGTCTCGTATCGCGCGGACACGACACAATGACACCTCGTGTTTGCACGAGAGTGTAGCCCATCATGTGGGCTACATGTGGACACGAGCACGAGATTCCACGTGGCTCGTGTCGTGTGCACGAGACACGTGCATCTCTGCACGACGCTGTGCGTGTATACGCGTATCAGTGTTTACCCGAGTCGTGTTTTCTCGTGTTTGGACACGTAAAAACGTGTCGTGGTGTCGTGTCAGTGTCCTAGGACACTAGAGTATCTATGGGGGGTTAGTTACCAACCGTTAGTATCGAGTCTTAGCTCGATTGGGTTCGTGTAAATCGAATTATCCCCATTTCCTGTAAACTGTACACTGTCACAGTTTTGAGATTAAATCTCAGTTTTGAAAATCGAATTTTGATTCGATTTTATTAATGATTTATGTATTAGACTAGTGTATTTTAGTGAGTATATGTGTAGTATACATATATTTGAGGGTGTGGGTCGAATTTGAGGGGATTTGGATGTGTGTGTGTATAGTTATGTATATATATACATATCTATGTATATATGTTATGTGTGTGTGTGTTTGGGGGTTTGATTGTGGGTTCCAGGTTCTGGAATTTCCCCCCCTGTCCTGATCTCTCATTCTCACTCACAGTCTCTCTCTCTCTCACACTCACTGTCTCACTCTCTCTCTCATTTCAGTCTCTCTCTCATCCTCTTGTCTCTCTCTCTATATATTATATGTAATATATATGTAGTTTTATATATATATGTATTGTATATATATATACATGATATATATATGTATAGTGGTATTAGGTTTATTATGTATAGACAGTGTATTATAAATATAAGTATAAGGGTTGTATTATATATGTTATGCATATATGGATTTTGGGTATATAGATATACATATGTATAACCTCTAGTTATAGGTTTATGAGAAAACCTAGACTATTGGCCTATGGCCAGGATCACTAGCCTATGGTTTGGACTAGCCCTAATGACCCAAAACCCTGCTAGAAAACCCTTGTTGACTAAGGGTTGACCAAAGTCAACATTTGGTCAAAAGTGACCTAGTTAACCTAGAAATGACTAGGAATGACCTAAATCAACTAGTTTGACTAGTTTGACTAAAACCCTAACTAGTTTAACTAGTGTTGACCATGTTTGACCTAATTACCCTAACTGACTAGTCTTTGTTTGACCAATGACTTAGCTGGTCTAAGTTGATCTAGACTTGATCCAGATTGATCATGTTGACTAGTATTTGACTAGTTGATTAAAGTGTTGACCAGGAGTTGACTTTAACCTAGATTAAACTTGTTTGACCTTGTTTGATCTTGTTTGACCTTATTTGACTTAGTATGACTTCCTGTGACTTAGTTTGACTATTAGAGTTGACCAAGAGTTGACTTTTGACCAGTTTGACCTAGAATCATGTAGTATGCATTGTATACTTTATTTTTATCATTGTGGATACTTTGTGACTTGTATTGCTCTGACTAGGAGCCAGACACCTCTCCTCAGACTGCATATTCTCTACAGACATTCATACAGCAGGCGAGTACATTCTCTGACCGTTTCATACTTGTTCAGGCTTTACTTCTCGCTCTAGATTACTTTACTTGTTGCTGTCACGTTGGTAACACGGATTGGTACTATATGGATCTTTACATGAGATGTTATCCCCCTCGGGAGCATCGGGTACTTCATGTTATGTGTGTTTCACTATCATCATGTACTCCTATGCTTTCATTATTCATGTACACTCATGTGATCATGTACTCTCATGTTTACTGAGCTCTCATGTATACTATCATGTGCACCCTTTTATGGGCCCCATGTGATATCATGTACAATAACGTAACTTGTATAGATCCTTGTGTATTGATTGGGGTACGGGGGAGTAGAAGTGGACATGTGAATAATTCCAAAGTAGTGTAGTCATGTACAAACTCAGTAGTATAGTCATGTATAAATTCTAGCCATTCACATGCCTATCTTGTGCTCTACATCACTAGTCACTACAGTTCTCTATATACAGTAGATATTTCATTACAGCTATCTCTTTTACAGCGTATATTTCCTTTCAGCAGTTCATGTATCTTACTCTATTGCCTGTATCGTATTTCCTAACCTGATATGAACTGCGTGAGATGTATTGTGCTCGTTCCTGTCCTGATTGGACCTGTTGAAAATATTACAGAGGATGAGGATGAGGCCCTGGTGTCTACCTATTATGGAGCAGGACTAGATGATACTTGTATTGAGGACCCTCAGCAGGTTCCACCTACAGCTGAGGAGGATGTTCCAGTAGTCTAGACCAGTTTAGTCTAGGCAGTCTTTTCTATATTTACTTTTTGTCTCACATTCTGTGTTGTATTTTGAGATGTGGAGATGTATAGACTCTTAGACTTATTGTATTATGAGTTGACATTCTGGATGTTATGTATCTTAGACACTTAGTCTTATTTCATCTATGCTATGGTTCTCTTTGAGTTACTATCTATCTGTTCTTCGTTCTTCTACCCTAGATGTGATTGAGATTGTTTTCTATTTGTCACCTCCATTCGGAGAGTATAAACTGTACAGGTACCTTATACTGTTAGATGATTGACCTAGGACAGCGTTCTACCGCCGACACTGCGGCGTAGGCTGGACGTACCCACTTCTCGTGCCCTTACTCTAGGGTGCGGGTCGTGACACATTTTTAGTGGTGGCCCATGCAGGTCGAGTTTATGTAGTGATATTCGAACTAGAGTATCACTACAGCCTGTGATAGGATTAAGGAATAGGCTTAGAGAGAGTGGATACTCAATCACAAGTTAGGAAAAAATTTCATGGATTTGAATCTACTGACTTTGTTCAAATCTATATAATCTATTTCATATTGTCCTTTGATACTATCATCCTTGTACCGTTATTGACTTCCTTATTGATCTGTCTTCAGGATGGTGGAGACACGATCGCAGCGACTCGGTCCAGGTGATACTACTGAGAGGTCTGCCACCTCTCGTCCAGCTCACCAGGACCCGGGGACTGCAGCTCCCCATACTCCAGCTCATGTGGGAGCTTCTGCCCCAGTTGGGGGTGCACCTCTTACTATTCAGGGGGTCATTCCAGCTACTCCAGACATGCCTCCCCCGCAGTTTCGTCAGCCTCAGTTTCAGCCGGAGTATCAGCAGCAGCAGCAGCAGCAGTACCAGCAGCAGTACCAGCAGCAGATGCCATCTGGATATGTGGATGCTGCGCAGATGTTTTCATATTTCCAGCAGTTCCTAGAGTCGCAACAGACCCAGCAGCAGCGTCAGACGACGGCATTTACAAGAGGCATTGATGATGTCCATCAGCTGGCTACAGCGACGATAGAGAGGTTGGCAGCCCAGCCGCAGGGAGGAGCAGGACCGCCGCGACAGCAGAGGATTCCAGGTATCCAGGACTTCAAGAAGATGAACCCCAGGGACTTCTTGGGAACAGAGGGGATACTTTATGCTGATGACTGGATCGAGCACATTGAGGAGATCTTTCGACTGGCGGAGATACCAGTCGGACTCCAGGTCGAGGCAGCTGCCAGCCAGATGCGGGATCTTGCCCGTACCTGGTATCAGACGGATCCGAGAGTAGGTACTCCAGGGCAGGCATGGGGAGCTTTCAAGGAGCTCTTCAAGGGGAAGTTTTTCCCAGATCAGGCAGTCGGCGCTTTGGAGACACAGTTCGAGAACCTGGTTCAGGGGAACCAGACCGTAGAGGAGTACGCCGGTGAGTTTTGCCGGTTGAGCAGATTCGTGGAGGGCCTTAGCGAGGCAGCGAAGGCGAGGAGGTTCAGGAAGGGCTTGGTCAAGGAAGTCAAGTCCTTGACCAAGAGTGAGAGGAGTGCCACATTTGAGGATATTCTAGCAGGAGCGATGGCGGCTGAGGATGATCTTGAGCTGAAGCTCAAGAGGGGCCGCGACACCCAGGGAGCTGGCAGCAGTGGAGGACAGGCCAAGAGGCCTCATTTTCAGCACCAGCAGCAGAGGCCATTCCAGCAGCAGAGGCCATTCCAGCAAGTGCAGCAGCCGAGGCACCAGCAGCAGGCACCCAGGCAGCAGGTCGTTAGTTGCACTTTCTGCAAGAAGTCGGGACATGGATGGGGTGAGTGCAGGAAGAGGTTGGGCTGGTGCCTAATATGTGGGGTAGCGGACCACCAGCTGAGGGAGTGTTCCCAGTTCACAGGCAGAGTAGCACAGGGAGCAGCACCAGGAGCAGGAGCCAAGGCTCCGGTAGGTCAGCAGCAGAGAGGACCATTACAGCCACAGCAGCAGAGATTTATGCAGTTTCAGCAGCAGGCTGGAAGAGGTCAGCAGGGGCGTGCTTACGCCATGACAGTTGAGGATGCTCAGGCAATTGGTGATGTGCTTGCAGGTTCTGTTCTTCTAAATTCCATTCCCACCTTGCTTTATTATATCTATCTTAAAATCCAATTCCATCTGCTCCTACCTATTCTTTATTAGTGATCAGTTTTGTCCTGGTAGTTCATTTGGTTTTGTCGATTGTTTGTTGTTTCTTTATCTCTTACTTAGGAGTAGGAGTAGGAGTAGCTTTAGCTATTAATATAATTCTTGACTAACTCTTTTGTCAAGAACTTTCCTCTTAAATAAATTAATTTGTGTTATGCCTTTTGACTTAGAGTTGATAGAGTAGCTCTGACCATAGAATGGTGACCCTTTTAGCCCTGTGATTTATTGTTTCCTTACCTTCCTAGTCTATGCCCATGACCAGGACTATGTATCTTCCTTCATCATTCCACCCTTACTTATATCTTATGCTACAAATTTATCCTTAGTTTTACAAGCTTATCCTTTTCGAGCTTGATCATGATATATTTTATTGGGTGCGCACCCACTAACATATTGTCTAATCAGAACCGACGCATGATGGTCTGATCAACCTATTGCATTTTGGTTCGCCTTTTCATATATTAATCTACGTGGATGTAGACACAGTTAAACTTACCCTAGAATCTTATCCGCAACAGCCTTGATGATTGTTGTTTCCTTACTTTCCCAATTAGGACACCTTATGACCTAAAACTGCTAGCCAATTTTTGGACATGACCCAGTATAGGTCTACTATCCATATTTTGCTTATTTGACCTTGTATGTTGTCTAGGTAGTGGCTTCGTCCCTGATTGTTGGAGGTTTGACCTAGGAGGAGTATGACCATCTAAATTTCGAGGACGAAATTATTTTAAGGTGGGTAGACTTGTAACACCCTGTTTTCTGAAATTGGGGATTTTTGAAAATTTATTATTTTTATTATTTATTAGTGGTATTTTAGTCATGGTATGATTTTCTGGTGATTTTAGTTAGATTAAACCATTTTCTAAGTCATGCTAAGTCATGACTTATGACTTTGTGATTTTGGTTAGTATAACTTAGTGTAAACCCTAGTTTTCTCTAACCTAGAAGTTGCCATGACCATGAGAGCTTAGCCATAGGCTTAGAACCTCAAATTAGTGATTTTTAGCCATAGGGATATTTTGGTAATTTTCTAGAGATTATTGGAATTAAGTAGGATTAGTGAGATATTACTATTCATGGACCTTTAGATTAGTGACTTGCTAATCCCTAACCTAATTACCCTAATCTATAGGTTAAACCCTAACCTAGAATGACTAAGGGGATTAGATATTCATGGTAGTCAAGCTATATAAATATCTAGATATTAACTTTAAGGATATTTTCCTTAAAATCATCAAAATATCTAAACCCCTTTTTGCTAAAGTCCTTGACTTAGCCTTGAAGGAAGACAAGGACACCCCCCCCCCCCCCCATGCTTGGCCGGCCAAGGGCACCCCCCTTGGCAGCCCACCTATGATAAATACCCCATGGATTTAATTCATGAATAAAATTGCATGAAATTCATTCCACAAAAATTCCCTTTTACTCAAACCTTGATAACTTGATCATTTGTGATCCAAATTGACTCTAGTCTTTTGCATTGGAACCCTACAACATCTAGGGAGCTAAGGGAAGCAAGAAATCTAGAATTTGGGAGCTTGGGCATCGTCGAGTTCGAGATCACAACACCCTCTTTTCATTGATTTTCCTTGGAATTTCACCAATAGGTAAATATGTCCAAACCTAGTCTAATTCCTGTTTTTATTTCATAAATGCATTCATATAAGGTTAACCATACTGTGGGTAAAGTTTGGTGGGATTTTGGTGTGTTTTGGTGTCCGTATCGGACACATATCCTAGACTAGGAAATTGTGTTTGATTAAATGTCTCAATGGATTCAAATATTGTGTTTTGCAAAACTTTTTACACAAACACCTAGCCCTGGACTTGCTAACCCTAACCCCACTTGACTGAGCACGTATCGTGTCCCTTTTCGTGTCCAAATCGGACACGAACTCGAGTATTGACAGTGCACAGACACACTGTTCATCCCCTGCTCACTGACACTTCATACTCACTGTAGACACGACGTGGACACGTGAAAATTGGTGTGGACACGGGGGCAGTGTCTGTGCACACTCCCCCAGGGTTTCATGACACTTTGTGTCGTGTAGTGGACACACGGACACGTGCACTGGTCGTGCACTGACAATACACGCACACACAGTGTCAACTTCGCGCGTCTCGTGTCGCGCGGACACGACACAATGACACCTCGTGTTTGCACGAGAGTGTAGCCCATCATGTGGGCTACACGTGGACACGAGCACGAGATTCCACGTGGCTCGTGTCGTGTGCACGAGACACGTGCATCTCTGCACGACGCTGTGCGTGTATACGCGTATCAGTGTTTACCCGAGTCGTGTTTTCTCGTGTTTGGACACATGAAAACGTGTCGTGGTGTCGTGTCAGTGTCCTAGGACACTAGAGTATCTATGGGGGGTTAGTTACCAACCGTTAGTATCGAGTCTTAGCTCGATTGGGTTCGTGTAAATCGAATTATCCCCATTTCCTGTAAACTGTGCACTGTCACAGTTTTGAGATTAAATCTCAGTTTTGAAAATCGAATTTTGATTCGATTTTATTAATGATTTATGTATTAGACTAGTGTATTTTAGTGAGTATATGTGTAGTATACATATATTTGAGGGTGTGGGTCGAATTTGAGGGGATTTGGATGTGTGTGTGTATAGTTATGTATATATATACATATCTATGTATATATGTTATGTGTGTGTGTGTGTGTTTGGGGGTTTGATTGTGGGTTCCAGGTTCTGGAATTTCCCCCCCTCCTGTCCTGATCTCTCACTCTCACTCACAGTCTCTCTCTCTCACACTCACTGTCTCACTCTCTCTCTCATTTCAGTCTCTCTCTCATCCCCTTGTCTCTCTCTCTATATATTATATGTAATATATATGTAGTTATATATATATGTATTGTATATATATATATACATGATATATATATGTATAGTGGTATTAGGTTTATTATGTATAGACAGTGTATTATAAATATAAGTATAAGGGTTGTATTATATATGTTATGCATATATGGATTTTGGGTATATAGATATACATATGTATAACCTCTAGTTATAGGTTTATGAGAAAACCTAGACTATTGGCCTATGGCCAGGATCACTAGCCTATGGTTTGGACTAGCCCTAATGACCCAAAACCCTGCTAGAAAACCCTTGTTGACTAAGGGTTGACCAAAGTCAACATTTGGTCAAAAGTGACCTAGTTAACCTAGAAATGACTAGGAATGACCTAAATCAACTAGTTTGACTAGTTTGACTAAAACCCTAACTAGTTTAACTAGTGTTGACCATGTTTGACCTAATTACCCTAACTGACTAGTCTTTGTTTGACCAATGACTTAGCTGGTCTAAGTTGATCTAGACTTGATCCAGATTGATCATGTTGACTAGTATTTGACTAGTTGATTAAAGTATTGACCAGGAGTTGACTTTAACCTAGATTAAACTTGTTTGACCTTGTTTGATCTTGTTTGACCTTATTTGACTTAGTATGACTTCCTGTGACTTAGTTTGACTATTAGAGTTGACCAAGAGTTGACTTTTGACCAGTTTGACCTAGAATCATGTAGTATGCATTGTATACTTTATTTTTATCATTGTGGATACTTTGTGACTTGTATTACTCTGACTAGGAGCCAGACACCTCTCCTCAGACTGCATATTCTCTACAGACATTCATACAGCAGGCGAGTACATTCTCTGACCGTTTCATACTTGTTCAGGCTTTACTTCTCGCTCTAGATTACTTTACTTGTTGCTGTCACGTTGGTAACACGGATTGGTACTATATGGATCTTTACATGAGATGTTATCCCCCTCGGGAGCATCGGGTACTTCATGTTATGTGTGTTTCACTATCATCATGTACTCCTATGCTTTCATTATTCATGTACACTCATGTGATCATGTACTCTCATGTTTACTGAGCTCTCATGTATACTATCATGTGCACCCTTTTATGGGCCCCATGTGATATCATGTACAATAACGTAACTTGTATAGATCCTTGTGTATTGATTGGGGTACGGGGGAGTAGAAGTGGACATGTGAATAATTCCAAAGTAGTGTAGTCATGTACAAACTCAGTAGTATAGTCATGTATAAATTTTAGCCATTCACATGCCTATCTTGTGCTCTACATCACTAGTCACTACAGTTCTCTATATACAGTAGATATTTCATTACAGCTATCTTTTTTACAGCGTATATTTCCTTTCAGCAGTTCATGTATCTTACTCTATTGCCTGTATCGTATTTCCTAACCTGATATGAACTGCGTGAGATGTATTGTGCTCGTTCCTGTCCTGATTGGACCTGTTGAAAATATTACAGAGGATGAGGATGAGGCCCTGGTGTCTACCTATTATGGAGCAGGACTAGATGATACTTGTATTGAGGACCCTCAGCAGGTTCCACCTACAGCTGAGGAGGATGTTCCAGTAGTCTAGACCAGTTTAGTCTAGGCAGTCTTTTCTATATTTACTTTTTGTCTCACATTCTGTGTTGTATTTTGAGATGTGGAGATGTATAGACTCTTAGACTTATTGTATTATGAGTTGACATTCTGGATGTTATGTATCTTAGACACTTAGTCTTATTTCATCTATGCTATGGTTCTCTTTGAGTTACTATCTATCTGTTCTTCGTTCTTCTACCCTAGATGTGATTGAGATTGTTTTCTATTTGTCACCTCCATTCGGAGAGTATAAACTGTACAGGTACCTTATACTGTTAGATGATTGACCTAGGACAGCGTTCTACCGCCGACACTGCGGCGTAGGCTGGACGTACCCACTTCTCGTGCCCTTACTCTAGGGTGCGGGTCGTGACATATGAGCCTATTACCAAGAGTATATTTAACCACTCTGACAATATCACGAACTTCAATCAGATGTGTGTTGCAAATCGTAACAATATAAAAGAATATGAAGCCCCTTAATCAAACAATATTACAACAATAGATGCGATGAAAATGGTACCTGCCACCACATCACCTTGTGTCGTCGTTAAACTGACGGCCTGGAGCTCGAGCAATGATGTTGATAACATGTTATAAAGATAGAAGAGAAAGAGTATTTATAGCCGAAGAATAGCTCTGTGGCTTTCCTTACTAAGAATATATATAAAAGGAATAAGATAAGGATTGTTGCACACAGAGATAATGGTATCCATTATTTGAATTTATCCACAAATTATAACACAAATATCTTTCTTTGTATTGTGGATATTTTGCAATTCTTTTTTTTTATCATATTAATAATAAATTGAGTTGGATTGGACATGGTCGAAAATTTTCGGAGCATATAATGGGGTTTGAAAGTGAGATCCCTTGAACGGGTAAATAAATAAAAATATCGTTTTTCAAAAACGAATTTAATAAAATATTTTTTTCGGATACCAATTTTATCAATCAATTTAACAAATAAAATCTCTTAAAACAAATTAACAGATAAAAGATGATAAAAAAAAGTAAGTAGTTGAGTCAACTTACTATTTTTTTCCCTAACTGTGAAACAAGGCAAATAAAAACAAGAACATTTAGAGATACAAAAACAAAATATCTGTTAGAATAATAAAAAATATTTTAAAAAATAATAAATTAGTTGATCTCGTGGTAATAGCTCTTCTAATGAATATTTGTGGATATATGGTTTAAATCATGTAATTGTCATTTTGGTTACTAAAGCTTATTATGTATAAGTGGATGTAGACTAGTAGTCTCTTTTCGGACCACCTTCCTAGTAAAGTCAGTACTACGGAGTACTGCTTAAGTGGGTATAGTGCCTGTTTGAGCCTTTCTATTGCAATTGAGTAAACTAGTAAGTGACATTGGGTCATATTTGGAAACCTTGCCTATTGAGAGGCCTGAGGCACTCGGCTAATCTCTGGGTCGGCACTGAGTAGGATAATCTTTGGACATCCCAACTGAGAAGGAATAAGTACCAAGCTCATAGTTACTTTCAAAATCTCTACTAATATAAGGGGGCTTCAAAACGGCTCAAGATTGAGCCGTGTAAGCCATATCTATATCATCAGCCGTTTTATTTTAAAATTATGGAATATTATAATTTTACCGAATACTTTTTTTTCCTTCCGCATAACCGAATACCCTCCATTGTATTCTCATATATCCATAACAAATTATAGTAAATTTAAATTAATTTTTTTATAGATCTTAATTAAAATGTAAATATATAAAAAAACAAATTTAAATTTAAATATTTAAATTATATTTTGATAAGAATAAAAAAAAAATTTATTTTACGTGCGTTTGCACGTGCTTTTATATACATAAGATGTACATTTTTTTTTCAAATATGAAACTATAAACTGTAATTTTAACTCATCAAATCTTTTTCCCTAAAAAAAAAAAAAAAGCTCATCAAATCTTCACTAGAATTTCGAAAGAAAAGAAATCGTACTCTGATGCCACCTAAACTTAAAAAAAAAAAAAAAAAAAAAAAAAAAAAATCCCTTTCAGCAGCTTTCCTCTTTCAAAGCATTACATATCATTCTTATAAATAATGAATCAATTGCCTGTCCTTTTTTCCTTTCCCAAAACTTCATTTTTGCATCCTTACATGCATAATTAACAATTGAAACAAACCATAACCATGATTTTTTTATGCTTCTTATGTCAACCCTGTCATTTTTGACTTAAAACAAACTACTATACATTTCGGTAGCTTTTCTCTTTCAAAACTTTATTTATTATTTATTACATAATTAGCAACTACAACAAAATACATGGAAATGGACCCTTCAATTCAAACCAATCCATTTATAATTCAAGATATCAACATGCAAAATCATAGTTCAACGGACATCCACCTGTAATAAAAAAAAAACTCATAAATTTTGTGGGAAAAACCATAAATATACACAAAAGATAATCGTATAAATAAGATGTATATATGTTTAGGGTTTTTTTGCTATTATAAACTCAACTACAACTAAATAACCTGAACTTTACATATTTCATAATTTGCTATTATAAACTATTAAAATTAAAAATTGCTATCTGAACTTTAATATATTTACAAGTTGTTATTCTCTACCAATTAAATAGGGAATTAATAAAAAATATATATAAAAATAAGAAGGATATCATTGTTAACGCAGTAGGCTAGCAAGTTTTAAATTTATGAAAGTTTTAAATGTTTATTTGTTGTGATAATAGTTTATGATAATAAATTGCTAATTTTAATAGTTTAGAGCAGAGGAAGAAAGTTCAAAATATTTGATAACAATTCAAGGTATTTCATTTTGAAAGATATGAGGTACATGGTTTAATGCATTTCAAATTTTACTGGCGAGCCTATGAAATTCCAATTCCTTGAATCGAATCGATAGTAACCCAAAAACCAATTCATGAAATCCAAAAAAAAAAAAATTCTTAGACACAAATTCCTGAGATTGTCAATCTTATTAATTAACTTAACGTTGGACAATAGAATCAAGCATGCTCCATGCCCCCCTCATGTAGAATATTTATTTATTTGTTGAAAATAAATATTATTTTACAGGTAATGTCATACGAGTGGGTTGGACAATCATTTAGAAAATACAAAGGTGCTTTTTAGATTTTTGCAAACCTTTTTGAAGAATCTCCTTTGAGATGCAAAAGACGTGAATCTGAAAAGGACTTGGAAATAATGAAAAAGCGTACTTTTGTATGTATTTGCTAGGAACACCCTGGAAATATCTATTATTACAAAGTAAGCAAGACGTAAAATGGTTTAAAGTATTGAGGCTACTCTAGTATTGTTTTTGTTGCTTTTAAAAGCATTAACAAGTTTTAAGAATAGCATACTCGTTTTCCAAAAAATTACCTACAAAATGAACCAACTTATCAAAAATAAAATAAAAAGTAGTATTATCAAATGATTTTTGTTGGTGCTTTTAAAAATGAAGGTTACGATGTTACTTAGGAAGCAAAAATCAATGCAAATACACTACCTAACTTATATATGAATAAAGGGACAGGAACTTTTAAATTTTTGATATAAATAATGTCCTTGTATTATCATTAAGAAAGTAAAGTAACTTATTTATGAACAAAATAAATAAATAAATAAATAGCCAATAGCATCTTTACTATTCTAATACTCAATCAATTAATCAAATGGACAAGTTTGGTTCAGGCCCCTGTAAATTTTAGTAACCCTTAGGTATCCATTGGAGCAGTCAACTCCAATACACGTCCTTATAAAAGCTATGTCAAATTTCAACTTGATACTATCAACAATTCAAAAAATTTAACTTGATACCATAAACTTTAATATTAGACAACTTAATACATCAACTATAATTGTACAATTTAATACTTTAACAGTGCGAACGAAAAATCTAAAATGATAAAAATATTCCCATAATCAACGATCCGCTTCAAATATTCTCAGATGGATGGATGAGGGTAATTTGGTCAAAGATTTATTATTTATTTTTGTTGCAACGAAAAAATTAACCTCTGACCTTCGGAGGGCATCGAATTGAAATATATTAATAGTTAAGGGTAGTGCTTAAATTAAAATTTTTGAATACTTGAGAGTATCAAGTCAAAATTAACCCTAAAAACTTATAATATTTTTTTTGTCTCAACCCCCATGTACATAATTAAAAAATACCACATCAAAAGTAGTACAAAAATAATATAGCATAATTTAAAACTGTGTGCTTCAACTTCTTAGTTGACTGGGGCATACTATTTTATATCATAGTGACCTAAAGTAACTATGACTCATAATAAATAAATACTGTATTTATCTGTACTTTTCAAATTAAGAAAGCTTTAAGAAATGGAGGCAAATAAAATAAAATATGACATAAACAGGACTAAACCATAAAATAGAGGCACTAATCTGAAATATACTAAATGGTGGGGTGTCAGACATGATGTTTTTCATCATGACGTTGACATAGACATAAAGCATTAATCTAAGATGCAAAAGATAATACTACTCTTTTGCAGTTTCCACCCATAGAAAGCAATCAATTAAATTCAATGCAATGATTCTTTTTTCCACAAATGTTAAAAGGTGTGAACAAATGCACCATGAAAAAAGTGATGTTGTCCCCTTATTTTGGGCAGACGCTCTCACCACACCAGCAAAAAGAAAATTAACACTAATATAGTAATTAATTATATTTTATGCATATCAACCGAAATCAACTGACCTTTGTGGTCAGTAAGGAGAGGTATAACTTATTTGGCTTGACGAACGGTCTCGAAATCAAACTGCGAAAATAAATGTGGTGTGTGTGGGGTAACGGACATAAATGGCATGTAACACAATGTTTATAAAGTCTCGTACGCTATGCCTGATATCGCAAAAAAAAAAAAAAAAAAAAAAAATTCTATGCATGTCAAAAGTGAATTCATTTATCAATTTAGTTCATGTGTAGTATTTTTTTTTATCTTTCCCATTTTTTACTTTCATTTTACATTTGGATTAGAGATTTATAACCTAATAGTTGTTTTTTCAGAAAATTTACTGTACAATAAGAAATTTATTAAAAATTGCGTAAAACGATAGAAGTTTGGAAATTTAGTCCAATTTCTGACACACGGTCTGTCGAAAATTGGACAATGTCCAATTTTTGACATACCATCTGTCGGAAATTGGGAGGGATGTTGGGTTGGGTTGGGGGATGCTGGGTTGGGTTGGTTATTGGTTTTTTTTTTCTTTAGGGTTGGGGTCTAATTAGGTTCAAGTTAGGGTTAGGGTCTAGATTAGGTTCAAGATTAGTGTTATGATACAATTTTTTTTTATTAGGAATAAGCATTAGTGTTTGTTTAATAAATAAAATTATAAAATTAGTCTAACCATAAACACTTCACTCCTTCTTCTTCTTCTTCTTAGAATATGAGTAATAAATATAATTAAAAAAAAATTAAACTAACCATTTCTTCTTCTTCTTCTTCCTCCTCCTCCTCCTCTTCTTCTTCTTCTTCTTCTTCTTCTCGGTTTGCTACTAACACATCACAGCAACTCCCCTCCCCTCAACTTTTAACTCCCCAACCACCAACTCACCAACAACTCTTTACTCCTCGAACCGACCCAACCCCACCCGACCGGCTGATGGATATCTGACATATGGTCTGTCGGAATTTGGAGTGATGTCCAAATTCCGACAGACAGACTGTCTGTCAAAATTTGAACATCACTCCAAATTCCGACAGACCATCTGTCGTATCATATCGTTTTTACAAAAAATTCTAACTTCTATCGTTCCTACTAATTTCTATATATTTTCTTATCCTACAGTAAATTTTATGTTGTTTTTTTTATCCCATGCACACACACACGATTGGAGGGCTCGAACCTTGCCGGCCCCTCCGGGGGTCCACTATAATACCACTGGTCTAGAGAGATCGGACATAACCTAATAGTTCGAAAGATTTCCATTTTGCTTGCATATAATTTCTCATGAAATTTGTTAAAAGATGAAGTTGTACACTACGGTTTAACGTCATTGTAGAAGTATAAATGCCAACCGATTGTATAACCTGTTGGGGTCCAAGATCTAAGTTGTCAATACTTTAGCTTGGGCATGGAGAAGGAAGAGGGTGATAACCCTAGAAAATAATGTTGAGGCTATAATTTGGAAGAAACTAACATATTCCCTACTGTTGATTCAATCTTCGTTTATAGTATATGAGAATTACATAGAAAGACCAACATAACCCTAAAGTATCTAGTAACTGATTTAACCCTAAGTCTCTAGAAACACATCAAGACAATTAACAATCGTCACGAAACTAGATTTTCAGAACTGATCAAAATAAATATTTGGATAACTTATAGCTCGGGACCCAAGCTAAAATATTGCCAACTATAAATTTTAGACCCCAACCGCATCAACATGTTATACAACTGATTGATCGATTGGCCTCTATCTTCGACACTCTCCTTAAATTTCAACACGTTGATCAAAGGGAAGCATGTACAACTTGTAAGTTAAACTTTTTTTTATTTATTTATAAACTGACTTGACTTGATCTACAAACTGACTCATAATTGCTCATGTCGGATGATGAATGCAATGCTCCTATCGATAAGAAGGTTGTTGCTGACAATGAGATGACTACTGCTCGATATATCTAATGACTGATGATGCGTCTGCGGCAACTGATGGTTGATGATGCTTGTGGCTGCTTCTTTTGAACAAGCTGAATATGATGTATCATCATGCTCAACTTGCAACGAGCTAAACTGGAACTTTGAAGGCGAAGCCCACGATCTTATGTTAAATCCATATTCTTGGACCAAAACACAATAATGGACCAATATGTGATTCGCTTTAGCTTAACCCATCTAGGATCCAATCTTCTCTGGATGTCCCAAATATGTCTTCAACTTGGAGATTATAGAGAGGTAATGACCGCTAAAACTAAGGGTCTCCCCCTTACTAAGATGATTGTTGTTAGCATAATGACAAAGTGACGACAACAAAATTTGAACCCGCACTAATGGATATCCGTGATTGTTTTCCCAGAATTAGAATTGGATTCTCATAGATTAATATGGTTTGGGTATCCAACTGAATGTTTGTTGGGTCGGTGAGGTGCGTACGTTGGCATGCTGATTTAGTGTAACTATTAGTGGTATTTGCAACGATGCCGATGAAGATCTGGTGTCTAAAGGCGATTGAAGACAGTGACACGAGATGATATTATAGACAACTTCCAAAACTTGACTTCACCTTATTAATGACTATGAGAATCTAACGAAGCTGCGACGAAGATGGATAAGCACCCGGATAATGGGTCGTGGATGATGACCTAAAGCTTCTTCCGCGACGAAGGATGTCAGACGACGACGATGAAGATCTGAATAATCTATACTTTTTCTTTTTCTTCTTCGACAATGATGTCGATGAAGATGGACGAGGAAGACAACATCAAAATCTGATGAAAGATATAAGATTTTTTACACATTTACAAAGAAAAAGAAACTTTCTTTTTTTTTTCTTCATCATTTTCCACCTTTTACCTACACGTCGTAGTAGGACGCTGACGACAACTTCAATGAACGAAAAACGTACCTATAGAGGGTGCCGGCTTGATCTCTCCTACAAGGATCATGGATCTCGTTCTAGTACCATATTGGAATTCATGATACAAATGTAGGCATGGAGATGGAAGAGATTGTAAAAACCCTAAAAAATAAAGTAGATGCTATAATTAGGAGAAAACCAACACATCTACTACTAGGGATTCAATCTTCATTTATAATGTATGATAATTACATAGAAAGGCCAACATTATCCTAGAAACTCTAATAACTGACTTAACCCCAAAGTCTCTATAAACCGATAATTTCCATCACAAACCCAAATTATCGGGGTAGCGAAAATAAATATTTGACTAATTTGTAGCTTGATGTCCAAGCTAAAATATTGCCAACTTTAAATCTTGTACTGCAGTGGGTATACAACCGGTTGACCAATTGGTCTCTTTACTTCTACGATCATCATTCAAACCTTCTCATATATGGAGCAAATTTTGTACAACCTTATGTAACCGACTAGCAACGTGATAATGAACTCTCTTTTGGCTAAGCTAAACTTTTACGTATGAAGAAAACTTGGATAGAGATGTAGATGATACTGATTTGCTACAAGAAATTACATCCAACTTTGTGACATATTGCGCCAAAAAGTTAGAAAGCATGACATCTCTTAGGGTCTGCTTGGATTGAGGGTTAATAGGGATAAGTGAGGAAAAGTTAAGTGAGGGAGAAATAAAATCATGTTTGGTTTGAGGATAGGATTTAGGAGGGAGGATTATAGAGGGTTAAGTGAGGGTTTATTTCATCATATTTTCTCCATTTTTTTAACCCCCAAATCGGAGGGTTAACAAGGGTGATTAGAGAGTTTTGTTTAAAAAGTCATAAATACCCTTTTGTTGTATAAAATACCATAATTTTTTTCTCAATTTTTTCTTGTTCTCAACATGTTGCTCCGTACCTTTCTAATTTGTGAATATATTTTGACAAGTTATAATTAAAATTTCAATCAAATTTAATTTTATGACATATGTAATAAGATTATTTTGGTAAATATTATATTTTTATTAATCTTCCTCTCACTCAAAACCCCTAATCCAAATAAGAGATATTAAATACCCTCCACTTAACTCTCATTCCTATCCAAATAAGATTCTATGTATTGACTATACTTCCCCTCACTTAACTCCCCCTCATTTAATCTCACTTAACTCTGCTTATTTTTTTCCTCTCAATCCAAGCGGACCCTTAGCGAACACTATAGTTATATATGGATGTAAAAAAATATGGATGTAATTATTGTAGAACTAAAACTACGTATTGAACAGTTATTAATTTGTAAAATGTTTAAAAAGCACATGTCATGCTTACAACATTTTCCTATTTTAAGTAAAGTTGGACATAAATTAAGCTCACCCAATAAGTCAATATTACAAACAAAGAAAAGTACAAGTTACAACACAACGTCACGACACAATTAATCCTTTTCTACTTGAAAATAAATAGGCAGAAATGGACAATAGTAGATGTTGACGATAGAGGATTTGGATCGACCACATTAATTAAATTATCTGTAGAAAGCCACTTTAATGGAAATAATCTTTGTCAATTAAATATAACTAATTGCTCAAAATTTTACTTAATCCTGTCGTCTAGTCCCTTCTCAAAAACTCCATTGATAGCTTGTCACTATCATTTCATTACACTTTGCTTGGAGCGTTGGAGTTGATCCATTCTTATGTAAACATTTGATTAACAAGATCCACTCGTCATCATCCAAACAAATTAGCTCAATTGTGACAATGAAAATGATTTTCTGCGATTTGTAACTGCGGACGTGACCGTCGGCCGATATGGCGGCCGGTCATTGGTTTCTCTTGCTATCTTCGGACTCCACTCGAAGCAGGGAGCCAATGACCGGCCATCACGTCAGCCGACGATCTCGCCTGCGGTTACAAACCGTGGACAACATAGCAGCTCCGTTGTGACAAATGCCTAATTATATAGTTCCTTCGAGCCTACCACCTTTGACTCAACAATTTGGACTAGTTTTGACAAACATCATTTATTTGTAGGACATCAAAGACAACATTCTATATGGTTCTGGAATCATGTAAAATTAGAATTTAATCCGAAAATATTTTGGATTCCATGCTCTTGTACCTAAACTCTGAAGTGTGCAACACTTATTGTTCATGTGAAAAGCAGCACAGATACCAGACGAGACCGGTAGGGTTCAACTCCCAACTGCAAGGACGTGTAGGTATGTATGGATTGTAATTAAAAAAAAATCCTGAAGTGAAAATTGCTCTAGTAATGTTTTAAACATCCAAATCCATTTTTTTAACGTATACATTTAGAAAATGCTCCCATAAGGAACAATATTACGGTAGTTAATGGAGATGCTAGAAATACAAACTTTATTTGAAGTTTTAAAAATGATATAATTTTTTTCAGCGTTAACAAATGACATATAACCCTTAAAAGAGATTGTTGGCAATGGATCGAACTAGACCAATTAGCCCCATGTGGTTGGCCAACTAGTTCGGGGCCAATATGGATATCTGACCAAATGTGGGTGGACCCATTAAGGCTTCCATGTTGTCTATAAATAAGACAACTACAAAATGTTCAACACGGTAGATCTCCCGTTGAACCAAGTCGTAAAAGACTGTTGGTACTTTAGCACGTAATGTATGCCAGCATGGGTAGGGGTGAGTATTCGGTTTATTCGCGCGGTTTAAACCGAACCGAATAACCCAAAATCGAATTGGACCGAAACTGAATAAGTAAAACCGAAACCGAACCGAATTGGCCCAAAACCGAATCAAATCGATTCGATTTTCGGTTTATTCATATTTTTTTGAGCTTTTTTTTGTTAATATATATAGTAACTAAATATACATAGACATATTTAGTATATACCTATATATATTTAGTATGTACCTATATATATTAATACTTATATATATATATATATATATATATATATATATATATATATATATATATATATATATATATATATATATAAATTAATTAATTAAATTTTCTTATTTGGTTTTCGGTTTTGGACCGAAACCGAAACCGAATAAGAAAATTTAGTATTTTTAAAACCGAAACCGAACCGAATTTTTTTAAAACCGAACCGAACCTCTTATTCGGTTCGGTTCGGTTTTCGGTCCAAAACCGAATAATGCTCACCCCTAAGCATGGGAGGCGTTTACGCGTAACACATGGGTCGCATGCCACGTTGCTTGTTCATTATGATAAAGGACATAATGTCCAATCAATGTAGGATATAATTGTGTCCCTTCAAGGGAATTATAATACCCTGTTCCGTACGGTACATTGTGCTGGCTTGCTGGATCGGAGGGCCTCAATGGTTGGTTTGTTTGAACAGACTGATGGGATGTGAGTTGTGCAAAAAAATCACGAGATTTGAGTGGTGATCAACGTAGACTTGCATAACTTGGTCAGATTGAATAGTTTAGAGAGCATCGCTTGTATGGTTATACCAATCAAGAAGATCGTACATTACATCAAATCGTCTTTTTGAGAAACTGTATAGTATATGCTTGATTGAGACAGAAATATTATTCATCATAGTTGGTGGTTCTGATCATTCTCTCATTTACTTTCACACTTAATAGAAAGAACTCTTATTAGTCGATTTTTTTTTCTATTTCCATGAAATTGTTTATTATACTAAGTAAAAACAACAAACATAAAATAGAGTAATCTGATTATTGTTAACTTGCTATATGGAGAGAAGAAAATCTCAATGAAGAGTGTAACTACAAATTCGTCTATATCTAATACAAATTAGTTTTCTATGTTAATACTTATGTGAATTTCCATGGAAAATAAACTCTAGACGTTTCTGAATTGTGTTCGTATCGTGTCGTAACAGTAACTTCAGAGTCGATGAGGGAGTGATCATTAAGTAATACTTCAAAATCATTGAAGTCGAGCTTGTTGTTTTCCTTCTCTATTTTGCTTGATATGCTTAAGGGTATCCCTCGGTGTTTTATATGAGTTGATGCCTCCCCCAGTGGAGGTCCCACGAAGAAACTGAGGGATATTTGTGCTTTTTTTAAGGTGTCATTTTCTCCGGACCAGCAAGTAACGTCAAGAGGGAATTGTTGGCTGTGAATACACAGCACATGTGCAAACCCAACCTCCTCAAACACCTCTTTGACTAATTCCTTCCGACTTTTCTTGTACATGTTGGAACTGTTGCTACAGTCCTATTCTTTTGCCTCCCATTTCTGCACGTTCCTCCATGGAACTGCCAATGGTTTTGGTCTTTGATGCCTATATATTTCGGCTTCTTTTCTCAGAGCAATACACAAAAAAAAAACTCCTCTTTATTCTCGCTCTGCTGCTCTTCACTAACTCTTGTTCGTCTTCCTGCGTCTGGGCAAGGCTAAGTTCGGGTCGATCTCTCGACGTTGTGTGCGACAGCAAGAAGCCGGTGATACCGGGGGTTTTACCACTAGGAGAATCTGAGAAAAGTCTGCACATAAGACCTCGGATCAACTCTTAGGGCAGTGCGTTCAGCGCGACTTCCCCATAGGCCGGTAACTCTGTTCTAATTTATTTTATTTTCTTGTTTCAAGTTTGCAGAAATCAAAGCATAAAGGAAATTTCGATAACAATCTAAGAGTTGAAACGTTTACTTTAGTAATTTTCCTAAAACTTACTTCCTGCAACAAAACTTTTAGTATTTTCTGTTCTGTTAACACACGAAATTTTTCTGTTAAGTAAATTTTGGTTCTGTCAAGCCTTTTTGGTAATTGTTCAGTTATTGGTAAATTTTTGGTTCCTTAAGGTTCTGTTAACGTTAAGGTTCCTTAAGGTTCTGTTAAGCCTTATTAGTAAATTTTTGGTTTCTTAAGGTTCAGTTATTGGTAAATTGTTTAGTTCTGTTAAGCGGATTTTTTCCTTAAGGTTCTTTTAAGCAAATTTTTGTTATGTTAACGCACTTTCAAAAAAAAAAAAATTTGTTCAGTTAACACTCTTTAAGGTTTTCTTAAGGCTAACTCTGTAGTATATTGTTCAGTTATTGGTAATGTGTTACAAAAGTTTTCTTTAACAACCAAGCTACAAATTATTGATCATTATATTGTTCCGTTACTTTGCTAGATCTATTACCAATTGACACCTTTGTTGAATGCTTAGTTAGAAAACTTGGTATCTTCAAGGGATAGTTCTTTGAACCATTATCTCTACAGCCCCTGTCAAATTATTGAGTACTTGCATTATTATTCTTGCAGACTTTAGACGGCTATACTTGTCACCATGACTGGAAAAGACGAGACTTCTACCGCTAAGCCATCCAAGTTTGATGGCACCCACTTCAAGAGGTGGCAGAGTCAGATGAGATTCTGGCTCACCACTTTAGGACTGATGTCAGCCATTGATGGCTCCACATCCATCATCAATGATTCTGACGACACTGAGTCTGACATAGGAATGTCCAAATCCTCCGGTACCTCCAAACCAAAAACCCCTAAGGATATAGACTTTCACTGCTTCCATCGAATACTAAGCACTTTATCTGATTCACTTTATGATATATTCTTTGAATATAAAAGCGCTAAAGAACTTTGGGATGCTTTAGAAGATGAATACGCCTGTGATGATGCTGGAATTGAAAGATTCACTTCTTCAGCATTTAATAGGTATTTCATGGTAGATGACAAACCCATGAATGAACAAATCCATGAATTCCAAAAATATGTGAGGCATATTCAAGCTAAAGGTACCACCTTCTCTGCTGAACATAAGATAGCTTGCCTAATAGATAAGCTCACTCCTTCTTGGTCTGATATAAAAAGGGATCTCACTCATACCCAAGGTGACCTTACCTTTGCTGAAGTCTTGAAGAAAATTAGAACTGAAGAACAGCTTAGACTAAGGTCTAACCCTAAGACTGAGACTAAGGCTAAGGTAAACCTAGTAGAGTCACCCCCTCATAAACCTAAGCCTAGTAATCCTCTCAAACCCAAGAAGAACTTCGTTAAGAAGAAGCTTAACTTTCAGCAGAACCACAAGAACCGTCACCACCAGCAAAACCACAGACCTAGAAATGTCAGTCAGACTCAGGATCAACAGAAATTTTGTTTGGTGTGTGGTAGGACAAACCATCTATCCTTCAACTGTTTCCAGAGGAAGAAGGAACCTATCAAGACTCCCTATAAGGGGAAAGGTCCAGCCAAACCTGAAGCCAACATGATTCTGGATGGATCTTCTGTTTCCTTCAGGTCTGTGACTTACCAACCTTTAGTTAATATTTTTTACCATTCTGATGACTGGTGGTTGGATTCTGGAGCTAATGTTCATGTTTCATTTGATCGCTCCTGTTTTTCAAACTATCAGGAATCATGTGGAGGAGGCATAACCCTAGGAGATGGCTCTACGGCACAGATTGTAGGAAGAGGAAGAATAGATCTGAAGATGACATCAGAAAAAATTCTGCCTCTTCATGATGTTCTTCATGTGCCGACTGTTAGAAGGAATTTAGTTAGTGGCTCCCTTCTTGTAGCATCTGGATACAAGATTGTTATGGAAGCCAATAAAGTTGTTTTTTCTAAGAATAAGTCCTTTGTTGGAAAAGGATTTGTAAAGGATGGTCTTTTTATTCTCAGCACTATTAATAAAATGTCAGACCCTTCTCCTGTTGTTTCCAATGTAGAATCTTCTAATGTTTGGCATGGTAGATTAGGGCATGTGAACCTGGGTTCCCTTAGAAGGATGATGAACCTAAATCTTATTCCCAAGTCTCATGTGGATAATAAAGAAAAGTGTGAGATTTGTGTTCAAGCCAAACATTCTAGACTACCTTTCAAATCTGTAGAAAGGAATTCTGATATTCTAGAACTAGTTCATAGTGATGTTTGTGATTCAAATAGGGTTCTGACTCAAGGCGATAGGAAATACTTTGTCACATTTATAGATGATTGTTCGAAGTATTGCTATACCTACCTTCTCAAAACCAAAGATGAAGTTTTAGATAGGTTCAAGGTTTACAAATCAGAGGTTGAAAACCAATTAGAGAAAAAGATTAAGATCCTTAGATCTGATCGTGGCGGAGAGTATACCTCAAACGATATGACCAACTTCTGTGAAGAACACGGAATAATTCATGAGGTAACTGCTCCTTATTCACCACAGTCCAACGGAGTTGCAGAAAGGAAGAATCGCACTCTGTTAGACATGGTGAATGCCATGCTTCTCAGCTCAGGTGTTCCTGATAACTTGTGGGGAGAAGCTTTATTAACTGCCTGCTACATCCTAAATAGGATTCCCAGTAAATCTAAGGATAAGACTCCCTATGAATTATGGAAAGGTAGAACTCCTAGAGTCCATTATCTCAAAGTTTGGGGATGTCTAGCAAAAGTTGGAATCCCTGAACCAAAAAAGAGAAAGATTGGACCCAAGACCGTAGATGCTGTGTTCATAGGATATGCCTTAGATAGCAATGCCAATAGATTTCTAGTGACTAATTCTGAAGTAAATGAAATCTCCAACAATACCATCATAGAAGCTAGAGATGCAGTTTACTTTGAGAATATATTCCCTTTTAAGAATAGAATTTCTTCCAACCCCTCAAGTTCTTCCCTAGCTCCTTCTACAAGTTTCCACTGCCAACCTGAACAAGACTTAGAACCTAGAAGAAGTAAAAGAGAAAGGATTGAAAGGAATTTGGGGGAAGGCTTCTTCACTTATCTGATAGAGGGTGATCCCTCAACTTACGAAGAAGCAATATCTTCCCCTGATGCTCCTTTCTGGAAAGAAGCCATTATCAATGAATACAACTCTATTATGGAGAACAATACCTGGTATTTAGCAGACCTACCTTTAGGTAGTAAACCTATAGGTTGTAAGTGGATCTTCAAAAAGAAACTTAGAGCTGACGGTACTATAGAAAAATACAAAGCTAGATTAGTAGCCAAGGGTTTCACTCAGAAAAAAGGACTAGATTATTTTGACACCTATTCTCCTGTAGCTAGGATTGCTTCTATTAGAACCCTTCTAGCCTTAGCTTCCATTCATAACATGCTGATTCACCAAATGGACGTAAAGACAGCCTTTTTGAATGGTGATCTAGAAGAAGAAATCTACATGGAGCAACCTGAAGGCTTTATTGCTAAAGGTCAAGAAAAGAAAGTTTGCAGATTAGTAAAATCTCTTTATGGCCTAAAGCAAGCTCCCAAGCAACACTACCAAAATAAGTCATATTACCGACGTAATTAGCGACGTTTTAAGAAAACGTCGCAGGAAAATAATAATTTAGCGACGTTTTTTTATAACGTCGCAAGACGTCACTATTAGCGACTGACAGCGACGTTCTGCGACGTATTTAAACTACGTTTGCATTTTAAAGAGCTCACGTCGCGTATAAGTCGGTAAACGTCGCTAATATTAGTGATATTAGCGACGTTTTTCGACGTATTTATTACTTCATCGCTAATATCAATGATATTAGCGACGTGTACCGACGTTCTTATATGACGTCGCTAAAGTGTGAATATAGGTCAGGTTCGAGTTTTCATTCCCCCCATTATTTCCCCCCAATATTTTCCTTCCCTCCCGACCCCGAGCCGGCTTCCCCCACCCCGTCGACCCCCGTCCGACCGCGCCCTCGGCGACCCCCACCGACCTCGGCGACCCCTCTCCTCTCCCCAACCCTCCCCCTCCCCCCCCATCAGCTCCCCGGCCGACCGTCGGTGGCCGCCGCGAGCACCGACCCCCTCTCCTCTCCCCGACCTTCGTGACCGCCGCGAGCACCGACCCCGTCCTCCGGAGACCGTCGACCCCCTCTTCCCCTCGTCAATTTGGTAAACCCTAACCCTAACGCCATTTTTATTACTTTTTTTTTCTTTTTTGCATATTATTCTGATCAATGTAAACCCCCATTGGAGATGGCGTAGTCCTTTAAAATTGGGAAAGAAGATGTAAACTAGGTTTAGGGTTTCGGATGGGGCATGTGGGACTGATGGTTTGGGGTTTCCCTACATAACTATGATACCTACACTGTTCTGGGAATTTTCAGAGATTAATAGGATAATAAATTGGTTAATTAATGTAATGTATGGTTCACTAAATGATGTGGTTATATGATTACATGGGTTATGCTACTCAACTTGGGTTTGCATTACATGGGTTTGTATTTTGGGGTTCAATTTGGGTTTGCATTACATGGGTTATGCTACTCAACTGAACTGTAAGTTTTATATTAATATTGAAATTAAATGATAAATATAGACTGTGATGTAATGTTAATACTGGGATTGATTTGTGGATTTTAGTTTGTTTAGATATTGTTCACAGTTATGTAGATGTTAAGTTTATTTCATATCTTACATGTTCAAAACTGTCATGATATGAATATATGCAATAACTGAGAAATGAGATGAACTTGAGATGTAATGTATAACTAAGATTGTTTTTGAACATTAACCTGAGATTAACTGAACATGAAACCTGAGAATGCATACATGACTGAACTTGATTTTCCTTTCCTTCATGCATATAACTTGAGATTTATATGAACTGTTAAACTTGGAAATGAATGTATGAACTCTTCTTCTTTTACCTTTTTCCTCTCGTAAATCTGAAAACACTTGTTAAATCTGAGATTGAATCTCATTAGACTGACTTGGGTTAGATGTCTAAACCTGGGGTTAACACTCTCCTCACCTGCTGTACATTTTTGAGTCCACCAGAGATGGACTGAACTTTGACATGGTGAACACCCACACACCCTATTAAACCTAGATTTTGACTTAGTTTGACCAGAAAGTTAACCCATATTCAGTCAAACCCTAGATTTTGACTTAGTATATGGTTACTAGATCCTAGTGTAGAGTAGTATGTAGAGGAGTATGGCTACTAGTGATATATATATGTAGGTCCATGTGTATCTGTATCGGACTATCGCTATCGGTATCGAACTATCGCTATCGGTATCGGACTATCGCTATCGGTATCGAACTATCGGTATCGATCGAACTATCGGTATCGGACTATCGCTATCGGTATCGGACTATCGCTATCAGTATCGACCGTATATACTTAGTATCGGGAGTAGCAGATTAGTATCGATCAGTATATAGGTTTGTGTTAAGATCAAGGTTCAAAGTATCGGTATCGGAATAGTAGGCCGAATAGGAGGCCGAGATAGTCGAATGAGAAGAAGGGAAGAAGGGAGGAGCAGATGGGTCCAGAGCCATGGTGGAGGAGGAGAAGTAACATGAGAGCAGTTTCTGCCGTAACATCTCCTGTGGCTCTGCTGGCAACTGAAGTCCAGATGCTACAAAGGACGATCCTTCGCTGAAATCGACTACAACACCCATCAGTTCAAGTTCATTCCTATATGAGTAGATTTCAATGCCATCGAAGCCATCAGTTTGTTGACCTTCCTCTATGGCATTGGAATATACTCATCTAGGAATGAACTTGAACTGATGGGTGTTGTAGTTAATTTCAGCGAAGGATCGTCCTTTGTAGCATCTGGACTTCAGTTGCCAGCAGAGCCAGGAGATGTTACGGCGGAAACTGCTCTCATGTTACTTCTCCTTCTCCACCATGGCTCTGGACCCATCTGCTCCTCCCTTCTTCTGATACTAATCTGATACTCTCTGATACGGTCTACCTAACCTATATACTAATACTAATCTGATACTCTCTGATATTAAGTACATCCGGCTTACTAGCTAGCGGATCCACCAGTTACATGATTATATACTAATTATGTTTAGTTTGTCTTACGATACAGATTTTCACTACCTTGATGTATCTATCTTACAGAATTATGGAGCTGAATTACTATCTGCGGAATCATACTTGGATGTACAACCGTCATCCTGATGACATGTGCGGTGTGCGGGATGAATTCATAGAGGGTGTACACCAGTTCCTGCAGTTTGCCAAGGCGTTCCCTCAGTACATGGACGGTACCAAAATTAAGTGTCCGTGTGTGAGATGTCGCAACTTGAAATATCATCCAGAAGTGGATGTCACGTATCATTTGTACTCGAAAGGTTTCACGCCGAATTACTATCAGTGGAGCGAGCACGAAGAACTTGTGTCTTTAGCATCGGAGTACGAGCCTTATGTGGATGTCCACAACAACGCTCCTTACGACGATGGGTTGGTGAACATGGTTTTTGACGCGGCCGGGCCTAGTTTCGATCCGGATGATCATGATGCACCTGAGGAGGCACCGAACCCCGATGCTACAGTTCATGGAGTTGCTGGAGAATGCAAGGACTCCATTATATCCTGGTTGTGAGGATCATTCACCGTTGGAGGTGGTTACAAGATTGTTGAGCATCAAGTCCGATTTTAACATGTCGCAAGATTGCTACAACCGTATTATGGAGTTGCTTATAGAAATATTGCCTGAGGGTGCGAAGTTGCCTAAAGACTTCTACCGGTCTAAGAGGATGGTTAGATCGCTCTGGATGGGATATGAAAAAATCGATGCCTGTCGCAACGGGTGCATGTTGTACTACAAAGACGACAAGGATGAAGACGCCTGCAGATTTTGTGGTGTCGATCGCTACAAGGCCTGTGGTAGAGGAAAGTCTGTCGGTGCCAGGAAGCCTACCTCTTCGATGCACTACTTGCCGTTGACGCCGCGTTTGCAGCGGTTGTTTATGGTGAAGGAAACTGCAGAAAACATGAGTTGGCATAAGCGGGAACATACCGAAGGAGTGTTGGATCACCCATCTGATGGAGAAGCATGGAAGCACTTTGATCGAGAGTATCCAGATTTTGCTTCTGATCCGCGTAATGTTAGATTGGGTCTCTGCTCTGACGGTTTTACCCCATTCGGACTTTCGGGATCCCAGTATTCGTGTTGGCCTGTGATCGTCACCCCGTACAATCTACCGCCTTGGATGTGCATGAAGACTCCATATATGTTCCTCACCGTTATTATCCCAGGTCCGAACAATCCGAAAAGGAACATCGATGTTTATTTACAGCCATTGATTGATGAGTTGAATCAGCTGTGGGAAGTAGGTTCCAACACGTACGATGTATCTAGAAAACAAAATTTTCAGATGCGGGCAGCACTTATGTGGACCATCAACGACTTTCCGGCCTATGAAATGTTATCTGGATGGAGCACGCATGGTCGTCTTTCATGTCCATGTTGCATGGACGATACTAAGGCTTTCCGTTTGAAACACGGAGGCAAACCGTGCTTCTTCGATTGTCATCGACAATTCCTGCCGAAGGATCATCCGTACCGGAGGAACAAGAATGCTTTTCGTGCTGGCGTTGTGGAAAAGGGTGATCCACCGACAAGGTGGTGCGGAGCCACGATATGGGAGGAGGTTAGAGATTTACCAAGTGCTATTGAGCAGCCTGCTACGGGCTACAAGTGTGACGGATTTGGTCGCACTCATAACTGGACGAAGAGGAGTATATTCTGGGATTTGCCATACTGGAGCACCAATCTGATTAGACATAACCTTGATGTCATGCATATTGAGAAGAATGTGTTTGACAACATAATTAATACTGTAATGGACGTAAAGGGGAAGACGAAAGACAATCCTAAGGCTAGATTGGACTTGAAAGAAATATGTAGACGTCCTGCATTGCATTTGATAGAGGACGGGAATGGGAAGTTGAAGCAGCCTAAGGCAATTTTCTCACTGGAGAAGGAGGATAAAGTGAGGCTTTGTAGGTGGATTCAAGGTCTAAAATTTCCAGATGGGTATGTTTCAAACTTGAGAAGATGCGTCGACCTCAAGGAGAACAAACTGACAGGTATGAAGAGCCATGATTGTCACGTATTCATGGAGCGGTTAATTCCGATTGCATTTCGAGAATTCTTACCGCAGGCAGTTTAGGATCCATTGACGGAGCTTAGCATATTCTTCAGGGACCTTTGTTCTAAGAAATTGCTCGTTGATCGTCTAGAAAAGCAAGAGAAGGACATTGCGGTAACACTGTGCAAGCTAGAGAGGGTGTTTCCTCCTGGATTCTTCGACTCTATGGAGCATTTGTCGATTCATCTTTCCTACGAGGCACGTGTTGGTGGACCCGTCGAATATCGATGGATGTACCCGTTCGAGCGACATTTGAATCACCTTAATGTAATACTTCGTGTCCATTTTAATATAACTTAGTAAATATGATGCAAATAAATATTCATGAAGTTAGTAAAAATAAGTACATTAATTAGAAATTAGAAATTAGAAATCATAGAGTACTATCCATACTTTCTAGGCCGAGTATACGAGGCTGCGGGAACGGGCGGCTGCTAGTGCACCTGATGCAGGAGAGGCCGGTACTTCCTCGCAGCCCACTCAAGCTCCGTCGGCGGACGAGCTGTGGATGACCGCCGCTGGTGGCCTCCGTAGGGGTACGTACTACGGTACGGAATCCTATGGCGCCCTAGTTGCGACCCAGTCCTCTAGGACATCTCCTGCTAGTGTGCATGGTCCACAGACGTCCCAGGAGTCTGCCCGAGTCCACCAGATGATGGAGTCTCTCCGTGACGACCTGCTACGACGGATCGAGCAGCAGTCTCAGCATCCTACGGACGATCCTGCGCTGCTAGCACGATTGGATGCGCTCGACCGCGGCATTATAGACCTCAGGGAGACGACTGAGAGGACAGAGCGCGCCGTTGGAGGGTTAGAGCGCACGGTGACGGAGTTGCAGACAGGACAGGTGACCATGGCCGAGACGGTGAGATTGGCGCAGGATTCGATGGTCCAGAGCAGTGGTAGAATGTTATCTATCATGGATTCATACAACCAGCGACTTACAGCGTTGGAGCATGCTGGTACTCTGGGTGCGCCTTCATCGTCGTCGACTCCGCCGCCTCCACCGCCTTCTTCTTCGACACCGACTCCACCGACGTCACAGCCTGGCGCTCCATCTGTATCGATTTCACTTGCGGAGTATGAGGAGTTTTTACGCCTTCGTCGCGGCGGTGCCCTTCCTGCACCAGATCACTAGTAGTCCTAGTTAGGACTTTTGTTTGTGTTTGTATCATCTTATGTTTGTGACTTATGATTGGATGTTTGTATTGGATGTTAGTTGTGTTTGTATCGAATTGACTTGTGACTTGTTTGGATTGGATGTTAATTCCTTCGTCGATAAATGTTAATTGTGTTTGGATTGGATGTTAATTAACTTAGATTAAAGCTATCTGTGATTTGGAATTGTGAGTGGGGGTTTGAATGCGCTGTGATTTGGAATTGTGAGTGGGGATTTGAATGTGTACCTATATGTGTTTTATAGAATTGTGAGTGGTAATAAAGAATCTGTGTTTTATTTTTTTTTATTTTTTTTACAACTTTAGCGACGTTTAGCGACGCTTACTGACGTTTAGCGACGTCGTGTTCCGACGTTTACCGACGACAAGCTGCAAATAATATATTTTTTCGACGTTTTACCGACATTTACCGACGACTAACTGCAAAAAAGTACAGCTCTCCGACGTATTTACCGACGTTTACCGACACTAGCTGCAAAAATGTACAGGACCTTTACGACGTCTAGCGACAAAATTCACGTCGCTATATTACCGACGAAACGACGGTAGACGTCGGTAAATATTCCAGGTCTTTACCGACGTGTAGCGACTACATATACGTCGCTAATATACCGACGGAACGACGATAAACGTCGATAACTCACCGACGTACTGTTACGTCGCTGAATGTCGGTAATTGCGACGTTCAGCGACGTTTTTGTAATCAGCGACTAAGGAAACGGCGACAAAACCTAAACGTCGGTAAATACGTCGGTGATACATATTAGCGACGGATTTTGTTGTTTTTCCGACGTTTTTGGGCGTCGCTAAATCCACTTATTTTGGTAGTGCAATGGCACAGCAAATTTGATAAAGTGATTGTAGAATATGGTTTCTTACCAAATGAGTATGACAAATGTATATACTCTAAAAACTCTGGTGGAAGTTGTGTCATTTTATGCTTGTATGTAGATGATATTCTCATTTTAGGATCGACACTTGAGTTGATAAATAATACTAAAGATTATTTATCTAGCAAATTTGACATGAAAGACCTAGGTGAAGCCAACCTGATTCTAGGAATACAAGTATCCAGATCCAAAGAGGGCTATACTCTATCCTTAGTACATTCTTTTGAGAAAATGCTAAGGAAATTTGATTACTTTGATAAGAAGCATGCTCCTACTCCCTTTGACAGTAGTATCATTCTCAAGAAGAACGAAGGTTCACCTGTAGAACAACATAGATACTCTCAGATGATAGGTTCTCTTATGTATATAACAAATAGAACCAGACCTGATATTGCATTTGTTGTTGGAAGACTTAGTAGATATACTTCTAACCCAAATCGATCTCATTGGAATGCATTAGAAAGAGTATTTAGATATCTTAAGGGTACTATAGATTATAAACTTTATTATTCTAGACACCCTGATATCATAGAAGGTTATTCAGATGCAAATTGGATAACTGACTCACATGATGTGAAATCCACAACTGGATATGTTTTTACCCTAGAAGGAGCTGTGATTTCTTGGGGATCATGTAAACAAACTATCATAGCTAGGAGTACTATGGACTCTGAAATGATAGCTCTGGATACTACTTGTACAGAAGCTGAATGGCTTAGAAATTTGATTATGCATATACCTGTTTCTAATATTCCTGTTCCTGCTATTTCCATAAACTGTGATAATAAATCTGTTATAGAACTACTAAAGCATGATTCTGTGAATGCTAAGATGAACAGGCACCTGCAGCTGCATTTCAAGTCAATCAAGAGACTATTAGGCAAATATATGGTTCTTGACCATATAAAGTCAGAAAAGAACCTTGCAGACCAATTGACAAAGGGTCTGTCTAGGACATTGATCCTAGAATCATTGAGGGGGATGGGATTAAGCCCATAAATAAGTCACCAGCAGTGGCAACCCAACCGAGTCTGACTGGAGATCCCAAGAAGCCGGTTCAATGGGTAGAAACAAGCTGGACTTCGGTGACTTTTATGGAACACTGACTTAGAGATTAAATTCTCATAAACTAATGCCCAGGTGGTTGTACGAGGTTGTACAATGATATCCCATCCCTATGGTGACAGTGTTCCAGTGTGATCTGGTTAGGATGAGTTTTAAAAACTCTTAATAGGTCCAAGCATTATTTTGCGGGGTTAACTCCGATTCACCAACCCTTGGAGGACTTACCTATATAAGAGGTCGTGAAGGCCGCGACTATGAGACATGGCGATCTCAGACAACTCTTATGAATTTGGTATAAGTGCGCATAGCCATTCAAAGCGCCACCCGATAGACCCAAGAACCTCTAGCGTACTATGTGTGCTAATCTCTGAATCTGGTTCAAGAAGTCTGATTCAAGGCATAGTCCATCAAGCACTTATTCAGATAAAGGATTAGTCACTACGTGAGATCCAAGGCTGCGGTCCATCTCATCTATGCATAGTATACTCTTGCCCAGATTTCTCTATCACTATTTTTGTAGTTGTTATCTTTGTCTTCGGATCTTAGTTTTGGGGGGGATTGTTGGCTGTGAATACACAGCACATGTGCAAACCCAACCTCCTCAAACACCTCTTTGACTAATTTCTTTCGAATTTTCTTGTACACGTTGGAACTGTTGCTACAGTCCTATTCTTTTGCCTCCTATTTCTGCACGTTCCTTCATGGAACTGCCAATGGTTTTGGTCTTTGATGCCTATATATTTCGGCTTCTTTTCTCAGAGCAATACACAGAAAAAAAAAACTCCTCTTTATTCTCGCTCTGCTGCTCTTCACTAACTCTTGTTCGTCTTCCTGCGTCTGGGCAAGGCTAAGTTCGGGTCGATCTCTCGACGTTGTGTATGACAGCGAAAAGCCGGTGATACCGGGGGTTTTACCACTAGGAGAATCTGAGAAAAGTCTGCACATAAGACCTCGGATCAACTCTTAGGGCAGTGCGTTCAGCGCGACTTCCCCATAGGCCGGTAACTCTGTTCTAATTTATTTTATTTTCTTGTTTCAAGTTTGCAGAAATCAAAGCATAAAGGAAATTTCGATAACAGGAATTCGAACCGTGTCCATCCCCACGAGATCTCCGATCTCCCGATGTACCCAACGGATTACACTCCCACGGACATGGATAATTGTGCTTCTTATATTCTCATGTTAGACAACTATACCATAGTAGTAGTCATTATTTGGGTCTTTGAAGGATTGGAAGGAGCCTCTAAATTTAATTTTAGGGATCACTGGACCTTCAAGGGCTCAGGGACACCTCTACCAACAATTTTAGTTTATGTTTGGACCTTCTAGGGCTAGGGTGAACCTCTACAGTGTATTTCATATTGATATTCTATTATGCATTATCTTACAGCATTCTCATGTTTCTGATATTGTCTAGCACTGATAGCTTGGATTTGTTACTCTGATATGGCTTTCATGATTTTTTGGATTATGTCTCAATAATTCTACAAGTATATCGCTCGTGGTATAATCAATGGATTTAGATTAGATTAAGTGACGGACTTATGCAAAACACACATTATTTCATGGTTTTCTTGATGAATCGAACCAACCTTTGGACTACCATGGACTTATACTGAGTCATGGAAATGTTTAGAACGTAGATCGAGGTATCTTGAAAACTAGGTTTTTTTTTTTAGTTTTTCCTGAGCTAGTGGTATACTGACATTATATTGTCACTCATGGTGTTATATGGTCTGGCCGGCCCGCGGCACGGGTCAATTGGTGTCACGCCCCAGAACCAGAATACTGGAGAGCGGAGGAATGACTCAGCCAGCTACGTATTACGGGTAGATGAATACCGTATAATACGATCAATGTTGTCTAACCAGACGAGGGGGTGCATACTACATGAAAGTCTTACTATGGTCACTCCACATCTATTGTCTCAATCGTTCAAACAAGAAACAGTAATAGAGAACATGTAAGATAAAACAGTAAGGCGTCCCATACGCTTAAATCAAAATGTTCTTGATATCTGGCTTTACAAAACATAGCCAGTAGATGTGGCAAGTATATACAATTGTTAGCAGCTGCAGTCTGACTTAGTTACAATTATGTAAAGGTAAGTACAAGACAATCCGACTAATATGTCGGTGCCAAACGGCTAAGTATAAAGTAAATAACAAAATGAGCGGTGGAGTAAGGAACCCACTCGAGTCCTCCTGCGATCATTCCTCTAGTATTGACCATCTTGGAGGTGGAAGTAAGCTGAGTCCTCGGGAACCGGCTCTAAATCTGGCCATGCAAAACCAGAGAGGTTAGACCTCTAATAGCAAGTACCACAAGGAAGCACGATATGAAGGATTAAACCAGTAAGTAAGAGGATATAATAATAGATCTCTGCTTTCTACTAGGATTCACATAACATTACGACACTTCGAACCAACCTCCCAACCAAACAAGGACAGAAGTTGGCCCGTCATGTCCTGACATTCTGATCATCTCAGTTAGGCAACAGAGTAGGTACAGTACACAAACAAATCATCTTGAACGGCCAATCAACTCCTACGGCTTGTTATTGTGAGTCCCAAGTTATCCTGAAATTATGCAATAAAGATTCCTTAGTTCTTACTATGTGCGAGCAAGGCTAGTCTATCCAGTCAATCAATTGCGCCAATCATGAATTAGACGAGTTCCAGCGGGACGCCCGTCATCAATATACAATATACAATAATAATATAAGCAGATACCGCTCCCTGTCCGTGTGGCAGGTTTACAGTATCTGTGGGAACCAGCCGGCCTGTCGGGCACTAATAGTCCCGAAGAGGGCTGTCATGTAAGAACTCGGGAAACCATTCTCTCCATGCCATCATTATTTTATTTGACTTAATAATCTCTACGTTGAGTGAAGTTCCATGCCGTGGATCATGGTCATTCAGAATGAGTACTTTCGTACAAAGTACAATATGCCCGACTCTACGACAATACCCGTGCGGTTAGGTTGTAGGTCTTACATAGCGTAATGCAACAATTAAAACTAACCACAGAATAATCATACCTTAACCATAAAGTACACATGCTGCTCTGTAGAGAAATAAATAAATTGAAGCCTGCACATGCCTGTATGTCAATATTCGGGATCGGCTAATCGATTACAATAGTTCATAACATGAACGTGTCTCATTCATTTAATTCAATAACACGACTAGCCAGTCTCTTAGTTCCAACTAGGAACGTATGATTAATTTTAGTCAAGATAACCATCGTCATCAATGGTGACAAGGCATGAAAGTCAATTAGTATTAAATGGGGTCGAGTCTATAACTCTCAGGGTTAAGTTCCAGCCTTACTGGGTATCCATAAACCAGTCAAGACACAAGGCACGTTCTACACAACCATATGTATCAAAAATATTAACATGCTAAGATTATCGAGTTCATAAAAAAAAAGACGTAAGGATATAATAGGAGAATTATCATGCCACCGTTAAATGAATAAATTATAGAGCAAATAGAACACACAGGTTAGATTCACCAAGTCTATGCTAAGGCCAACAAGTCACGCCAAGTTTAGTAGGTAGAAGTGAGCGTATAAAGTGATTCATGCTGGTACGCACAGCATGAGCGTGAAGAGTAACTCACGCACGCACAGCATGAGCGTGGAAAGTAATTCACGCACGCACAGCATGAGCGTGAAAAGTAATTCACGCACGCACAACGTGAGCGTGAAAAGTAATTCACGCACGCACGCACAGCGTGAGCGTGAACTCAAATGTCACGCTGGCACGTAAAGACGTGAGCGTAACTCAAATGTCACGCTGACACGTAAAGACGTGAGCGTAACTCAAAATTTACGCTGGCACGTAAGAACGTGAGCGTAACTCAAAATTCACGCTGACACGTAAAGACGTGAGCATAACTCAAATGTCATGCTGATACGTAAGAACGTGAGCGTACAACATCTCCCGAACTCCAATCCTATGGGACCTTCGTTTCCAGCCAGAAATGAGGTTCCCATGGTTCAGAATAGTGTAGAATGAGGAGTTCTACCACCATAACTATCTATTTTCGAAAACATGCCAGTTTGGTAGATCAAAACTCATAGACAACCGAGAATACAACCACTTAGATATGTAAGAAACGAGCCAAAGAAATCAAAAATGCTAAGTACTAAACTCTCTTAGAATCATGAGAGGAAGACAAATGAACCATAAAAACATGGGTTCTCAAGTGGGAGCAAGATGCACTTGCCTACTGTTGGTAGGTGGAGAGAGTGATGAGGAAGAAGAAGAAGTAATGGTGAATGAGAGTTTATGAAGAGAGAGAAGGGGATGGGGGCTTTAAATGGGAAAGGGTGGTGGTAGGTGGGGTTCGGTTCATGTGAACCACCATGAACCCGAGAAAAACCAACCTAGACCGAACCTAAAATAAGACTAAAGCAGAGAATAAAAGCAGAAAGAAAAATGCAGATAATTAATTAACATAAAATTAAAGGAATTTAATTACAGGATAATACATGATAAATACTAAATAAATATATATGAGTTGTACATGAATAAAAATACGCATTCTGGGAACGGGGAGTGACATCTCTACCCACCTTAGAAAAATTTCGTCCTCGGAATTTCAAATCCAAGCAGGTAGAAATATCGGAGCTAAACTAATACAAGCAATTCTAGTGAGCAAGCAATCATTTTTACCATATCAAAAGCAAGTACTATATATGTAAATTCATCAATCCACGATATCAAGTAGCTATACCCATAAGGTGATAAGCATGAAGAATCAGGACAATCAAGGTATACAGAAAGAGATATACCTTGTGAGTCAAACAGGTGTGGATACCGTGATCGGATATCATCCTCACGTTTCCACGTTGACTCTCCCAAGGAGTGATGACCCCAAGCAACACGGACAAGACTAATTGTTCGGTTCTTAAGTATCTTCTCTCTTCGGTCCAAAATGGACACAGGCTGTTCCTCGTAAGACAGGTTGGTACCAACAACCAGCTCAGAATGATCGAGGATATGGCTTGGGTCCGATACATACCTACGTAATTGAGATACATGAAACACGTCATGCACCTCTCGTAACGAAGGTGGGAGGGATAAACGATAAGCAACATCGCCTATCCGATCAAGGATAACAAATAGGCCCACGTACCGCGGACTCAATTTCCCGCGAACGCCAAATCTAATGACCCCACGAGTAGGTGAGATCCGCAAGAATACGTGGTCCCCAACAGAGAACTCTAACGGCCTACGATGCTGGTCCGCCCAATGACGATGCCGGTCCTGCGCAACTCGAAGTCGCTCTCTAATTCCCTTAACCACTTCAACCGTCTGAATAATCATTTCTGGGCCTAACATCTTCCTCTCTCCGATATCATCCCATGCAAGCGGCGACCTGCACTTCTTACCATATAGTGCTTCGAATGGCGCCATCTGGATACTGGCTTGATAACTATTATTGTATGAGAACTCGACTAAGTACAGGTGACTCTCCCAAGACCCTCCAAAATCTAGAGTGCAAGCTCGTAACATATCTTCTAAAGTCTGAATCGTTCTTTCTGATTGCCCATCCGTCTGCGGATGGTAGGCCGTGCTAAATCTTAACTTGGTACCAAGACTATGATGTAAGCTCTTCCAGAAATGTGATGTAAAATGGGTATCTCGATCCGACACAATACTGACAGGGACTCCATGCTGCCTGACTATCTGTTGCATATACAACTCTGCCAACTTTTCTGTAGATTGCCCTACTCTGAAAGGAAGAAAGCGTGCTACCTTTGTAAGTCGGTCCACTATTACCCAAATAGCGTCCTTACCACTTGGTGATCTCGGTAAACCGGTCACAAAGTCCATTGTAATATGCTCCCATTTCTATTCCGGGATAGGAAGCGGTTGCAATAACCCAGCTGGCCTCTGCTGTTCTGCCTTCACTTGCTGACATACCAAGCAACGGAAAACAAATCTAGCTATCTCCCTCTTCATCCCGTTCCACCAGAAATGCTGCTTGATATCTTGGTACATCTTGGTCCCTCCAGGGTGAATAGAATACTGAGAACTGTGAGCTTCTGCCATAATCTCCTGTCTGATATCTCCACTAGGCACACATAGACGTGATCCAAACCTAAGTGTACCATCTTCATGAATTCTCATCTCCTTCCTGAGTCCTGACTCACATTCTGCCCTAAGCTTCTGAATCCTTGGGTCTTGTGCCTGAGTTGCCTTGATCCTGCCTACCAAGTCGGATTGAACTTGCAGACTTGTTAGAACTCCTACATCACTAGGAAGTATAACTTCAATGCCCATCTCCTGAAGGTCTTCTAAGATATGCTTCTGTGTTGTCAACATAAATACGCTGCCTCTCCTGCTAAGAGCGTCTGCTACTACATTAGCCTTGCCTGGATGATACTGAAGCTCTACGTCATAATCCTTGATCAACTCCAGCCATCTTCTCTGCCTCATGTTTAGTTCCTTCTGAGTAAAGATGTACTTCAGACTTTTATGGTCTATGTACATGTCCACTCGGTCACCATATAAGTAATGCCTCCATAGCTTCAGAGCAAACACTACTGCCGCTAACTCCAAATCATGAGTTGGATAATTCTTCTCGTGGTCCCGAAGCTGCCTAGATGCATATGCTATCACCTTCCCATATTGCATAAGGACACATCCAAGTCCTTTACCTGACGCATCACAATATACTGTAAAACCTCCGGGTCCAACTGGCAATGTAAGAATAGGTGCTGATCTGCTTCAAAGTCTCGAATGATGCCTGACATTCTGCCGACCAAACGAATGGTACATCCTTCTGGGTCAAGCGGATCATGGGTGCTGAAAGCCTTGCAAAGTCTGACACAAACCTTCTGTAATATCCTGCCAATCCCAAGAAACTCCGCACATCTGCTACGGTCTTGGGTACTGGCCAACTTTCTACTGCTTCTATCTTCTTGGGATCTACTGCTACTCCAGCTCCTGATATGATGTGACCCAAAAATGAAATGTGATCCGACCAAAACTCACACTTGCTGAGCTTGGCATACAACTGGTTCTCTCTCAGAACCTGTAACACTTTCCTGAGGTGGTCTTCATGCTCCTCTTCACTAGCAGAGTATACGAGAATGTCGTCAAAAAATACAACGACAAACTGGTCTAAGTATGGCATAAAGATGCGATTCATCAAATTCATGAATATAGCTGGAGCATTGGTCAAACCAAACGGTATTACTAAGAATTCATAATGTCCATACTTTGACCTGAATGCTGTCTTGGGAATGTCTTCCTTTCGAACCCTCACTTGATGGTACCCTGAACGAAGATCTATCTTGGAGAAAACTCTAGCTGTGCTCAACTGGTCAAACAAGTCGTCGATCCTGGGTAGTGGGTACTTGTTCTTTACTGTTGCCGCGTTAAGCTTCCTATAGTCAATGCACAATCTGGATGACCCATCCTTCTTCCCTACAAGTACCACTGGTGCTGCCCACGGCGATATGCTAGCTTGGATGAACTTCTTCTCCTTTAGTTCCTCTATGTGCTGATATACCTTGGCCTGCTCTGAATCCGCCATTCTGTAAACTCGATCTGATATCGGTTTAGGTCCAGGTGCCAATTCTATACTGAACTCAATATCTCTAACCGGTGGTAGACCTGGGAGTTCTTCAGGAAATACGTCTAGAAACTCTTCAACTACCTTCGGAACCTGAACTTCTTCCATTGTCGTTATTACTTCCTGCTCTTGCTGAGTTGCCTCTGATCTGACTAAGGTGAATTTTTTCATGCCTGGAATATCAAAAGATACACTCCCACTACGACAATCTATTGTCGTATGACTGTCTTTCAGCCAGTCCATGCCTAAGATAACGTCGAAATTTCCAACAGAAAATTCTATCAACCGGGCGGGTAAGAAATGCCCGCAAACTACAATGCTACATGCTAAAATAACTCTACTAACTCCTACGAGCCCATTACCAGTGAGTATATTCAACCTCCCTGGCAATGCCTCGAACTCCATTCCTAGTCGTGCCGCAAATTGTGCAGATATAAATGAATGGGATGCTCCCGAATCAAACAATGCTACTGCGGGATATGAGGCGACGAGAATGTTACCTGCCACAACATCTCCCGATGCCAATGCCTCCTCCAAGGACAGAGTGAATGCTTGCCCTCGACCTCCTTACTGGTTTCCATGCGGTGGCCTGGTCTGGTGCTGCTGTTGGCCCCTGCCTTGATGATTATGGGGTGGTCTATGCTGGTGTTGCTACATCGACGGTCCCTGCTGTCGAAACATCTGAGCCAGTGGCATTAACGGACGCTGGGCCAATGGCCTCACTGCTAGCGCTGGTCCTCGATACTGTCCTGCCCCTGGTGCTGGCAGAGCAGGAAACTGTTGCCCTGGTCCCCCTGACCTCGAATTCATGGGACATGTGGTAACCCGATGATCTGGATTTCCACATATCAAACACAGTCCGTTTAATGCCCGATACACATCTCTAGTGTGCCCCATTTTCCCACAATAAGTACAGCCCGCTGGGGGTTGCTGGTTCTTCTTCTGTTGCTGCTGCTGCCTGGGTGGTGGTGCTGGCCCTCGTATTTCCACATCGTGAATGCGAATGCCAAGGGATGGTGCTGTTGTTCGGGGCGCTGCTCCCACTCCTCCTTCAATCTGACTGTGAGATCTCTTCTGACCTCCAGTCCTTACTGTGATCCTCTGAATGGTGATCTCATGCCTTCGGGTTGCCGTTAATATCTCATCAAAAGTCTGGTAATTGTGCCCCTCTATCAATTGCAAGAGCTCAAGATGAAACCCTTGCTGAAACCTCATAGCCCTCTGGCGCTTCGTCGCTACCATCTCTGGGGCAAACCTACTCATTCTGCAGAACTCCGCTGCATAGGCATCTACCGTCTTGTCGGCCTGCTTGAGGTTGATAAACTTCTGTTGTAGCTCAAACTGCGCCACAACTCCATAGTACTTTGTCTTGAATCTTGCTGTAAAATCGTTCCAAGCCACAGGACGTCTGATGCCTATCTCCTCTGATTCCCACCAATCACGTGCGAGATCCTGAAGTAACAACTTCACCTGATCCACACGTTCTTCTGTCGGTACCTTAGCCGCCGTCAAAATAGCCTCAATATCCTTAAGCCATACATCTGCTGAGATGGCATCCTCCGTTCCTTCAAAACGACGGGGGTTGAACTTGCAAAATCTGGTTGATGCTCCAGAATTCGGCCTTGCCCCTCTTTCCAAAGCTGTCTGCAACCCTTGGTTGAGTAGTACGTTCTGCTCTTGCAACTGAGCGTGCTTGCGCTGTTGGGCTAACATCTGATGTTGTTGAGTAGCCATCATCCCTCTCATAATTTCCAGAAGAGCCGGTGTGTCCATTCCCGCAGGGGTAGGTGGAACTGTTAGTGGTGGTGGAACATCCGGATACTGCGATCCAGCTGCTGCTTCCACTATCACTTCTTTCTGGGTAGTCTCTTGAGTTAGTACCGGCCCTTGTTGCTGACCAACATGGTCAGGTTGTCCATGTTGCTGTCCATGTTGTTGCTGTCCAGCTCTGACAGGTGCGGACGAGGTGCCCCTAAGAAAAGGGACAAGAGAACAATCAAACAACCGGACATGAAGGATCAATGAAGTCAAAGGATACCGGAATGTCAAGCAAGGGTTGAGAATAACAAATCATGAGATCAAGGGGGGAACACGTGTGATTGAGACATCCTATAAATCAAAACACCCCACAAGTCTGAAATCAGACCTGAATGGGCCACCACTAAAACCTTGTCACGCCCCAGAACCAGAATACTGGAGAGCGGAGGAATGACTCAGCCAGCTACGTATTACGGGTAGATGAATACCGTATAATACGATCAATGTTGTCTAACCAGACGAGGGGGTGCATACTACATGAAAGTCTTACTATGGTCACTCCACATCTATTGCCTCAATCGTTCAAACAAGAAACAGTAATAGAGAACATGTAAGATAAAGCAGTAAGGCGTCCCATACGCTTAAATCAAAATGTTCTTGATATCTGGCTTTACAAAACATAGCCAGAAGATGTGGCAAGTATACACAATTGTTAGCAGCTGCAGTCTGACTTAGTTACAATTATGTAAAGGTAAGTACAAGACAATCCGACTAACATGTCGGTGCCAAACGGCTAAGTATAAAGTAAATAACAAAACGAGCGGTGGAGTAAGGAACCCACTCGAGTCCTCCTGCGATCATTCCTCTAGTATTGACCATCTTAGAGGTGGAAGTAAGCTGAGTCCTCGGGAACCGGCTCTAAATCTGGCCATGCAAAACCAGAAAGGTTAGACCTCTAATAGCAAGTACCACAAGGAAGCACGATATGAAGGATTAAACCAGTAAGTAAGAGGATATAATAATAGATCTCTGCTTTCCACTAGAATTCACATAACATCACGACACTTCGAACCAACCTCCCAACCAAACAAGGACAGAAGTTGGCCAGTCATGTCCTGACATTCTGATCATCTCAGTTAGGCAACAAAGTAGGTACAATACACAAACAAATCATCTTGAATGGCCAATCAACTCCTACGGCTTGTTATTGTGAGTTCCAAGTTATCCTGGAATTATGCAATAAAGATTCCTCAGTTCTTACTATGTGCGAGCAAGGCTAGTCTATCCAGTCAATCAATTACGCCAATCATGAATTAGACGAGTCCCAGCGGGACGCCCGTCATCAATATACAATATATAATAATAATATAAGCAGATACCGCTCCCTGCCCGTGTGGCAGGTTTACAGTATCTGTGGAAACCAGCCGGCCTGTCGGGCACTAATAGTCCCGAAGAGTGCTGCCATGTAAGAACTCGGGAATCCATTCTCTCTATGCCATTATTATTTTATTTGACTTAATAATCTCTACGTTGAGTGAAGTTTCATGCCGTGGATCATGGTCATTCAGAATGAGTACTTCCGCACAAAGTACGATATGCCCGACTCTACGACAATACCCGTGCGGTTAGGTTGTAGGTCTTACATAGCATAATACAACAATTAAAACTAACCACGGAATAATCATGCCTTGACCATAAAGTACACATGCTGCTCTGTAGAAAAATAAATAAATTGAAGCCTGCACATGCCTGTATGTCAATATTCGGGATCGGCTAATCAATTACAATAGTTCATAACATGAACGTGTCTCATTCATTTAATTCAATAAGACGACTAGTCAGTCTCTTAGTTCCAACTAGGAACGCATGATCAATTTTAGTCAAGATAACCATCGTCATCAATGGTGACAAGGCATGAAAGTCAATTAGTATTAAATGGGGTCGAGTCTATAACTCTCAGGGTTAAGTTCCAGCCTTACTGGGTATCCATAAACTAGTCAAGACACAAGGCACGTTCTACACAACCATATGTATCAAAAATATTAACATGCTAAGATTATCGAGTTCATAAAAAAAGGCGTAAGGATATAATAGGAGAATTATCATGCCACCATTAAATGAATAAATTATAGAGCAAATAGAACACCCAGGTTAGATTCACCAAGTCTATGCTAAGGCCAACAAGTCACGCCAAGTTTAGTAGGTAGGAGTGAGCGTATAAAGTGATTCACGCTGGTACGCACAGCGTGAGCGTGAAGAGTAACTCACGCACGCACAGCGTGAGCGTGGAAAGTAATTCACGCACGCACAGCATGAGCGTGAAAAGTAATTCACGCACGCACAGCGTGTGCGTGAAAAGTAATTCACGCACGCACGCACAGCGTGAGCGTGAACTCAAATGTCACGCTGGCACGTAAAGACGTGAGCGTAACTCAAATGTCACGCTGACACGTAAAGACGTGAGCGTAACTCAAAATTCACGCTGGCACGTAAGAACGTGAGCGTAACTCAAAATTCACGCTGACACGTAAAGACGTGAGCGTAACTCAAAATTCACCCATGGACAACCGAGAATACAACCACTTAGATCTGTAAGAAACGAGCCAAAGAAATCAAAAATGCTAAGTACTAAACTCTCTTAGAATCATGAAAGGAAGACAAATGAACCATAAAAACATGGGTTCTCAAGTGGGAGCAAGATGCACTTGCCTACTGTTGGTAGGTGGAGAGAGTGATGAGGAAGAAGAAGAAGTAATGGTGAAGGAGAGTTTATGAAGAGAGAGAAGGGGATGGGGGCTTTAAATGGGAAAGGGTGGTGGTAGGTGGGGTTCGGTTCATGTGAACCACCATGAATCCGAGAAAAACCAACCTAGGCCGAACCTAAAATAAGACTAAAGCAGAGAATAAAAGCAGGAAGAAAAATGCAGATAATTAATTAACATGAAATTAAAGGAATTTAATTACAGGATAATACATGATAAATACTAAATAAATATATATGAGTTGTACATGAATAAAAATACGCATTCTGGGAACGGAGAGTGACAATTGGGTTTGACCGGATTCTGGACAGGCCGGGCCAGCCTAGGTATGAAAAATTCGAACCTAGCCTGGACTCATGATCCGGTTTGGGACGGGCCGGGCTTAAACGGGCCTAGGCCGGAGCGATTCAGGGTTGGGTCCGAGCCTCTCCGGTTTTTTTTTAAAAAAAATGAGGAAAAAAATTTGGAAAAAAAATACAAACATATATATATATATATATATTTTTTTTGTCTTTTTCGTCTTTGCCTCTCGTCCGTAATAATAAAAAATTTAAAAAAAATAAAAACATAAATTTAAAAAAGAATTAAAGAGAGCTAAATTTTGTTAATGACTTATATTCTCTTACTAATATTACTAATACTTAAGTTGCAATTATCTAACAATAATAAAATAAACAAAAATGATACATTTTTAAAAAAAATACACGATTAATATATATCCATACAAATTTTCAGACGTCCACGTAGCTTCCATGTACCATAGTTAAGGTCCCATTTGATTCGTTTTCTACAATGCAAGCATTCAACAAAACTTTAGTCGAGTATCTTCTTTTTGTATCGCCACTTTCGTGCTCATTATAAACTCCGCTAGAATGATGCCAATTTTTTTATTCAGATTCAAACTCCTGTTGCGGTGCGAGTTGAGGTTGCGGTTGCGTATCTTGTGGTTGTTGTGATAGTTGTTATCAATGATATTAAATAGTCTCTTCATACTAGAGTGCTTATAAATATTGTAATAGAGAAGAAATTTTGGTACAATCAATTTAGAAGATTTATGGTCTATTTATAGAAAATTTTGGACACAAAATTATCCCCAATACCCTCAAAATTATTATAAGGATAATTTTGGTCATTTTTAACAAAATGACAAAAATATCCTTAAAATGGTTTTTTTTAAAATACCCTCAAATAAGGGCATTTCGGCCATCCCCCAGTCACTAGAAAAAATAAAATAAAAATAAAACTGATCCAGACCTGTCTTGGACCGGGCCGGTCCGGGACGGTCCGACCAGTTCTACCGGGTTTAACCATATCGGTTGCGAAGTCAAACCAGATCGGACCGGTCCGGACTTCTGGGTCGAACAAGCCAACCCAGTCCGGACCCACAGCAACCTAGTAACAAGTGTAGGAGCTTGCTCTTGAGCCCAAGGATTGGTGCTGGAAATCGAAGGAGAAACTGCTTTATTTTTCATTACCATGGGGCAATTTGGACCAGATTGGCCTTGGCTTCAGTATCATTTTTTATAGGGATTTTTTGATTTACATCTCACTTATTAATATGAATTTGTACTTATATTTTACTTTTTAATTTTATTAGACTTATATTCCACTTTTTATTATAAAAAATATTTATTTTATTACAAAAAATATTCGTTTTGTCATGAAAAATATTTTTAGTGATAAAAAGTGGAATATAAGTCTAATAAAATTAAAAAGTGACATGTAAGTACAAACTCATGTTAATAAGTGGAATGAAAGTTAATTTTTTTTAATATATATCGGAATGAGGAGCTTTTAGACATGACACCAATACCCCCAGTTGACATATATAGACAACGATGTGATTTAGATATACTTTTCTTTTCTATTTCATGGAGCAAAGAGGCGGCCATTGGACATGGCCCTAGATGTAATAGGAAAGAAACACTACAAAAAAAGTGTCTTTCTGGGACACCAAAAATCCGTCTTAAAAAGACCCAAATCAGTCCTAAATTGTAATTTAGGACGAATTTTAGGACGGTAAGTGACAGTGCTATTAGGGTGGCGTGGCAAAAAGTTTTAGGACGGAAAATACCGTCTTAATTCTTGTGACGAATAACATCCGTCCTAAAAAAATTTGTCAGCGTTACAAAAGGATGTCGTTTATATCTAGGACAATTACATAACCGTCCCAAAAGTAATACTTATGAAATTATTGTTTGTATTTTTCAGCTATAAAATATACAATTTAAATACACATAATTCATATGATCATGGCCGTTGTCAAGCTTGTCCTCAGATGTATTTCCAGGTATCAGAGCTCCAATACAAAAAAAAGCTTAACAACATCAAGCATTCTTTACCATTAAGTAGAAGACAACAAAATCCATATATAACTATATATGTTCAATTGATAAACAACAAAAAGCTTAACATTAAACATCCTAACCACCATTTCCAAAATAAATCCAAAACACTATACATCACCCACAGCATCAGTTACAAAATGAACCCATTGTCTCCACCATTATATACAAAATGTTGAACCCATTAAGCATCCTTAACCACCTTTTCCAAAATAAATCCAAAACACTATACCCACAATATCAGTTACAAAATAAACCCATTGTCTCCACCATTACACCATATTTTTAGTATATCCAACATGAACCCAAAAATTAACCCGAACTTTTTATCATCACAAGATCGTCGTCCATCATTTTAGCATATCCAGAATGCTTTTGAAGGACCTGCAAATGAAGATATGCCAATATATTAGCAACCTGCTAACTGTACATGAACAACCAAAAAAGAAAGACTGCATGATTCAACAAACAACTCAAAACAATGAACAAAAAATTGGATAAAACATACAAGACCTCAAGAGCTTCTGCCTCAGAATAAAAGAAGTCATCAAGGGAAATTTAAGGATGAACAGGTTACGCTAACAATACTACACAAGTCCAGTTAGCACTACCACTGAATAAGATGAATGAAACCTTTACTAGTTCCTCGTAAATACGAACTTGCCAATGGGGCGCATCAAGGTGCGAGCTACAGGAAGCGGACAGAAATTTCCAAATTCGAGAACAATGGAAAAAATGGAATACATGTTTTTTGTACTGTAATTGAAAAATATTTTTTTGGCAAAAGGAGGAACAGGAAAATAAGAGAAGACAAAAATATGGAACATACCACAGGAAATAACATTTCTCCGCTCCCAACAGCATACGAGCGCCCTGAACCCACTGCACCTTCTTCATAACCCCTAACGCTACTGGTTCCACCAATTGTAAAAGCTTCATGCGGAGAAAAATTTCCGACCACATGACCGCCACATAAGCTACAGAAAATAACAATGTCAATTAGAATAAATGCTCGGGACAAATTAGTAAAGTTGAAATTTAGGATGATGACCTAATTATGAAAAGAACCATACAGTTCACACAAAAATGTACATCTAATAAACTAACATGTCCTGAATTTCAAAATGTCGATACTAGAAACAATTATTGCAAAATAATGCTTATACTTTGAAGCTGATTTCGATAAGGATGTTAGGTGTAGTTTCAGGGGAGACTACACTTGTTAAACTTAGCAATTAATTTTGAAAAACGTTAGATATTACCGAGATGTCCCAATATTCCCATTAGCTTGGTTCTTCACTTTTTATTAAGTCAAATTTCATGCCATATCATGGACCAAAGGAAGCCAGAACATATTGAATGGAAGGGCATAAGCAACATCAGTCCCACGTCATAAGGATTTCTAACTGATCCGTAAGCAGCCCCAGTGTGAACATACATGATTTATTCCCCCATCCATATCCAGGAGTCGGTGAATGTATTGATCAATCATTTGTATCATTGTTGTAGATGTAAGCCAACATGTAGGATATGTTGGTTTCCAAGGAAAATGACATTGATTCCAAACATCTCGTATGTGTTGTTTTTGCATGGATTGACCGTTGATGCACAACTCCAACCATTCATTTTTATTATTAATGTTTCATTTTATTTATAGGCTGAACTGGAAATGTCAAATAACATGTGATCATGATTTTAAGTATAACGGATGAAGTTGTTCAAACCATTAGTCAAACTTTCTCCTCCTCTCTCGATCTCCTTTACCGTGCTCTCTCATCGCTGCAACTCCAGCAGTCGTCGCACCACCAGAGCACTACCTCCAACAATCGCCACAACCAAAGCTCCCTCTTCCAGCAAAATCAGAGCCTTCCTCCTCTGAAACCCCCTTTGCCACACTACCAATGTATACTTCATGAGCCACCACCACCACTTTGATCACTACTAACACCTTCAGGTAAAGAAATTCTATTTCAAGAATTATTTTATTAGACATGTTTTTATTAAAAGTGACAAAGAGTGCACATGTAAGTAGGTTTTTATATTTGTACTTATTGTCTTAAGAGTATTAAATTACTTGTTAGGTGTCATATTAAGTGTCCTAGTGTATTTTGGAGTGTCAGTGGTGTCTAATACATGTCCACGGAGTTTCCGATATGTGACCGACACGACATGCCCACATTTTTGGAGTGTCCATGCTTCCTGAAAACATTTTGTTTTAGACAAGAACCTGGACAAATCACCATTCACCAAAAAACATTGTATCAGAAAGAAGATAAAAAATACTATTTATTTTCGTATCTCCAAGCATTCTGGTAACCATGCATGAATTAATGATATTTAAATACAATAAGCTCAGCATGTGATTTTCTGCTCAAGAAAGTTGTCTTGCTTCAACATCATGAGTCCATGACTATTGTATAACTCAGCAAATGCTTCCCTTGATACTGAAATTTCAGGTTAGACTCATCCAAGTAAAAAATATTGATGATTCCCTTTAGAACGAAAGAATTGATGCGTCTAAGTTTCACTTTCAAAACTACAAAAATAGTTATTATTTTCACAGACGAATACCTAGCTCATATCTGATATTAGATACAACATTGCTATATTTATAGAAGTTGGACACCAAGAAATCTCTCCATAGCAGAAAAATCATTATATACTGTACCTTGTTAGCAGTCGGACAGGACCAACTTCTACACCTTGCCGAGCACGTGCAGTCACTCTGTTGGAACATAGCCACTCAGGCAAAATAGGTAGTCCTTGTTCCATGTTGACCACAAGCTACAATATGGTGGTTGTAACTGTGTAATGAGATGGGGAAATGAATTCTACAGAAAGTACTCATGTAAAAAGGACATGATCAAAGAACTGACCATTGGGGATCCATGATCTCCTGAACCGGTGTAAACACCTTCTAGTTTTGCGATCAGCATGTCATCATTGCCACTAATTACATCTTAGCAATAACGAAAATGATTTTTAAAGTACAAATGGCATTTATAAGATATTAAAACATATGGTACCAACAGAAATCACATACCATAAAACTGCTTATATCTTTAGTCTCCCCAGGCTGTGAACTTACTACAGCATGCTTCAATTTTCCCTTCTCTTGAAATCAGAAGTCACATAATAAGCTAATCAGTCAAATAGTAGACCAAAGAAGTTGGATGGAAGTTCAAGATAATTTTGACACTCCACTTTAACAGAGATCAAGAAGGATACCTGCAGCACTTATTCTGCCAATTTTATTCTGCCAATTTTATGCATATAATCAGCCTCACCAACTTTTAATTCCTTGATCCTAGCCCGTACAAGGTTCAGCAACTGATTGAACCAAGCATATCAAAAGCATACGAACCGTGTCAGACGTAGAATTTCCTCCCAGTGATACACTATTCAATCAGAATCCTCCGTCTTAGATATTTTAACTTATTCAGGTGAACATCATTAGACTGCAGTATGAAACACAAGCTAAGTCTGTGTAACACAATTCTGATAATTCTTCCTATAACAATCGTTACCAATATTTGGTCAAGCAATTATAGAAGAGTCAGATTGCCCCCTTGAGGTTGTAATGAACATTAACCGATATTTGGTCAAGCAATAGAGATGAGTTAGATTACTCCTTTGATGCTGTCTTTGTTGTGAGAGTTGACACCGTAGCAAATATAGTTCTGCTCTCCAAAATGCTTCATCCACTTCTACATAAATTATACCCATGTTACAGAGACAAAACCAACCAAAGGTGATATCCTTATTAATATCATGGGAACAAAAGGTTTATTAAACAAGTATGAATTTGTAAAGTAAACGTAACCTAAATAACAATGATCTGTATAAATTGCATATAAGCATTGGATAAACTGAAGACGCCAAACATAGCAAAATGTACAAACGTACTTCTGTTGCAGAGCGATCTGCAAGGTCGATTTTGTTCATGACTATTATATGCTTCTGAGAAGAGGGCTCTTGTCTCGGAGGCCAAAATGAAGATGTAAGTGGTATCTGCACATATATTAAAAATGAAAGAAATAAAATAGAGGGGAAAAGTGAAAAAAAGAAGAAGATGTGAATGTGAAGAAAATTTACAAGGAAATAACCACCATGGAAAAGTAATGTATGGCCACTATTACAACGAAGAAAACTGCAGAGCGAAAATTCATAAGTATGAATATTTTCTAGGCTTGGTAACAGATCATAAAAGCAGTATAGCCTCTTTTTTCTTTATCCAAACAATCTATGTACAACCTAAGAACCACGTTATGCATGCGAACTGTGTTTGGCCCGATTGACACCAATTACGATACAAGAGGGGAGACAGAGGTGGCACTAACAGTAATTTTCATTATTTTCACAGACCAACTTTGAGACATTAACAGAAACAACACGTGTAAGCTCAATTACATTGATGTTATATTCAGATTACATATCGTCAGAAAGGCAATAATAAAGAATCTTGAAACCAGTCTTGATTAGCACTAGTATCACAGGATAATGTGAACTCTTCAACTAACTAATCAACATCATTATCTAAGATACTTCGTTTCAGAATAACGTCAACTTTAGATCATGGCTAAGTGTCAGGAAAGCTCCACATGATGTTCTATACAAGCTGATAACCTATCTTCAACACTCCACAGCTTTTGGCCAGATTCATCGACTACGCACTATGATCAAAGAGAGGACTCTTTTACAGCAAGTAAATATCGTGGTGTCATAGACTCGAGCATGTTTTTTTTTCTAAAACCAAAATACAACTGCAACAAATAAAATATTAATTGCAAATACAAACAACCATAATAAAAAATACCAAAAGAGATCAGCATCCAAAATCAAGAAAGCACATTATCAAGAACCACTTGGTTAAGGTCCCAGAACCAAGGTTCTGGATATTGGATATCAGACCCATAAAGTTGGGGTCGCCATACAGGAAATCGGTTAACAGATGATATACCGGGGAGATATGACTTCGTGGTGGTATAGAATAATACTTCACTTCATATACGACATGTATGACAAATTTCACAATATTAATAAAAATATAGTAGAATTAGTCGAGTGTCATTTAGATTTTAGACTATGGCTCTACCCACATGTACATATTCTAAGTCACGCTAAACACTAATGAAGCATTCGTACTCTAAAGCAGGTTTTTCTCTTTTTTCTTTTTTGTAACTGGATTTAAAACCAAATGATCCAACCCACATTGAGTTAGGCCGATAAATTTATAGGTTCAGCCAAAATATTGATGTGATTGATATATCTGCCGGATTAGCATGAATACCGTCGATACGGGTCATGACCAACTTTCTCATACCATCCGTCATATCGTATCGATCTCCCTTTGAAAATAATATACTGGCCAGTATGACTGATATCTGTAACAGGGCAGAATTTACATACCAAAAATCATTGTTTTAACCATCAATATGGGTCACAACCAATTTTTTTCATATTGTCAGTCGCATCATATTCATCTCCCTTTCAAAATGATATACCTGCTGGTATGGACTAGAACAGTACCTAGAACTTACATACCAAAAGTCATTGTTTGGAAAACAGGTTCAACTATTGAACCGGTAAACTCAAACTTCCAACGGTTGAAATGGTCCGACCGCTTGAACTCTTCAGTTCAGTCACCCTTGCCTATATATTGTACTTTCCATTTCCAAAAAAAACAAGTTAATCAAGTTGAGCCAACTTTTCAACAAATTGTTATATATAATGTGAAGGGTAATTTTGAATAACTGGCAAGATACTGGAAGCCATGATATCCTAGCATGGCATGAAGGATATTCCAGAAGATTGTACTATTTACTACGGCATGAAGAATAACATCCTCTAGACAACCAATATTCTCTTTTAACTTCCATATAACGTACAAAAGTGTGTTTTCTATCTATTCAATGTGATAAAGTTATGTTGGGATATCTCATTGTGCTCAATGAAAGTTGTTGAATATATTCAACACAAGAGAGCTAACTTGACAGAAGCAGGAAACAGACATGAATTTCATATATGAACACAAGAGTAGACAACCAGAAGGATGAGGAATATCTCCCAGGCTCTGGGTCAAATAAATACAAAGAAAAAGAGAGTGAATAATGTGGGTTGTTCCAATCTTTAGCAAGATATCAGAAGGTTATGGGAGTCTCTCTGTAGCTACACACCTGTAATGGTGATCATATGGATTGAAAATGAACTTTCTGAGCTTTGTAGACTGGCTTATAGTTGCTCCGAGGGACGAGAGTCGATCTCCGGGTCCGTAACAACCACCATGATCATCTTGGTTTCCATCTTTGGACATAGTTTATATGTTGTGAATATCCTTGGGAGGGAGTGGAGAGGTTATATATACACCAAAGCAGGAGAGGAGATGATCAATATTAAGCATTTGAACTAAAAAATAGCATGACAAATGATGAATCCAAAGTTGCTCCCTTCAAGATTGATCAAGAACAACAACATACATTATGTGAATATGACAACGGACAAGTTGTGCGGAGTCCTGGAATAAAATGTCAGACAATGTGTTGGAAGATGTCGTTCGTCAAGTGAAACATGTATCGCTGATGAATTAATGCGACATAGGTGTTCCCGATGACTACCTTGCCGGAAAAGTGGGGTTTAGATCACTAACCCCTTTGTGTATAAATTGATTGTAGCTTCGCTTTCACACTGAAAGTGACGCAGGCAGTGAGTTGTATATACTTTGTAGATTTTAGTCGAAGCTGAAGTAACGTATTGTACTCCCCCCCACCCCACCCATGAATACTACTTGTGTGACTTGGGTCAAGACAGCATTGCCATCAAGTATTGAACATCAGTTGCCATCAAGAATTTTGTAGTCAGTACTTCTAGACAAAGCCAGTATTGGGTATTTCGTAGCTTCTTAAAGGAAAATAAGTGGTCCTTTCAGCATGTTGCATCAATTATGTAGAAGATAGTTATCCTTACATTTTATATTTAGTCGTGTTAGTCTTACATCGAAAAAGTACTAGAAAGGGTTGAGTCACCCTTGCCTATATATTGTACTTTCCATTTCCAAAAAAAATCAAGTTAATCAAGTTGAGCCAACTTTTCAACAAATTGTTATATATAATGTGAAGGGTAATTTTGAATAATTGTCAAGATACTGGAAGCCAGGATATCCTAGCATGGCATGAAGGATATTCTAGAAGATTGTACTATTTACTACGTCATGAAGAATAACAACCTCTAGACAACCAATATTCTCTTTTAACTTCCATATAACGTACAAAAGTGCGTTTTCTATCTATTCAATGTGATAAAGTTATGTTGGGATATCGCATTGTGCTCAATGAAAGTTGTTGAATATATTCAACACAAGAGAGCTAACTTGACAGAAGCAGGAAACATACATGAATTTCATATATGAACACAAGACATGCTATATAAAGTGGGTTAATAAACTTAACGCACTTATTCACTGTTCCCATGATTAAATAAAATAATAAACGATTAATAAATAATAATCTAACATATACTGTCAATAATATAAATTATAGTGCTATATACTCCAAATAATTCGTTTCTAAAGTCTACATCCTAATAGCCCATTAATAGTTATACTTGAAATCACTGGAAGTTACTCTCTGTTTTTTTAACAAAGGAAAGGGGGGGTCAAAAGGAGACTCTTCTCCTTCCTCCCAAAGGAGACAGAGAGAGATGTATGGAGAGAGAAATAAACTGAGAGTGAAAGAGAATGGTGGGGAGAGTAGCTTACTGTGGTCGACTCCGGTGGAGAGATTTAGAGGCGGTGGGGTCTTCGAACACTGGGCGCTTGACTGAAACTCGCGGAGGCTGGTCGTCGGCCAGCAGTGTCTGCCGGAGCCTACGGCTAGGGTGCGGCGGCTCGCCAACAGGGAGGCACACTCTTCTCACGGTGGCAGGCGGACGGAAGCGACACGGGGTCGGGTGCATGGGAGGCAGTAGCTCTAGACAGAGCTGGAAGGAGACCCCGACGTCGAGGGTTTAGGGAGGTCGGGAAGGAACGAAGAGGTTAACGATAGTAGATTCGTACGATAGGGAAAGACCGAGATGGTCGAACTTCGGTTGGCTGCGGCGGGGGAGGATGTTGGCCGCGACGGGGGAGCACCTAGGTCAGAGAGAGAAAGCAGCAGCATCCAATTTTTGATCGAAAAGAGAGAGAGAGAGAGAGAGATTTAGGTTATTTTGATATTGAGTTCTGAAAGTTTTGGGATGGACGGTCTAGATTAAGCCATCCGATCGAACGGCTAAGATGAAAACATATGGAGGTAAAATTTCCCCCCATAAAATTTGGCAATTAGCCGCCAAATGTGTGGTATTCCCGCCGACCTATTTGGGACGGACATGTGTATTATTTGGAACAGAAATTTTTATTAGTCCCAAATAGTGATCCATTTTCACAATCTGTCCCAAAAAAATACAGCTTTTTGTTACTAAAAATATAGCCGTCCCTAGAACTATACTTTTAGGACGTTTTAGACTTGTGTTCTTTATAGTGTCGTCCCAAAAAGACACTTTTTTTGTAGTGAAAAATGCTAAGTTTACAATCAAAGTCCTACAACTATCTTATAACCTCTTTTCTCCTGCTAAGATGGGCCCACCAGAATAGTTATGGTGACCCGGTTGGATCGTTAAAGAAGTTTGTAGAGGGTGTAATATTCTATTTCATTAGTGAATGCTTTTTCAGTTTTGAACTCCGATTGTCCCGTATTTTGCAAGAGTTTTTTTTGACGCAAAAAGTGATTGTATTTGCGTTGTGCTTTCTTTGTAATTTTGACAAGTTGTTTATGTGTGATTTTTTCGGTTCTCTCATAATATCTTGGTTTGGGAAAACGATGTTCGCGTTTCGTTTCCAACAGTATCAACACTGATCTAGAATTGTAGTAAAGAATGAATGTTATATATTTTTTAGTATTCTAACAAATATTATCGTATTTAGCAATATTTTTCAAATTTTGAAACTTTTATTAGGATAGTGAACTCCAAGTGGGCACTAGTTTTACAATTCAAGTGTACTATATCATATTCATATTGTTAGAAATTGCAAGTACTTCACTTTGGAGTTCTGCAAAGTTGAAACTGTCGTCGAGGCTTGAATCGTGCATTTAGCAGCACTTTCCTTAAAGTATTTCGGGCACTCCGGTAACGTCTTGGAGTCAGTACGCCAGAACACCCAGGATAAGACAGTCTTTCTGCCGAAGGTTCACCAGACGTTGTGAGACACCGGCGTAGGGAAGAACACCTTTCTGGAAATCTTTGGAAGAGAAAAGAAAGAGGAATGAATACTCAGATTCTGTGTATTTTGGACTCAGAAATCTGTAGTATATATGGATGAATTCGTGTTGTTTCGTGAAGTCGCGACCCTTCCGAAACAACATTCATTCACCTGTTCGCAGATTCATTCACCCTTTCGTTTGTCTGGGCCGCTGCAAAAATAGGAATTCTCGGGACGAGAATCGCCGCGAGGAGCCCGAGGTCCGAGCCTAAGTGCACAAGTGCGTCTACAATGTGCCACTATCGCCTCTACGCCCGAGCGCGATCCCGAGCCCGAGCCAGAGCCGGAGCCGGTGTTGCCGGTGGCAACACCGGCTACATTTTCATGAAGAGGATAAAACAACAACCAATGGTCACCCACTAGAAACCCTTTGGTTGTTGCACACTCCTCATGAGTGCACATTCCTATTTAAGTACTCTCAAAATCTTTCTCTTTTTTCGATGTGGGACTAAAGTCCCTTATCTTTCCTTTTCAATCTTTAAGAACAATAAATGGAATTAATTAATTCCAACAATCCTCCACTTGTTCCATAAATGATGGAAAGGAATTCCAGAATACATCACTTAAAGAATGTTAATACAGTTAGGTATCTTTCGATTTGAACCTAACCTTAGTAGATGCAACACAAGATTTTATCGGAATCTCTGGTAGCTGGGCTTTGAACCAGTTATTCCTTGTGATAAAATCGGTGTCACTTTACACACATTCTTTTGTAGTTCTTCGCCTACATCTCTCGCTTAGCACTATTAATGACCATGTGCTAATCCTGTCTCGTGAATTTTTATAAGATAAACTCCAGATCTTACTGAGACGGCACCATCTCTAAATTCACATAGGTGAAGTTCTTTCAGTATCTCTGTTGCTTTACAGTACATGTCAACATTACTGAACTTTATTAAGAGTTTTATAAACTCAACCATCAAATTGCAACAGTCGACAAAACCATGTCGTATACATCCAAGTTAACAGTTTGTTGTTACCCATTGAATCTAAGGTTAAGGTTTTCTTAACATTAGATTGGGTTGCCACTATTGTTGGAACTCTTACTCAAGGAGTTTCAATCCCAAACCTCTCGAGGTAGATTTTACTAAATCCCTAGCTAGTGGTTTAGTAAAGGGATCAGCTAAGTTATAGCTGGTACGCACATACGTAAGAGAAATGATTCCATCTTTAATCAATTTCCTTACGTAGGTATGTTTTAGACTTATATGTCTAGACTTCCCATTATACACTTCGTTGTAGGCTCTTGCTAGAGTAGCTTGACTATTGCAATGTATTGACACTTTTGATACATTGTCCTTAGCCAGCGGAACTTCTAATAGAAGATCCCTCAACCATTCAGCTTCTTATCCTGCAGAAGCTAGAGCTACAAACTCTGACTCCATGGTCGAATGGGTAATGCACGTTTGTTTCTTGCTTTTCCAAAAAACTGCCCCTCCGGCAAGTGTAAATACCCAACCTGTCGTAGATTTGTTATCCCCGACACTTGATATCCAACTAGCGTCGGTATATCCTTCTAATACGGCAGGAAATCTACCATACTGTAATCCAAGATTCTTGGTTTTCAAAAGATAACCAAAAAAATTTCCGATAGCCCTCCAATGCTCATTATTAGGGTTGCTAGTAAATCTACTCATTTTACTAACTGCAAATGCTGTATCAGGTCTTGTGCATTGCATCAAATACATAAGACATCCAATAACACTTGCGTATTCTAATTGAGCGACTGCTCTTCCAGAATTCTTTTCTAGTTTAACACTTGGATCAAATGGAGTGTTCACTTCTTTGAACTTAAGGTGTTTGAACTTGTCTAGCACTTTCTCAACATAGTGCGACTGCGTAAGTTCAAAACTCCCACTGTTTTGTATTAGTTTGATCCCCAAAATAGTGTCAACTATTCCAAGATCTTTCATCTTGAATGTGGAAGTTAGAAACCTCTTCGTTTCTGTAATTCCACTCATCTCGTTGCTAATGATCAACATATCATCAACGTAAAGACAAAGAAATATTACGATATTTCTATATACTTTAGTGTATAAACACTTATCACAAACATTGTGAACAAAGACATTAGAAATTATGACTGAGTCAAATTTCTGATGTCACTGCTTTGGTACTTGTTTTAATCTGTACAAGGATTTAACAAGTTTGCATACCTTTTGTTCATTTTCCGGGAGCACGAACCCTTCCGGTTGCTCCATGTAAATCTCCTCATCGAGATCTCCATTTAAGAATTCCGTTTTGACATCCATCTGATGAACATTAAGATGATGCAATGAAGCTAACGCAAACAATATTCTAATTGTAGTCGTTCTTTCTACTGGTGCATATGTGTCAAAATAATCAATTCCTCTCTTTGTCGAAATTCTTTGGCTACTAGTCTAGCCTTGTAGGTGTTTAAAGTACCATCACTATGATACTTTCTCCTGAACACCCACTTACATCCAATAGGTCTTGACCCTTTGGGCAGATCGACAATTTCCCAAGTGTTGTTAGATATTATCGAATCCATCTCATCTTGGATAGCATCTTTCTAAAAAGATGAGTCCCGCGAAGCTATTGCTTCCTTAAAGGTTTTAGGATCATCTTCCACCTGAAGAATGATAGGAATCTTTCGAATAAATTTCTCTGTATTTCCTTCTACTAAGTAAAAGAAAATAAGTTGAGAATCTATTTCGTCAGGTCCTAGATCCTTAGCCTTTCGAACTCTCTTGCTGATCCGAAGCTCGGGTTATTTTTCAACTAACCGTGAAGAGCTCTCCTCATGAGACTCTTCATCAGCAGGAATCTCAGGATCCTTATTCTTAGTAATAAGGTTCTCGAAAAATTCCACATCTCTGGATTCGACAATAATGTTAGACTCTAAGTTTAAAAGTCTATATGCCTTACTATTAGCAGCATAACCTACAAAAGCACTTTTGATTCCACGAGGACCTAATTTGGTCCTTTTAGGATCCATATTTTTGTAATAAGCTATGCACCCCCACACTCTAAAATAACTTATATTAGGCTTACGGCCTTTCCATATCTCATATGGTGAAATACCAGTTTTTTTTCAAAGGAATTCGGTTCATTATATGACATGCAGTAAGTAAAGATTCTCCCCACAAACTAAATGATAATTCAGAATGCATTAGCATTGCATTTATCATTTCTTGATATGTTCTATTTTTTCTTTCGGCTAGTCCGTTCTGTTGAGGTGTCCGTGGTGCAGAACATTCATGAATAATACCGTTTTCTTCACAGAAGGTATTAAATTCAAAAGAAAAATATTCACCACCTCTATCACTTCTAAGTATTTTAATCTTTCTACCAAGTTGATTTTCAACCTCTGATTTGTATATTTTAAAAGCATTAAAGGTTTCATCTTTATGCTTTAATAAATATACATATGTAAATCTAGAGCAATCATCAATGAAGGTAATAAAGTATTTATTACCTCCTCGAGATAATGTGCCACTAAATTCACATAAATCAGAGTGAACTAAATCTAGTAGATTGGTATTACTCTCTACACTGTGAAAAGGTTTTTTTAATCATTTTGGATTTTGCACAAATTTTACACTTATCTAAATCTTCAGAATTGCATAAAATTAATCCAGATTTAATTAACCTTTTCATAGTGCTAATACCTATATGCGCTAATCTACTATGCCATAAAGTAGATGACTCAATCATGTAAGCAGAAGTAGAAACTTTATTGATATTATTTTCAATGATACAAAGTTTTATCATACCCTCATCGGTATATCCCTTTCCAACAAACACACCATTACGGGTCAATATTAATTTGCCCGACTCAAAGACAGACTTTATTCCTGGTTTACCCAACAAGACTCCACTGACGAGGTTCCTACTCATATCCGGGACGTGAAGTACGTTAGTCAGAGTTACTTTCTTCCCGGAAGTGAATTGGATTTCCACATCACCTGTTCCCACGACCGTTAAATGTCCCTCATTTTCTATCTGAACTTCTTGTCCATCATTGACTTCAGAATAGGTCTTGAATGCTGCTTTGTCGTATGAAACATGAACGGTAGCACAAGTATCGTACCACCATCCTGGAGCCTTCCCTTGACCGTCATGAGTTTGCTTACCGTAGCAATTATGTCATCTGTCTCAGTGAGATTTACCTCGCTGTTTTGGGTCTTTCGAACCCGACAGTCTCTGGCATAATGTCCTGCTTTGCCACATACAAAACAGCCGGTCTTGGGTCCTTTGGCGTTGCCGGAGTTCTTGAACTTTTGTTGGTCCTTCTTAGGACCGAAAAAGTTCTTCTTTCCTGCAGGCCTCTTGCCTTTCGCGCTCACCGCGTTAGCTTTAGAAACTCCGTTGTTCTCGGATTTCTGTCTTTTCTTCGATTCATCTTCGATTCTAAGGTGTTTTTGAATCCGTTCCAGTGAGAAATCCTCAGATCTGTGAAGTAGTTTCTTCCGATAACTATTCCAAGATGCTGGCAATTTAGTAATTATAGCACCAACTTGGAATGGTTCCGGAAGTTCTATCTTCACTGTCCTGAGTTTGTTGACTAGAACTTGTAGTTCGTGTACTTGGGCTAGTATAGGCTTTGTATCAACCATTTTATAATCAAAATACTTTGATATAAGAAATTTCTTTGTACCTTCTTCTTCTGTCCTGAATTTGAATTCCAGAGCCTTCCAGATGTCAATTGCCGAAGGATTTTCTGTGTAGAGGTCGTACAGTCTGTCCTACAGGATGTTCAGAATGTGACCACGGCACAGCAGTTCGTCCTCTTTGTGCTTTTCGCGTTCTACCTTGACTGCATCAGAATCTGCTGGAGTGGGTTCTGGAACAGGTGGCAGATCTGGATCGAGGACGTAGTAGATCTTCAGCGCCGTCAGGAGGAAGATCATCTTGTCCTGCCAGCGTGTGAAGTTTCTTCCGTCAAAGCGATCCAGTTTGACTAGATCCTGATTCATGACTTTGATGCTCAAAATTGCAGCCTCGGACGCCATTATTTACAACACTTTAAGATTGTTAGAAATTGCAAGTACTTCACTTTGGAGTTCTGCAAAGTTGAAACTGTCGTCGAGGCTTGAATCATGCATTTAGCAGCACTTTCCTTAAAGTGTTTCGGGCACTCTGGTAACGTCTTAGTGTCAGCACGACAGAACACCCAGGATAAGACAGCCTTTCTGCCGGAGGTTCACCAGACGTTGTGAGACACCGGCGTAGGAAAGAACACATTTCTGGAAATCTTTGGAAGAGAAAAGAAAGAGGAATAAATACTCAGATTCTGTGTGTTTTGGACTCAAAAATTGTAGTATATATAGATGAATTCGTGTTGTTTCGTGAAGTGCACAAGTCCGTCTACAATGCGCCCTTATCGCCACTATCGCCTCTACGCCCGTGCCCGTGCCTGAGCCCGAGCCCGAGCCCGAGCCCGAGCCGGAGCCGGTGTTGCCAACACCGGCTACATTTTCATGAAGGGGATAAAACAACAACCAATGGTCACCCACTAGCAACCCTTTGGTTGTTGCACACTCCTCATGAGTGCACATTCCTATTTAAGCACTCTCAAAACCTTTCTCTTTTTCCGATGTGGGACTAAAGTCCCTTATCTTTCCTTTTCATCCTTTAAGAACAATAAATGGAATTAATTAATTCCAACACATATAATTTTTATATAAGAGAACCATAAATGTAAAACCATTATAGCAAATTGAATGTAATATTCTATGTTCTTATTCTTAGATCAAACTTTTTCCAAACAAGGGATCTCTATGCAAAAGAATATTGGCACCTCTATGCTAACTGCAGATGAGTTGATGAATTTTTTATTAAGAATCATTAAATCTCCAGTTATATATAGTCAATTACCTGGACTGCTTCTAGCTTTTACAGTTTTAATATATATTTCCAACTGATGGAAAACCTTGCAAGAACCAACACATGAATGTCCTTACTGATTGCTGCTTTATATATCTATAATATAAAGCACAGTGGATTTTTGGTCCGACCCATGTGCTTTGGTTCAACGATGATGAAATGACTAAATTGTCCCTCTTCTATAAGAGAGGAGGAGGTCCCATGTTGGGTGCGGTGCAACCGGTTGTTCCAACGACACCCCCGCCTCCAGCTCCTCTTGCACTGCCCCTCTTTCCGTCGCCTCCGCTCCATCCTCGCTCACGCCGTCGTCGCCGGCCTCTTCCGCAACCCCTTTGTCGCAAGCAGCCTCCTCCACCGCGCCGCCGACGCCGACCCTTCGCCGCATTCCTCTTCTCCGCCAGGACCAACCCCTTCTCCTTCAACACCGCCATCGCCATCTCCGCAAACCCACTCTCCATCTACTCCCAAATGCTCCGCCGCCGCGTCCCTCCCGACTCTCACATCTTCTCTTTCTTGCTTAACACCACGACCGCCGCCGCCACCAGGTCGCTCTACGCACACGCCCGCCTCCTCGAATTCCGGTCCGACCCCTTCGTGTAGACCGTCCTGCTCACCGCCTACTTCCGACGCGGCTCCGCCGACCACGTCCTGCGGGTGTTCGACGGAATGCCGCACATGGACGTCGTCTCCTGGACCGTCGCCATCTCGGGCCTCGTCGCCCTCGGACGTCCCACGACGGCCCTGCGCGTCTTCGCCTCCATGAGTCCCCACGCCGTCCCGAATGCCGCCACCGTGGTCTTTGCCGTGTCCGCCTCCGCCGGGCTCGGGACCCTGGCGTTGGCCCGGTGCCTGCACGCCTACGTTGAGAAGGCCGGGTTCGGAGGCCGCGTCTCCGTCCGGAACTCCCTGGCACTGGCCCGGTGCCTGCACGCCTACGTTGAGAAGGCTGGGTTCGGAGGCCGCGTCTCCGTCCGGAGCTCCCTGGCACTGGCCCGGTGCCTGTACGCCTACGTCGAGAAGGCCGAATTCGTGTCCGTGCCATTATGGCACGGGTTATCCACTAGTCTATAATATAAATCACAGTAAATTTTTGGTCCGACCTATGTGCTTTGGTTCAACGATGATGAATGGACTAAATTGTTCCTCTCTCTAAAAGAGAGGAGGAGGTCCCATGTTGGGTGCGGAGCAACCGATTGTTCCAACGGCACCCTCGTCTCCAGCTCCTCTTGCACCGCCCCTCCCTCCGTCGCCTCCGCTCTATCCTAGCCCACGCCGTCGTCGCCGGCCTCTTCCGCAATCCCTTCGTCGCAAGCAGCATCCTCCACTGCACCACCGACGACGAGCCTTCCTTCGCCGCCTCCCTCTTCTCCGCCATGACCAACCCCAACCCCTTCTCCTTCAACACCGCCATCGCCATCTCCGCCGACCCACTCTCCATCTACTCCCAAATGCTCTGCCACGGCGTCCCTCCCGACTCCCACACCTTCTCTTCCTTGCTTAACACCACCACCGCTGCCGCCGCCCCCAGGTCGCTTCACGCACACGCCCTCCTCCACGGATTCCGGTTCGACCCCTTCATACAGACCGTTCTGCTCACCTCCTACTCCCAAAGCGGCTCCGTCGACCACGCCCTGCAGGTGTTCGACAGAATGTCGCACAGAGACGTCGTCTCCTGGACCGCCTCCGACTCGGGCCTCGCCGCCTTCGGACGCCCCGCGACGGCCCTGCGCGTCTTCGCCTCCAGGAGGCCCCAAGCCGCCCCGAACGCCGCCACCGTGGTCTTTGTCGTGTCCGCCTCCGTCGGGCTCGGGTCCCTGGCGCTGGCCCGGTGCCAGCACGCCTACGTCGAGAAGGCCGGGTTCGGAGGCCGCGTCTCCGTCCGAAACTCCCTAGCGCTGGCCCGGTGCCTGCACGCCAATGTCGAGAAGGCCGAGTTCGTGTCTGTGCCATTATGGCACGAGTTATCCACTAGTCTATAATATAAAGCACAGTGGGTTTTTGGTCCGACCCATATGCTTTGGTTCAACGATGATGAATGGACTAAATTGCCCCTCTCTCTAAAAGAGAGGAGGAGGTCCCATGTTGGGTGCGGAGCAATCGGTTGTTCCAACGGCACCCCCGCCTCCAGCTCCTCTTGCACCGCCCCTCCCTCCGTCGCGTCCGCTCCATCCTCGCCCACGCCGTCGTCGCCGGCCTCTTCCGCAACCCCTTTGTCGCAAGCAGCCTCCTCCACCGCGCCGCCGACGCCGACCCTTCGCCGTCTCCCTCTTCTCCGCCATGACCAACCCCAACCCCTTCTCCTTCAACACCGCCATCGCCATCTCCGCTGGCCCACTCTCCATCTACTCCCAAATGCTCCGCCGCCGCGTCCCTCCCGACTCTCACACCTTCTCTTCCTTGCTCAACACCACCACCGCCGTCGCCGCCACCAGGTCGCTCCAAGCATAGGCCCTTCTCCTCGGATTCCGGTCCGACCCCTTCGTGCAGACCGTCCTGCTCATCGCCTACTCCCGACGCGGCTCCGCCGACCATGCCCTGCGGGTGTTCGACGGAATGCCGCACATGGACATCGTTTCCTGGACCGCCGCCGTCTCGGACCTCGCCGCCCTCGGACGTCCCGCGACGGCCCTGTGCGTCTTCACCTCCATGAGGCCCCAAGCCGTCCCGAACGCCTCCACCGTGGTCTCTGCCGTGTCCGCCTCCGCCGGGCTTGGGTCCCTGGTGCTGGCCCGGTGCCTGCATGCCTACGTCGAGAAGGCCGGATTCGGAGGCCGCGTCTCCGTCCGTAACTTGCTGGTGCTGGTCCGGTGCCTGCACGCCTACGTCGAGAAGGTCGAATTCGTGTCGTGCCATTATGGCACGGACTATCCACTAGTATGTATATATAATACAGTGCAGGTTCCTTTATTCAAACCACCAAACAACATCATGACATAAATTACTCCGATAGTTGCGCACATTGATCAATATACCACCGTAGACTGCTAGATGGAACACTGTACTATTCCATGACAGTCTTCAGGGGGTATGTTCAGGTATTTGGACAAATTGAGTTTGACTAAAAAAACCTCCTGGTTTCATATCGGATTATACACTTGCTCAAATAGTTTGGATAACTAGAGAAAGTATTCACTATAAAAATACTGTAAAATGGCCACGGCCTGGGCCGGGGAGGAGAGGCCGTTCCACAGCAGAGAGGAGGGGCCGGATCGAGAAGGAGAGGGGCCGTGGAGGAGGGGATTTGACGGAGGAGGCCCGTCGGGGAGGAGAGGGTCGGAGAGGACCGACCGGAGGAGGGGGTCGCTCTAATAGTCGGACTTGATATTAGTCGCATGAGTCGATCTCAATCTTCTCTACCTTTCCATCAATGTCAATCTCTTTCTCTTTCTTTGTGTGTGTGTGTGTTTAAACAAAGTACAATTTTATTTTTTTGGTTTGGAACATCTTCGATTTTATTAGTATTTTATTATGACATATTATTTTAGATATTATATTTTGTTTATTTTTATTTTTTTTAAATTTTGTGTTGATAATTCTTTTGTATTATCGTCGATGAAAAAATATTTATATGAACATTAAGTTTTAGGGGCATCATTTTTATTATTCGCCTCAAGTCTCGAAATCTAAAATTCGGCACTGACAGCGATGGAAGATTATCCGTCACTAAGGTGTCGCTAAGTGAACTCTGACGCCTTAGTAACAGACAAACGACAACGAAAATATGGTCTTGTTTATTCTATCAACAATTCCG
>JANAVB010001800.1:35777602-36102602 GCA_029216955.1 Iris pallida
TTTTTAGTCGTTTTTGTCGGTTTTTTTTTTTTTGCTTTTTGGTCATTTTTACTTATTTTATGTCGTTTTTTATCATTTTTGTCGCTTTTACTGTTTTTTGTCGTTTTTGTCGCTTTTTGGTTATTTTTTGTCGTTTTAACCGATTTTTTTGTCGTTTTAACCGATTTTGTGTTCTTTTTTGTCGTTTTTATCGATTATTTGTTTTAACCGAATTTTTGTCATTTTTTGTCGTTTTAACCGATTTTTTTTTTTGGTCGTTTTTGCCGCATTTAGGTTTTTTTTGTCGTTTTTACCGATTTTATGTCGTTTTTGTCGTGTTTTGGTTATTTTTGTCGTTTTTACCCATTTTTTGTTATTTTTTGTCGTTTATACATTTTTTGTCGCTTTTTGGTCATTTTTGTCGTTTTAACCGATTTTTTCGTCGTTTTTTATCGTTTTTGTCGTTTTTTGTTATTTTGTCGTTTTTACGATTTTTTTCGTTTTTACCGGTTTTTTGTCCTTTTATCGGTTTTTTTTTATATTTGTTCATTTTTTTTTCGTTATTATTATTTTTTATTTTTTTTCCGGGAATATTTATATTGTCACCAAACATGGGAATATAATTTTCCCGGGAATTTAATTCCTTGGAATTTGATTCCCGGAAATATAGAATTTCCGGCTATATAGTATTCCGCATACCAAACGCCCTCTTACTAATTTTCAGTGACACAATCCTCACACGTCACTGTAGCTAGATTTCTTACAGTGTAATGTGTCGTAGAGCTAACTTTTTCCAAATGATAATGCTAAAACACAATATATTGATGATATTTTTGGACCAAAATTTTCACGCATGGATGTCTCTCTCTTGTAGATAAAGATGATGCATGGAAGCACAGGCGGAGCTACCAGAGGGCTATTTTTTTATATGAGTGTTTTCTTAGTCAGCCCACCCAAACCTAATTTAGCCTACCCTTTTTCGAAATTCTAGCTCCGTCCTTGCTTGGAAGTTATCTTTTATAACAGCGTGTGTTAAGCTATCACTGATTTCTCACGATAAAGATGACACTAAATGTTATGTATTTAGCCGTCATCGTTAACATAGTAACGATAGCTCGCTACACAGTTCTGGTGTAAACGGAACCTATTTAAAAGGCTTGTGCTCCACTGCTTGAATCAGATGCTTGCAGGCAGGACCATGCCTTCGTACTGCCTTTTGTAAACCTGACTTTCTCAATTCCATACAGCAAATTAATACTTATTCATCTTAGTTTATGCAAATGTAGTTTACTAAGTCACCACCACAGTAATATTGAAGAGCAAAGTAGCAGTTCATGAAAGCGTTTGTTGCAATGTTTTAAAAACCGGACCGATGATTGAACCGATTTGTTTTTGTATAGGTCGGATCGGAGTTCAAATAGACTTAGCTTGGTTTGGTTCAAACAGATAATATATCCACATTTACTTCTTGGGTTGGTTCTTAGCATGTTTGATTTGGTTTAATTTACAACTATAAAGTCTCTCAAAACCAAACCAAGAACCAAATGGTCCAAATCTCACACAATAAATTTTTTTGAGTTTTTTAAAAAAAAAAAACCAAAATTTTCGGTTCAATTGCGAACCGGTTCGGACGGTTCACAAAAAACCGGCAGTTCTTCAAAAAATCTCGGTTCACATCAGATCGGACCGAAATTTTTGTCGAGACCGGTCGGATCCGGTCGGACCGTCGGTCCGGTCTAGTTCTGACAACACTGGTTTGTTGCTACGTTGATGAGCTACCATGTTCCTTTGGCCAAATTGTTCGGTAGGGAATGACATCAGGATCTTCATTTGCAACTACATCAAAAGCAACATGGCACATTGTATGGTTCATAGTCTTGTCCAATTCTATATATGGTGACAAAGACTTCACTGTTCCATTTGAGTGCTCTTTGTTGATGAACAACTCGAGCCATGTATTTGGTGGCAGATTACTGCTACTGATTTCTCTAGTTTTGAGTAGTGACCCAATTTTAGAAAAAGCAGTTACTATTTGATTATCAGAAAATTTGCTGTAGGGATAAAAAGTTCAACGAAATTGGGTATATTGAAACAAGTTTGGAAATTTAGAAGATGAGAAACTTTTCGCCAGACCGTCTGACTGAAATTGAACATTTGATTTTTTTTTTCCAGAAAATTTCATGGGGGGTAAAGAATTTTGTCAAAATTATAGAAAAAGGGAGAAGTTTGAGAGAATTGCAAAGCGAGTAATGGAGTGACAACTCCCATGGCGCTCTGTTGAAAGCAAACATAGTTCTCACGGACGCGCCATCATTGATGGCGCGTACTCCTCCTCACGTCACATCATCTCAGCTCGGAAGACGCGCCATCATTGATGGCGCACTGCTGCAGGACCACGCGCGCTGCTGCAGGACCACGTGGAGGATGGCGCGCGCTGCTGCAGGACCACGTGGAGGACGCGGGGAAAGACGCGCCACCATTGATGGCGCGCGCTGCTGCAGGACCACGTGGAGGAACCAGACAGGAAAGACGCGGGGAACTAAAAAGCGGTCAAGAGCGCGCCATCAATGATGGCGCGCAATGAGTTGCTCCTGCACTCAGTGCGTTGCGTTGGGGTTTGGGAAAGGACTGTCAGCGTTGGGGTTTGGGTTTGGGAAAGGGCTATCAGCGTTGGGGTTTGGGAAAGTGCGTTCAGTGCGTTGGGGTTTGGGAAAGGGCTGGTCAGACGTTGGGGTTTGGGATGGCGCGGAAAAAAATTTTGGGGAGTCACGTTGGGAAGGAAATATGTTTTGGCCGGATGTGGTTTTCCTCTTCTTGTTGGCAGAACCTCTTTCTCTCGTTCCCCTCTATAAATTTCTCCTTCTTTCTTCTTCCTCACATAATTTAGACAGCACCACAGCACCTATTTTTCTTGTTCTTCATCTTCATCTTCATCTTCATCTTCATCTTCATCCTCTTTTTCGAATGTAAGTAACTCTTGAACAAGATTAAATTTTGAATTTATTTCAATATTTGTATTACTAATTGTATTTTCGAAAAAACGTAACAGATGAATCCACCGAATGACGGATTTATTTCCGGGGGACCGACTACAGAAGTCGTGAAACAGGAAAGAGAAACTCATATATCTATGTTAGTTTTTGAGGGGAAGGTAAATTTTAAAATGGTAACTCTCGTTATTCTGTATTATTTATTTATTTTACATAAATGTAACAAATAAAATTCGCTTGTAGTTATATGATTATCCTCCCGAGGCTCGAACACGGGAGCATGGAAGTTGGAGGAATCAGAGAAGGTATCAGACATGGGAGTTAATTGATGATCAAAAGCAGTTGGTGCGTTCATTTGGATTTCATTATCTGGATGAAATTCAAATTTTAGTCCACGATGTTCACCTCATATTTAGTCTTGCTGAGCGTTGGTGGCCTCAACGCAACGCATTTCAGTTGCCTGTTGGTGAAATGACAATCACACTCTGGGATGTCGCAAACATTCTTGGATTACCTATTACAGGTGAACCAATATATTTTGATACACATTTAAATCCGTGTGAAATAGTCAAGAGATATCTAGGCATTACGCCCCCTGCAGACCTAGGAGCAAGGAGTTTTGTCACGATAACTTGGCTTCGGGGTAATTTTATGGATTTAGATAGGACTATCGACGGTCCAGTCGCGGTCGATGATTACATGGTATGTCCCTCTTTGGTATTTTTGGCTAATATTTATTAATTTTAATAGCGAGTTAAATTTAATATGTTAGTTTCATAATTTGCAGATACTTTGCTGTACTAGAGCATATTTGCTCTGTTTGTCCTGGACAATGTTATTTCCCGACGGACAGGAAAATAGAATAAACGTACGACTGCTACCATTCTTAGATGATCTTAAAGTACCTACTCGTCATGCATGGGGAGCTGCTACATTAGCGTATCTATATGCCAGCTTGACGGAATTTGCAAGATCGAATGGTTCCAAAAATTTGTGTGGGTGCGCGACGCTGGTTCAGGTAATGGAAAATCAATATCTAAATTGATTTCAATTATATAAATTTTCTTGAATATTGAATTATTTCTGTCGTAGGTATGGTGTTACGAACATTTTTTTATTGGTCGACCTGTAACCAGCATTCCAAGTGATATTGGAATTTTTCCGCTTGCTACGCGATGGGCCACAAATGTAGTGGACCCACATCATAATTTACACAGAGATGTTTCACTGTATCGGGGAGAATTTGATACGTTGCAGTGGAATGAGGTAACTAATAAATTTAGTATAGTCATTCCAGTTAATAATTTGGTACAAATTTATCATGAATAATTGTCTTTCAATAGGTTATATGGATACCCTACTCGGATGATGAAAACGGTCCAGAAATAAGAAGGACAGCGTTCCAGCTAAGCCTACACAAATCTTTTATTATATATGATCGCTATACTATGTATCATCCAGCAGACCGCGTTCTACGACAATTCGATTATTGCCAGATAATCCCGCCTGACCCTCCATGCATGAGTTATGATATAGCTAATGCAAGAAACAGAATTGATTCTGCTAGAGCTTCCTGGTTTAGGCGGTTCCAGGATTATAGTGTGGCAAATCTTCCCCGGATAACGCACGCAGATGAATGTAAGTTCCAACTTAGTAGTATACTTGGACAGATAGCGTACACAAATATATTTGTCTTACTATTGTTCCAACGTAATGCAGATGAAGGCAACATTGCTTATAGGCACTGGTGGGGAGCGCCTCGTATAACTAACAGAGCGTACATATTCGAGGAGCCACGGTTCAAGCCTAAAGCCGTAGATGAACCTACTCTGCGAGCTTTTGCTGAAGGCATATCTGAAGCGGTACGCCTTTACCACTAATCCAAAATAAGAACTATATGATCACAATTTTTATTTTCAGATTTCAAATTTCAGGCAATTACGGGACGACAATATTACCAAGAACCAGAGAACCAGTTGTGGCCGCATGGGCGGGAGTGGATGCACGATATTTTAACTCGTGTCGATTCACTTAGTCTTGGTCGGGATCCTGATATGCCTCCATTGCATACCCGTATCCCGGCCGATTATCCGAGTGCCACTGTGCCCCTGAGACGTTCACGACGTCAGAGGGTGGTTGATCCAGAGGACGAGGCAGATGAGGGCGCTGCCGGAGAGGGCGCTGCTCCGGAGTACCCTAGCCAGCAGTACCATGGAGAGGGCAGCAGCCAGCAGTACCCTCCAGCGTACACAAGTCAGCAGTACCATGGAGAGGGCAGCAGCCAGCAGTACGCTCCGGAGTACCCTGGCCAGCCTTACGCTGCAGAGTACCCTAGCCAGCCTTACGCTGCAGAGTACACTACCCCACACTACGCTGGAGAAGGGCTTAGTCAACAGTATGTGGGCATGGGCTCGTCCTCAGCCTTTCAGCCCTATAATCAACGCATCACGACTGAGGAAATCAACACTACCGTAGCGTATTCCTTTGAAGGCATGTCGTATTACTCGTAATTGTTTACGTCTCCGTCAGCCCCGGTGCCTACTCAGGAGGTCGAGGAAGAGGATGAAAGAAGAGCGGAGGAGACCACAGATGAAAGAAGAGCCCGACTTGGCCTTAGACAGGTAGAACGAAGGCGTTACAAACGCATGGCCCGCAGAAGAGATTGAAATAAAATTTTATTATGTAATGTTTAAAAGTTGACATGAATGTTGGTACTACAATGAAAAATGCAAGTTCTATTGTCGTCATTCTCTTGGTTGACTTGTACATTTTCTTCTGTTGTGTCCCATCAAACCACAGTTGCCGCAACGAAGTTCTCTTGTCGATAATTCTCGTGGTTTGATACGATTTTTCTTCGGCCTTCCAGCTTTGCGTCTGACATCTGGAACTCCAATTTCTCCCCTTACCAAAGTCGCTTGAATGTTGTAAGGAACTGGAATTGGTTCCATCTGTGGCTCGTACACACTTCTCAACCTGTCAGTAGAAAATATTATAGGATAGTAATGTTCAACCTCATCACTACAATATTGACATACAAAACATGCATGTATACATGGCATGTAAGTATGATACCACCTTAAACATGTACAAGATCTTTCATCTAACCGTACAACATATGTTCTACTCGATGCACGGTCTAATATTTCAAACAAATAACTATCAATTCGTAATATTTGAAGTTGATGTCTCTTATTGGTAATAGATGTCATAGTCTTTAACATCTTAGGACAATAACTTGTGTCTAAATTTTGAGCATGATTCCTGTTTTTGTCATGAAGTGTTATAATCTTTGCTCTAATACCATCAAGAAGTGTCGTTATTGGTTTATCACGCAAACTCTTAATCCAATTGTTAAAACATTCAGCAAGATTAGAAGTGTTAATATCTAATCTAGGACAAGGAGCATATGCTGTAATCCAATGTGCAAAATGACGATTTTCATCATTTGTACCAATAAGCCAATTGTACATCGTCATGTTCTCTGCTTTAATTATCTCGAACAAGTACTGTGCATCTGTTTCATTATACGATCTAGCAAGCGAGTCTAACAACCGATGAAATTTTTTCTCTCTCACAATAGACTTCATATTCTGCTTAAAATGCTGAATGCAAAAAAAATGAGGCGATTCTGGAAATATATTTCGCATAGCATGTATTAATCCTTTTTGCTTGTCAGAAATAAATGAGATACTACTCCAATCATTAAAATAACTTTCAAATGATAGTCTAAGACCATTTAAAAACCAAGACCAAAAATCAGTATTCTCACCTTCGGCAACAGCATAAGCAATAGGATACAATTGATAATTAGGATCGTGAGCACAAGCAATAAATAAAATACCTTGATATTTAGATGAAAGAAAAGTGGCATCAGTGCTAATAACAGGTAAACAACCCCTTAAAAATCCATCAATACACGCCTTAAAACAAATAAATATTCTCTCAAACTTGTTGCTTTCGGAAGTCTTAATAAAACATCTACTACCTGGATTCGACTCCATAATTCTAAAGCCATACTCCTCAAGGCCAGCATATGCCTCAACATAACTACCATTTATTTCACGTAATGCCATTTCTCGGGCTCGCCATGCTTTAGAGTATGTAATATGTATACGATGTTCTCTAAATATATCCTTCACAATTTGTGATGCACTATATGACGGATTATCTCTAATTAAATCAACTATTTTTGTCTTAACCCATGCGCCGGTAGCTAGTCGATGACGTCCTGTCGTAAGTCCACTTAAACAAGAATGACGACTTTCTAGTGTACTAACTTTAACTATTTGTCCTTTTCCTATAGATTTGACATATACTCTCCAATGACAATTCTGTTTATCACAATTATATATAATTCCATGGGAATTATTCATAGCACTGGCTGAACAACTAAAATTATGCTGAATTGCTAAATTACTTATAAAACTTCTAAATTTCGCACGAGTGTCGAATGTTTGTCCTACAAATAATTCAGGAGTGCTAGAATTATCAGTACTATCATCATCTATCTCATAACCAGTATTTTCAATTAAATCATCACTATTTTCATTGTCATCATCATTATCATCATCATTATCATCATCACCAGCATAATCATCATCATTATTATGTTCATCTTGTAAGGGAGCAATTGTTTGAGAAGAACTAGCACCTGTGTTAACATGTGGATAATTAGAAACAAATTCATCATTAGTTCTATTAGCAAATGATGAAACTTGAGTAACATATAAACTAATATAAGGTGATTGTGAATTAATCTCAAGAATAAAATTCCATACTTCTTCACCATCTATCAATAAACATGTGGAACCAAAAACAGACTTTAAAATAAATTGATAATTAATAGAAAAATGCGTTGAAATTAAATTGCGTAAATTTTCTAAGGTAATATGGCGATAAGTTGTAAAAATTGGGTGTCACCTCCTTCGTAAGTTAACCCATTTACTCTACCACCATGTGAGCAGACTATTTTAATATTATGATCCATGAAAAAAATAAGTTGGTTGACAATGTTTAGCTAATAGAGAAGGAGAACTTGTAAGAGGGAGAGAAGCTTCAGAGGGAGATACTGGCTTCCGTGAGGAGTTGGAAGCTTGTAAGAGGGAGATACTAGCTTCTGAAGACTTGCGCTTCCAAGCTTCAGAGGAGTGCTTCTGTGAGAGATAGGAGAAAGAGTTGTGTGCTTCTGTAAGAGATAGGAGATGTGTTTGCGTAGAGAGAGAGTTAACATTGTAATATATAGACGATGAGAATAGAGACGTTAAAGTGTAGACGTTGGGAAAAGCGTGCCAGAAATGTTGGCGCACTCTACTTTACATATAGCCGTTGGAAGTGCAGGGGAGAAGGACATGTAGCCGTTGGATGTAGCCGTTGGGAGAGAGGGGCATGGATATGTGGGAGCGCACCATCATTGATGGAGCTCTCTGACTTTTTCCCTCCCATCCCTACCATTGGCTCACCTACCATTGGCTCACAACGCGCCATGGCCCATGGCTCCCCCTGGAGCGCGCCATAGTCCATGGCGCTCTGCTGGCTCCCCCCCACCCCACTTCACGTGGCCCAACCCACTTCACGTGGCCCAACTCTGAACCCCGTCACGTGGTCCTGAACCAATGGCAGCGCGCCAAGGGCCATGGCTCCCCCTAGAACGCGCCATGGCCCATGGCTCTCCCTAGGAAAGATAGTGCGCAATTGGCCAGCGCGCCATCGGAGATGTCGCTTCGTTACGTTATACGTAATTTACATAAACTTATTACTTTTTTCGAAATTTCGGTAAATTTCTTTACTTTATATGAAAATTTCTGTTTTTTTTTTCATTTTTCGGTTTGATTTAGTTATGTAGTTGGTTCAATTGGGTTTTTATTATTTGTTTTTGTTTTTATTGTTGTTTTCATTTATGTAAAGAATATATTACTTGTGATTTTTTTAGATAATATTATATATATAGAAAATAGATAATTCTGTAATTAGGACAGTCAGTCTGGCGGAAAGTTTCTAATCTTCTAAATTTCTATTATACAGATCTTATGTACAAAATGTATATATACAGATCTTATATACAAAAATTTGTTTATATATATATATATATATATATATATATATATATATATATATATATATATATTGAAGGAAAGGGTAATTTTATTGATAGGAAAAATTGTACAATCTTACAACTATCTCGAGACCTGGTCTCTCGACCACCAATCAACTCTTATCCTGACAGGATTTTTACATCTTGTAGGATGTTAGCAGTAACACTAGCTATAGAATAGTATTCTGCCTCAAAAATTCTCCGGTTCCTCTCTCGCCAAACATGCCAAACTGCAGACAAAAGCCGAATACGGGCTTTGTTATATATCTCCAGTCCCTGAGACTTGACCTGGCTAATTCCTTCGACTATATCAAGTAACCCCCTTGCTTGCTCGTGGCTGATACCAATCTCACACAATTTCTTCCAAATGCAGTAAGAGAAATCACATTGGAAGAAGATATGTTCACACGCCTCATTCACCTGGATATATATATATATATATATATATATATATATATATATATATATATATATATATATATATATATATATATATATATATATAATCTATTTGTCATATATATCAAATTTTTTGCACATGATAATGAATTATCTATTTTCTTTATATTTAATATTATCTAGATATATTCTTCACATAAATGAAAACAACAATAAAAACAAAAACAAATAATAAAAACCTAATTGAACCAACTACATAATTAAACCAAACCAAAAAATTAAAAAAAAAAAAAATGTTCAATTTCAGCCAGACAGTCTGGCGGAAGGTTTCTCATCTTCTAAATTTCCAAATTTGTTTCGATATATCATATACCAATTTCGTTGAACTTTTTATCCCTACAGCAAGTTTTCTGTTTGATTATAGTAAGTGATTGTTCGTCGGCAAAGATGATCATAGGTTTCTTTAGGGGTTATTGTCCATTGTTATCCTAATAATCTTACAGAATCAACCTCGATCAGTTTTCACCATAGCTTCACTTATAGTCACAATACCTCACCATTTGGAATTCTAAGAAGAAACATAAATTTTTCTATAGGATAATAAAGAAGGTAAAAAATTTCAAAACAAGATATAAAAAGGCCATAGGCTATAGCATTTTTCCAAAAACAAATGTCAAAAAAATGTCTATGGTGTGTTTGTCAAAAAAAAACGTCATAGCATATGTTTGGTTTTTTTTTTTTTTGTGTGTTTTTTTTGAATTATTGAATGGGCAGAAGGCCAACGGACATATATATCATTATAAATAGGGACAAAAGAGGAGAGAGGAGGAGAGAGAAGAGAGATGAGAGAAAAAAAATCAAAGAAAGAAATGGGAGAAGAGGAGCAACAGTACTAGACGAGAAGGAGCAGTAGCGGGGGCCGACAAGAAGAAGCAAAAAGAGCAGAGCGGTAATTTTTTTATTTTTTAAAGTCATCATAGCATCTAGCGTTTATTTGGAATATATATTTTAACTAAGAAAATTAGTATCTATATTTTATTTGAGTAAACATAATACCTAAAATTTATTATTATAACACTACTTCCTAAATTCTAACATTATAACTCTAATTCCTAAAATCCTAAACCTAAATATCAAACCCTAATTGGAACCCTAACTCAAACCCTAACCCTCACCCAAAGCCCTAACCCTAACCCTAACCCTCACCCAAACCCTAACCCAAAGTCCTAACTCAGACCCTAACCTATACCATAATCCTAAAACCCAAAATCCTATTTGTAACCGTCAAACCCAAACCCTAACCCTAAAACCCTAATTAAACTTTTAAACCCAACAGTTCCAACAGTGTGAGAAATACATATCTAGATTGATATTTTATGAACATGTATAATTTTTGAGTGTTAACTAATTGATATTAGTTAGTGCGGATTATATTAATAATGCCATATATATATATATATATATATATATATATATATATATATATATATATATATATATATATATATATATATGTACTGGAAATTGCTGAGAAATCCAATTTCGGGGTTGGGTTGTATGAAAAACCCACCTGCGGGATGAGTTTTATGAAATGCCCAGAATTATATAATTCCACGTCAAATATTCAAAGATTCCCTTTAAATGTTCTGTATTTACAAAATTAATACCATAACTACCCCTCCGCACAAACTCAGATCTGGATTGCGATTCTCTTCTTCTTCTTCTTCTTCTTCTTCTTCTTCACGAGAGAAATGAATTCCATTGCTCTCATCTTCAGCAGAGATCGCAAAGATCGTTCGTAGTTTACCATGCTTTTTTTTTTCAGTCGAACTCCGATCATCGCTCATCTTCTTCTTCTTCTTCTTCTTCGACAATTAGGTCAATTATGGAGAGAAGATCTTCTTCTTTTCCATAAGAGTTAGCATCGTTTTGAAAGAAGAACGAAAACTCTTGAATCTTTATTCATGTCAAATTTCTTCCCACAAAACAAAAAAAACGAAAAAATTAGGTCTCTATCAGCTGTTCTCCGTCGATATCACACGAAGAATAGTCATTCTCCTGCATTTTTAACAAGGAGAATGCCATTCTCCGTATTGAATGGCATTCTCCGTGTTTCTAACACGAAGAATGGCCATTCTCTTGTGTTTTAACATTTGAATGACCATTCTCCGTGTCATTTAACACGGAGAATGTCATTCTCCGTGTTATTTAGCACGGAGAATGGTCATTCTCCTACGTTTTAACACTGGGAATAACCATTCTCCGTATAAATTAACACGGAGAATGTCATTCTCCGTTTTAATTAAGACGGAGAATGTCATTCTCTGTTTTATTTAACACGGAGAATGACATTCTCCGTGTTAATTTACACGGAGAATGGCATTCTCTGTGTTTCTAACACGGAGAATGGCCATTCTCCGTGTAATTTAGAAACGGAGAATGCCATTCTCCGTACTAAATTACACGGAGAATGGTCATTTTCCTACGTTTTAACACTGGGAATAACCATTCTCCGTGTAAATTAACACGGAGAATGTCATTCTTCATTTTAATTAAGACGGAGAATGTCATTCTCCGTTTTATTCAACACGGAGAATGACATTCTCCGTGTTAATTTACACGGATAATGGCATTCTCCGTGTTTCTAACACGGAGAATGGCCATTCTCCTGCGTTTTAACACTGTAATGACCATTCTCCGTGCTAAATTACACGGAGAATGGCCATTCTCCGTTTTATTTAACACGGAGAATGGCATTCTCCGTGTTTCTAACACGAAGAATGGCCATTCTCCGGCGTTTTAACACTGTAATGACCATTCTCCGTGCTAAATTACACGGAGAATGGCCATTCTTCGTGTTAATTTACACGGAGAATGGCATTCTCCGTGTTTCTAACACAGAGAATGACTATTCTCCGTGTAAATTAAGACGGAGAATGACATTCTCCGTGTTACTACACGAAGAATGGCCACCCTCATGCGAAATTAACATTTTTTGTGTTCTAACACGGAGAATGACCATTCTCCTGCATTTTATGGTCAGTTGAAACTTTGAAGGGCCATAAAGTTTGACTGGGAGGTCGAAACGAGGCCCGATTTGTCCCAAAATGAGCGTATCTTCAAGGAGCCTGAAAGTAACCGCTTCTCCATTAGACGGCCTTCCGAAATTTTAGAATCGCAAAAAAATGATGTTTGGACCTCCGTTTTAGCACTTTTGCCGTTTGTCTCGGTCTTTCCGAAAATTTTCGACGAGTTTTTGATGATTTTTGAGGAGAAAACCTAGATTCGAAAGTGAGCAGCGTATGAAAAAAGATGAACTATCGAAACATTTTTTAAGAGTAGTTTCGTGGGTGTTTTTAATAAATTAGAAGGAAGGGCAAAAAGGTCATTCGGAACCCTCTTTATATTTTTTTGCTAATTCTGGGCACGCGATGAAATGTTATTGTGCGGTGGGTTTTTCATAAAACTTTTTCGTTTTTTGGGCATTTCATAAATTTTCCCATATATATATATATATATATATATATATATATATATATATATATATATATATATATATATATATGGTGGGGATCAGATTACATATATACAATTTGACATCTAAAAAAATACGCAATCTAAACCGCACATCATTTGAAATGGATGGTTTATATTTAAATGCATACCAAATTTATATGCATGGAAGTCAAATTTGAAATGAATGTTATTTAATAGTAGGTTGTATTAATTAGTGGGATATTCAATTTGACATGCTGGGTGGTTTCATATTATGGAACCAACCTATGTTACAACCGTTGGACTTGGATTGGAAAACTATAATTTAGTGACAATTATTGTGAGAGCATGAAACATGGCATTACCATAAGAACCATGGTACGTGAGAGATGACTAGCACCTAAAAGGCCGTTGTGCGTGTCTTTGAGTTTCATTATAGAGACGAGCTACAATTTTTGCATCACAATAGAGATTTATTCTGAGTCTTATTGAGCATTACTAATCCCAACGCAACACATTCCAACTTTTTGTGGGAGAGATGACTATCATATTCGCGGATATCGATGTGGCACAAATTCTAGGATTACTACCCTATATATTTTATTGAGTTATCCCCTTAGCTAATTAGGATGTACCTTGATGTTGAACCGCTGTCGGATTTAGGAACCAATAGCTATTTTCAGTTGGCTCTTGTGCACTTTCATATGGATATTGATTGCACTGTCGATACAACATTTTTGATGATTCATATATTCTTTTTTTTTGCATTATTTGATGTTAACATCTATATAGTATATAACATTACTAGTCATAACTCGTGCCCATAGGGCATGGTTCATTTAAGGTATTCCCCCTCAAAATCTTGGACCCCCAATTTTAAAAGAACAATAATAATTATGAGGCCCCCATCAAAATATTAAATCCCAACCACTGATGGATGTGAATTTTCTTTGGATTCCCCATAAAACCCCACACTCAATAATGCTCATCCATATCCATTATGAGTGCAAACCCCACTCTTTGGATTCCCCATAAAACCCCACTCTCAATAATGCTCATTCCCCATAAAACCCCACTCTCAATAATGCTCATCCACAACCATTATGAGTGCAAACCCCACTCTTTGGATTCCCCATAAAATCCCACAACCGTTGATTCACCAAGATTAAATCCCAACCACTCTTTATCTTGGCACAGTCAGCCCTAGGATTCAAAAACCTTTGTGTTTTGTATAATAGATATGTTAGGTTGTGTGCTCATAGGAATTATAGGTCACGTGACAGGGGTGGACAGTAATTGATTGGACATTTACCCTTCATAAATCATTTTATTTTAGGGATATTTTAGCTTATGCTCCCATTCAAATTACTGAAACTAAGATATACTCCTACTTTTAAAAAAAAAACTAGCAAATGTCCCCATTCCTTTGTATAAAAAATAATATTTTAAGATATACCCCACTATTTAATCAAAAAATTGGCTGATTTACAAAAGAATGGGGGCATTTATTAGTTTTTTTTTAAATAGTGGAGGGTATATACTAGTTTATATATTTTGAATGGGGACATTTGCTAAAATATCCCTTTATTTGTTTTATTACACATAACTTTTGCGCTCTTTGAAATCTAACTAAATGTGATGTTTGTTTTCTGTTAATTTCTGTCATCAAAGAAAAAAAAACCAAACATTGAACTTTTATTCAATTTGGAGTTTAATTACAACATTATAGATAATAAAAAAGATATTTATTCCTCTTGCGAAATGTACACATAAACAAGTAAAAGCAATAAAAATATATATTCCATCGGTTGGTTTGTACATTTTTTTGTGTCCTAGCCTACCACAATTACCACGATGAAGACCTTTTGTTGATAAAATTTTTGTTATGGTTCGGTTCATTTTGGCCTACCAGCTTTATGTCCAAATTTTGTTATCCAATTTGGCCTCTAACCAATGCATTTTGAGGAGTGAAAGGAAGTGAAATTGGTTCCATACGTGGGCACATATACACTTCTAAATTTTTTTAGTAAAAAAAAGCATGATATGTTGGAGTTTTTCCTTAAGACTAGAAAGATAGTTCCACATTAAAAAACACTCTGAGTATCTCAATATATAGCTATGCTTGGTATTGAGGTATGCAGATGGGGAGTGGTGGCCCATGTGGATGCTATGTGGGTTGTTTTCCTAGAAGGGCCAAGTAAATTCCTTAAAGAATGTTTAAGTTTTTTTCACTCTTTGAAAAAAAAATTTCATAGGAGCTAAGTCCCGTAGGGGCTTAACGACTCGGGACTCGGACTCTTGACATTGACAATTACTCGGACGAATGGCGCAAAGTGGCACTTTGATGGCTCGCTTTGCACTTCGTACGTACGCATAGGGCTCTGTTGTTCTTCACATGCGCGGGCTAGCAGATCACGCGCATGTTACGTTGATTGCGGAATTTGGATGATTATATAAATTAAATCAGTTTAAACCGATCCTAATATTTTGGGATTCCATTTTTGATTGATTGTTATATTTCCATATTTGGTTGGCGACAGGATTCGGGTTAGGGTTTCCACCCTTCTCTATAAATAGTCACTTCGTGACTTTTTTGGAGATTGATGAAAAAAACAGAGGGGACTAGTTGCTGCGGCCGCCACCTACATCTAGGGAGTCCATTCGAGTTGTACACAGAGGTGACTACGAGCGTTCCAGAAATTCATCTCGTGAACTTGCTGGTTCCTGTGAGCAGATCATTGATAGAGGGCAAATCATTGATAGAGGGCAAATTCATCTCGTGAACTTGCTTGTTTTGAGCAACGGTGGTTTTCTCACCCAACAAACCTTCTCTTATTTTGTCTTCTTCTCCTTCTTCTATTTTGTAAATATTCTCTCATTATTGCAACTATATTTGTAAGGAAGAACGTGTTTATTTTAGTAGCCTTCTATTCTGTGCAAATGTATTGTCAATTTGTAATCTATCATTAAAGGAGTTCCGTTGGAGTCAGGATTTAAGAGAGCAAGCTAATATAATATTGCATGAATCTCTTAATTCTCAACCTTTGACGTCAGGTTATACCATGTTCTCACGGCAGAGAGCAAACTGTGACAATTATTGCATAAATCTCTGAAACTCGAAAGTAATAATCTCAAAGCAAGATCCAGCTTCAGAGATCGAGAACCGTGCAAGCCTTCTTGATATAAGTTTTTATAAAGCTTGAGAAGTTTGACGGGGAGCATTTCAACATTTGGAAGAGAAAATTAACCTCAATCTTCAGCTCGTAAATATCAATTACATGTTGACATATCCTAAACCAACTCTTCCAGAAATGGATAATGCATGAAGGACTGCTAAAGCCACTACCTTGCAACAAAGTAGAGGAAAGACAATAACTTGTGCAGGTTGTTGATTCTTAATTCCATTTATAATTTTATGGTAGAAACATACATCAAGAAGATCAATGCTAGAGATGTCTGGGAGTCTCTGGAAAAGTACTACATGTTGGATGAGAAGATGTCCAAGATATCTCTCATCGACAGATTCATGACTATACAATTTGAATATGATAAGGTCATGCTTCCACAAGTCAAAGAGCTGCTGAAAATGCAGTAGAAACTTGAAGAGAAAAGCATGAAGCAAGAGAACAAATTCATGGTGTGATTCATCATCTCCAAACTTTTTCCAGGCTGGATCAAATTCGAGATTTATTTGAAGAAAAAAAGAAGAAGATGGAGATCGAGTTAAAAAAATCTTCTGCATTTGATTCATGTTGAAGATGAATGCATGGGACAACTAAAGATGGACACTCTGTCCAAACAGTTTATTAAGTCCAACATGGTATAGTCATAAGACTCTAAGAGGAAGCAGAAGACTTTCTACAATAACAAAAAGAATGACTTTAAACATCTGAATGTGAAGTCGTCTTATTTCAAGACAAGGCCCAAGTTTGACCTGAATTGCTACAACTATGGCAAAAAGGGCCACTACAAGAAGGACTACAGATGTAACACTCCAGTCCCAAAATATGTAGGATTAAAAGTATATATACATGTCAGCTACGTATCTAGTGGACTCCAGTCCAGCTCGAATATATATAATCTGTCTTGGATTCTAGATATATCTATCTAATCAAATAACATATATCTCAATCTACATAATAAATAAATATCAAGAATAAACAATATGTGTCATGGTCTGCAGTCCAAATATATATGTTTGAGTATACCCGAAAACAATATAGGTCTATAAAACTAGACTAAAGGGCAGAATGCAGATAAATAATAAAATATAAACGATAAATACCTGAATCGAAAATAACAACACCTCCTGTCACGACCCGCACCCTAGAGTAAGGGCACGAGAAGTGGGTACGTCCAGCCTACGCCGCAGTGTCGGCGGTAGAACGCTGTCCTAGGTCAAACATCTAACAATATGAAGGTACATTTACAGTATATACACTCCGAATGGAGGTGACATAACAAATACAGTCTCAATCACATCTAAGGTAGAGCATGATAAAAGATAGATAAAATATGAAATCCACAAAGAGATACCGCAGATAGAAGTCTAAGTGTCTAAGATACACAAACCCAGAAAATATCTCAAATCTCAAATACAGTAATCCATAAAGCAAATACAACTCAAGACAACTAAAATAACTATCTATACAATCTCTACTGTGTCTCCTCTAGGCTAGCAGGCAACCTCCAAGCTATCTGTAAAATTTATCAACAGGTCCAGTCAGGACAGGAACGAGCACATCTCATCTAGAAAACCAAAGTAAATGACAGAGAACTATAAAGCAGTTATAGACAGTTGTATTGATGAATATGGCAGTTTATATTCAGGTGATGGTATGGAAAGACAGATAAAGTACAAGAAAAGTAAGTAACTAAACAAGAGAAGAAATTATAGCAATAAAGACTGTAAAATAAAATCTAGCTGAACTAGAGTAACATAATGAGTTCAGATGGTACAATATAAGTCGAGTGTAATCCCAATGTGAGTCTAATATAAGATGAGTCGAATGTAATTCTAATCATTATTCTAATAAGGTGAATCGAATAAGGTGATACGAATAGTGATTCACATGATGTTCTAATAATGATTCGAATAAATTCTCCAAGTGTGTTTTAAAATACTTAGTTAGACATGTAAACGGCTAAGGGTAAATACGGTACATCACACACCTGGCCGGGTGTGGAATGGCTATCATTCGAATATATTCACAGGGGGTGGTTTGAATAGTGGGAATGTTCACATGTCTAATCAAGTATTTCCCCGCCCATCTAATACAATGAATCCAAAATCCGACACATCATTCGAATAAAAGTCCAACCAACATATGAAGATACGAATAGGGTGATTCGAATAGTGATTCGTATGGTGATTCGAATAATAGAGGTAAGACAAGTAAGTATGTGTGTCGTATACATGGATTCAGAAATAAAAATACGTGTTTGTAGCAGAAAATCACATACAACTAACTAGAACTGAAGTACAGTAATTGACAAACAAATGAGAGAACTATCAGAGAATGTACTCGCCTGCTACTCTGAAAAGAGTAGTGTAATATCAGATGTCTGCACCGGAGTCACAATATCCTAAATAGAGCAGTACAGGTTATAATGTGTTTAAAATAAGGTAAATAAAGTTTATGATGCAATCTACATTATTTCTAGGCCAATCTAGGTCAAAGTCAACTCTAAGTCAAACCTGGTCAACTGTCTAGGTCAAACTAGGTCAACACTCTAGTCAACTAGGTCCATCCTAGTCCAGTCAAGTCTCACTAGGCCTAACCAGTCTACCCTAGCTAGTACACACCATACAAATCCAAGGCTATACAAGCCAACACAAGTCACATATCAAGTTACATCACATTCATGCATATTCAACATTATATATATATATATATATATATATATATATATATATATATATATATATATATATATATATATATATATAAGAGAAAAGAACTAACATATAAAGCTATGTGTGTGTGTGTGAACATGGAGGTGTACATGAAAAGAGAAATCAACACTAGTTATGAGTTTACACTACACATGGCACAAAGTTAACCCATCTACATGACATATGTATTATACTTAACATGCATGGCTACAAGTATACATCTAGATACATTAGAGTAGAGACTATTTAAGTTGTAACTAACATGCATCTATACTTTACATAAATCTATATATATTATAGCAATCATTTAGAGAAGGGTTACAAGGCATGGTGGTTGATATAGAGGGGGGTGTCTTTGTGCAGAGGGTGAAGTTCATTCTCAGTTTAATTCCACATTTACATATAAACTAAAGTGAGCTATCCCATAAACTGGTGTAACTAACCACACAAAATGAACCATGTTATCTGAAATCTGCCATTAAGCCAACATCCCATATGCATACAGCTCATGCATTGGTTCTATGTCTACATATAAAATCTGATATTACATTTACAATATTTATACATTATGCATTCATATCTATCATTTCATATATAATTTGCATTTATATCTAGCATTCATTATATACTTTCATGCATGCATTGTATATCAATCTTTCATTCATGCATTTATGCATTGCTTACATATATTACATACTATGGAACCTACATATTCATTACAAGCCATACTTATACATGCTTACATTAGATAGGATACTTACACCTCATACATCATTTATTTAACCATTTACTCATGCTTGCATTCTCTATTTAATTATATAATGTATATATATTAACATGGGTTAAAATCAAATAGAACATTATATTACACACAAGGGTGCACAAAATGCATATGCCGAATAGTAACTCCTACTAATAATTAATACTGTACCATCTCAGCATGAATTAAAATCTAGGATTAAAGTATGTTATAGATCTATGTGTTAGCTTTCCGAAACTTCAAACGGATCGCGTTTTCGTTTTCGGAAACTCCCGAAATCGCAAAAACACCGAGAACGTATTTGTCTTTCGTACAGCTGACACTCAAATAATTCTCCAGAAAGTTACAGAAAGAATTAGGCCTATTAATACATGTTTTTGGAAAGCTAACTTCAATACGCTTCTTTTAAAAAAAACGAAAGATTAAACCGAACTTTGAGCTAGAAGTTATGACGTTTCTAAGTTAGAGATGAAATTAAAAACGTGGATAAAAATCATGACGGATTTGGATAGTTTGAGACAAAAGAACACAAGTATATCACATAATATATCAAGAATTCACTCTCTACACTAATATATATATATGAGACACTATAGAACACATCTCCAATACAAAAATATGAGATTAAACATGTAATAATTCATTCATACATAACAACAACACATAGTGTGTCCAAATTTAGGATTTTCCCACATGGACACAACCACAACACAAAGGACACTCCTATGACCTCCAAATGGACACGAAATGGACACAAATGGAGATAGAACCATGGGGGTCATTCCTATGGGTTCAAAATAGACATATATGCATGAGAAAATAAAAAGGAGAAGGGATTTATACCTCCCGGTAGATCGAATCGAAAAAAAAGCCTTTCCGGAGCGACACCGACACGTAGAGATTCCAAAAGGACACGAACGAGCTCCGAATCCTCCCAAACTTGGGTAGCTTCCTCCTTGGATAGAATGGAGAAGGAATAAAGAAGATTTGGTGGCGAAATGGAAGGATTTGGTGGAGAAATTGCTAGGGATTGCTCTCTAGGAATTTGGAGAAGAACAAGAGAGAGAGTGTGGATGAGAATAAAGAAATGAAATTGAGCCTATCCTCTCCCAAAGTGGCTGGCCATATGGGCTATTTGTCCTATTATGGTAAGGTCCAAAATGCCCCCACTAACCTATTCTATGAGTATTAGGAAAGGGCTAATTGGTTGGGGCTAAATTAGTCATTCTAAAGTCTCTAATCACACTAACCTTATCCATCATAATTAGTCTAACCTCTAACTAAAATATTTCTATCATGTGGACTAAAATTAATATCATGTGGGCCATGCCTAACTAGTGTGTGGGTTCCACTAGAGTCAAACTACCCCCGGGTCCCCGTTTCAAGTCGGATTGAGTTAAAATTCGAACCCGACTCAAATAATCCCAAAACAATATCATAAATAATAAAATAAATTTCAAAAATATTTCAAAAATACAAAATGACAAAAATACTCCTGTTTCTGAAAACTGGGGGTGATAAATTCCTCGAAATTAAAACCAAACAATAGTAAAATGTCAAAATCACAAGTCATAATTTTAAATAGTTTAAAAATGATTAAAAATCACCAAAAATCATAATATGAAATAATTATCAATAAATAATAATTATAATTATAAAATTTCAAAATTATCCTCATCTGAAAAACTGGGTGTTACACCTCCATGCTCAATAAACTATCTCTACACAACCAACTACCTGGAGAGATCACCAGGTCCTCATGAGACATAGCAAGGTACAGAAAAATATGCCAATATAACAGTAAAAAAATGCATGAGCTGAAGGATAACTACTATAACTAGTCTAAGTGATATGCACGTGAGAACACGTTCCGAATTTCAGGCTTCAGCCACTGAGGCTCACGACCTCCTTAGGAGGCTATTTTCCTATGGCACCGTGTCGTGGGACCAAGGGAATACGAGTAGATAACCACCTAAGCTCTGCTACAAAGACGAAGGTATACTACTAGAATAACATCCAAGTTCCTGTATGGAAACGAGGCTAATGTAGTAGAATAATAGCTCCCATGTATGATAACGAGGATATACGAGTAGATAAATATATATAGCCTGATATAGCGGTAATGTTCCCCCCACCCCATGGTCTAGTACTGTCCAGTCAAGTTATGTCAAGTCAAGCAAGTCTCAATTACAAATAATAACCCATGTATCCTATCACAGAGTCCAAACCATGATTATGTCATGTATGGCTTTGTATCATGATTGTGTCAGTGTCCTGTGATCCATCGTGTCAATAGATACGAATACAAATGCATTGCTATACCTAGTATCGATACCCGATATCTATATAACGATATCGGCACCCGAATACAATTCGGACGCTAAGTATCAACCATCCTACGTCTACTATGACTATGAAGATGAAAAATAAATGTACGAAAAACAAAAAAAATAAACTGAAACATACTTGTATGTAGTCCCCAAGTTTGCATACTACGATCCGACTCCGATACCCTCGGTCACACCGTCTCGTAATCCTAGAATAAATAACTCCATATATAAATGATATATCTATACCTTAACATATATTATTTATAGACTTACTATATATAGTCCCTACTAGACATAATCTAATAAAGTAGCAATTACTATATATATGATCAAATCCATCATATATGGTATTAAATCAATATAAAAAATAATATTTTTATAAACTAAACATATATAATATTTATTTTTTAAAATATATTAAGATATTTATAGTAAAATTTAGACTACATTATTTATAAGCAAAAACTATATCAAACTACCATATTAATCTAGCATATATAGTATTAAATCTATACGATAAAGTAATATTTTTACAACATATAAATATGTTTTTTATTTCTGAAAAATTATTTATAAATAATTTATAATAATATTTAGCCTATTTTGTTTATAAAAAAAAATATGTATACGAGTCTCATATTAATCTTACATCAACATTCATAGACTTGTATAATAGTTTCGTACCCGAAACAAATAAATTTAAACAAATATTAAATCTAAAAAATTTATTTAAAATATGAATATCATAATAAAATAATCATAGTATTTATTTTAGAAAATTTCTATTAACATCCGAGTCCAAAAAGACATGTAGATCCTAGATTTTTCGGTGATCAGACAACAATACGACGAACACGAATTTTATAAAATATAAAATCTCCATCAAGTGGCATAAAAGTATATGGGATAGAAAGATTAGGATTTCTAGAGTATTATCAAAAATATTTGAAAGGTCAAAGTTCTCTGCAAGTAACCGAAAACTCGCCCGCAAAAGAATTATTTTAGTCTGGACACCCTGTAGCAAACGGACGTTCCAGACAAACCGTACAGAAACACGTGGGTGGCCAATTGGAGATGAAAATAGACACGTAGAAATTCGCGTTAGTTTTTGTTTCGTGAGAAATGAACATCAGAAAGTACATGAAATCTCGTGTACAAGTCAGCCTACCTGTTGTGATGAATTCAGCACAAGTTCGGTCGAATTTTTGGGTGCCTTCCACACCTTGTACCGCCTTTCTAGGACTTTGTGGCGGCTTGGGAAGGTGTTGGGATGTTAGGGGAACGTCTTCATAAGGCATTTGAAGTGGTAGAAGGTTTGAAGGATGAGTTTATGAAGGGTTTATGTCGGTTGGGAATTAATGTGCGAAAATGAGAAATCCCTAAAGGAGGCGCACAGTTTGGAGAGAATAGTGAGAGGTACGAACACAAATCTGGATTTTTAAATATAAGAAATCATATTTTAAAGGGTTGGGATTGACTAGGATTTGGTTTGGTAGGATTTGGTTGAGATTCATAGAGATTTCAAAAGATATGCAAGATTATGCATCACAAGATTTAAATTGTTTCCAAAAATGGAAACTAAAGATTTGATTCAGTTTAAATCTATTTGGATGTGCAAAATCTAAATAAAATCTATCTAAATTAGTCCCAATAAGTTATGGCAACCTAAAATAGGCTCTACCAAAACTTATTGGACTAGTATGGAGCCTATACAATTTATTGAACCAAAATATGCCCTGAAAGTCTAATAAATGAGTCTTGTGTACCATTTGAAAATAAATAGCACATGAAAACTCAATTGAGTAGGACATTATTGGCATGTCTGTAATAGACTTAAAATAGGTCAAAACCATATATTGGGTTGAAAAATTTGGATCGGATTTGGACCTCAAATCGGAATTGTAAAATACATCGAATTTACGACGAAGGCAAAAATGATCATTTTGACCCAAAAATTGTACATGAAAAATATAGTACAAGAGAACATGTTTGAGTGGGACATGATACACCAATCATGGTGGACTCGTCTAGAACACTTAATATGGAATATGTTTCGAGAAATTGGCTAATAGTACGCTTCAAAAATCAAAGCTACGACAAAGTGTATTTATAATCAAAATTTAAATATGAAATATATTTTAATAAATAAAATCACATTAAATAAAATAAAAATAAAAAATTAGGGTGCTTAAAGTAGATCCAAGCCCAAACCAAAAGGGCAAGGTGAGCTTAACTTGGTTGTTATGATTGTGCAGGTTGAGTCATCTGGTATGGACATAAAATAGTGGATGGACACTAGTGCATCATGTTATGTGTGCTCAAAGAGGGAGTTTTTCACCACATACAAACGTACTTTAGAAAAGGTTTCGATGGCGAACATGACACAAGTTGAACTGCTTCAGATCAGGATGATGGTGCTGAATCTGATTTCGGAGAAGTCTTTGATGCTGCGGAACGTGAAGCACGTGGTAATTGCTAAGAACCTAGTCTCAGAAAATTTACTTTGTAATGCAGGCTTAAGAATGGACATCAATGATGATCAGGTGGTTATGACATATAAAGGAACATACTTCGGAAAAGCTTTTTGTAGTGAAGGGATGTTCAAACTTGAGCTTGTAACTCAGTCTGAAAATACCAATCCAGTCTCTTCTTATGGACATCCTCTTGAGTTATGGCATAATAGGCTAGGACATGTTCATTGTAAAACAATAGACAAGATGTCTAGTCTAGGACTTATCTCCAAATATACGAGTAAGGAGGTAGAGAAGTATGAAGTCTGTGCGCAGACGAAGATTTTTAGAAAGCCGTTTATACGGGTGAATAGAATCACAGATCTTTTGGAGTTAGTGTTCTCATATATCTGTGACTTCAAGCAATTCTCCACAAAGGTCGGACTAAAGTATTTTATGACTTTCATCGATGACTTCTTAAAGTATGCATTCATTTATATTTCCAAATCTTAAGATAAAGCATTCAAGAAGTTCAAGGACATCAAAGCTGAAGGTGAGCATTAAACCGAACAACAACTCAAGAGACTAACTAAGAAATGATCAAGGTTGAGAGTATCGTTTTCTTAAATTTGAATCATTCTGCAAAGAACATTGAATTGTTAATAAGACGACGGCTCCGTACTCTCCCCAATCCAATAGAGTTGTAAAAAAAAAGAACATGACATTGACAGAGATGATAAATTCTATGATGTTGAGTGCGGCTCTTCCGACCTGCTTCTGGGGAGAGTTGTGCTTACGGCTTACCTTTTATCCTAAATATATTACCATTTACAACTTCAGACATTACTCCTAATGAACTCTGATTCAAGGTCAGACCCAACTTGAATACCATTCGAGTGTGGGGGTGCCTATCATATGTGAAGCTTCCGGATATTAAGATTCAGAAGCTAAGAACAAGGACTATGAAAACAATATTCTTGAGATATATTGAAAAGAGTTATGCTTGGATGTTCCTTGATATTGAATTAAATTATATCATTGCATTTTGCGACACAAAATTATTTGAAGACAGATTTGCTAGGCACAAGAACATTGTTCTCGCGAATATTTCGGAGAATAATGTTAGTGAGGAGCCAAGTGCTTCAAAAGTTGATGTTGTCATTAACGAGACAACATTTAAACTAGAACCCACATAGCTGTCTTATAAGCGAGTGAGGAGGCCAAAAGGTTTTGGAGATGAATTCGTTATCTATCATGTGGAAGCAGATCCGCTTACCTATAATGAGGCAATAAAGACCAAAGACGTTGTATTCTGGAAGGTAGTTGTCAATGACGAGATTGACTCCATAACATCCAATAACACTTGGGTGTTGGTATATCTGCCTGAAGGAGCAAAACACATCGGATGTAAATAAAACTTTAAGAAAATATGAAGGCTGATGGAACTATTGATAAGTTCAAGGAGAGACTAGTAGCCAAAGGTTTTTCAGAAGCAAGAGATTGATTACTTTGATACGTATGCTCCAGTTGCATGGATGATAACTATTATGATGCTTATTACTCTGGTTGCAACTAATAAGCCGGTGATTCATCAGATGGATATAAAAATAACTTTCCTCAATGGAGATCTGGTCGAAGATATTTACATGCAATAACCGGAAGAATTTATTGTCAAGGATCTTGAACATAAAGTTTGTAAGTTGGTAAGATCTTTGTGTCACGACCCGCACCCGCTTTTCGGATACGAGACGTGTCCAAGCCAGCCTACGCCGCAGAGTCGGCGGTAGAACGCTGTCAAGCCCGCAAGAAATAAATGCTCAAAATAAACTTTATTGCTCATTCAAATTTCTAAATTTGATTATAACCTTTACAATATTTATAATTAAAGAAAATATAAAGTTCTCACAATTAATGAAAATGATACAACTGCTATCTATTTCTAGGTTGACCTCAGCATACCCAAGCCTTCCCAATGCTAAGAGTGGTCGCAACTAAACCTAAAAAATATTGGTTTCCAGTCAGGAATGGAACGAGCACAATCTCATAACAGATTCAATAAATGATGAAATCCATAAATCTGTAAGTAATAATGAAATACACGACGAAGAGAAAAACATGGAATCTTGGCAAAAACTGAGCATGGTGAACAAGGCAAGTAAGTACCAAAAACAGAGAATACCTGTAGCCAGCAATATATATTGTAGAACCAGACATTGAACCTATCTAGTGAGTTGAAATACTACTTCGACATGTAAACGGCTAAGGCTAAATTCGGTACCCCGTACATAAAATGTACGACTGCTATTAGGCAAGAATAAGATCCGAACCCGCACGTGAAGTGTGTGGCTGCTATTAGGCAAGTATAATTTTGGGTTTGTTTACATGTCTAGAGTATTTTTCCGTCCGACCAGTACTTATGGATCCAAACAGGTCACGAACACGGTAATAGATTGGTCACGAACAACATGTAAAGAATCCATAACTACTATCTCGTGTAACATCGTGTCAAGAATCAATGAGATATCAATGTAAAACACTACTACGTACATGATTCATAGAGATAATCAAATATGAGAACTATCAGAGATGTACTCGCCTGAGGTCCTGTACTGGTAAAACCGATAATATTATACCACTCAATGAGCCACAACAGTCAACATATGCAAAAGTCTTCGGATGCTGAAATAAACATTACCAACATTCTCAGAATAGTCAAATTAGCTAGAATTGCCTGTCTTTAAGTCCAATTCTGGACACATGGGGCAAAACGGTAATTTTGGGTCAAAACGGTGTCTGCCGTTGGACCCGCTTTGCACCGAAAAGCGTGCCAAAGTCTATGGTCTCTAAAGTTATCAAACTATATGTCTACAGATTCGATTTTTCGATACGAATGCAACTGTATGTCCAAAATTGGATTTCGGCGGGCCGTGCACAAAATTGCTCATTGAGTCGGATCGTAGAGCCCGCAAAACGGCGATCCGATCAACTGTCTCAGAATCAGACCAAACTTAGCATACAGAACCAAAAAAATGATATGGTCATGATGACACAAGTTTCGTCTCGATCTGACGAACGTGCACAAAGTAATTAGGAAATTTGCACAGAGGCCGATACGGTAAATTTTGACGGATACGCATCAAATTCGTCGCGCACACGCAACCAATTTGAATTCCGTCAAAGCCCACACGTCCACGAAATCGATACGCACCTTTCGATGCTTTCGGTTCGCGACCACGTCGCCCGGATTGACGGGACGCACGTCGTGTCGGTGAATTTTATAGTTTTTAAAACATATTTTTGGTAAACTTTGGGATCCGATTTCTCGACGCGTAGTTTGATGAAATCGACTTCTGCAAAATAGTTTGTGGAGCCCTATAGGTTGATTAAAACACTGTTCAGAAGATTTGCAAAATCGGCCACTGAGTCGGCCAATACTCGCCTTCTAATTTAGGGTCGGGACCGCTCTGTTTTGCTATTTGCAAACAGATTTTTGTCGATCTTTGGGCTTGGTTTGTGACGCGTGTAGTGCAAAGCAAATCGAGATAGTTGGATCGAAATGAAGGGGGTTAGGTTAGGTGCATACCAGAGTAAACGGCTTGTCGAAAGATTGATCATGCGCGAAGAATTCCCGCGACGAAGTCGGCCCGCGGCTGTGCTGCTGCTGCTGTGTTCCATCTTGGTTTCACGCGCGCGCGGGTTCCCGCTCCTGGACGGCCGGTGACGGTGGCTCACGGCGGCGCGGTGTCAGGGGGGTCGCCGGGATATGGTGATGGGGCACCTAGGGTTTTAGGTTTTCGATCGCTCTCGATCTATCTATATATACGCTGTGTTAACAGAGTAACCACAGGGGTCGGTCCTTTGGGCTGGTCGGGCTGGGGTTCCCTGCCTGTGGGGGTTTAGTTTAGTTTTTCTTCTTTTTTCCTTTTTACTATTCCATTATATATATATATATATATATATATATATATATATAGCTATATATTTATATATCCTTGCATATATTTCTATATATGTATTTCCTTTATACATGTCTTCATATACAGAGACTAATAATCCAAAAAAATCATCCGAGCAGTATTTATATATACGAGAAAAAATCTAACATATCTAAATTCCTATTAATAAAGTCTTATTTATAAATATCTATATATGCACTCTACAATTAATTATATACTCATTTTATACATGCACTAGTGTGTATAAAATATTGTTTTCTCTCATAATTAAGGTATATATATATATATATATATATATATATATATATATATATATATATATATATATATATATATAACATAACAAGTATCCTAAATTGCCAATAGCACCTACATTATAGATTTAACAAATACATAGGAAATATATCAATCTCCAAATAAAATACGAAGTTTATATAAATAAGATATATTAATATTTGTATACTATAAATATACGTACCTATATATTCACCAGTATACATATAGCCTAGCAATTCTCACAATCCCAAAAGACATTTCCTAAGACATGCCATCGTACGCTCAGAAACCAAATATCAATACACACATTTCATATACAAAGCCCATTTATATAAAATTACTTATTTATCTACTCAAATAAATACACTAATTATATCACCCCCATAATTATCTACATGGGCCTCTTTGTACGTACTATATGTCTACATGGGCTTGTGCTTGGTTTGGGTTCAGTCTGGGCCAACTTGGTACAACCGAGTCTCCTAAAATCATTTATATTAATAAATAACTAATTATTTATAGAGGTTAACTCGTAACTTGGCCTGGTTTTCTTAGTTAGAATACACATATGGCTCGGCATTCTCCTACTATGGCTAAACACTAGTCAAAACATGCCACTGCACTATCCGTGCCATGATTCCTGGTCGTCTTGTACTTCAAAATTCAACCATGGCTAAAGTCATCTACCAAAATAATTAACTAAATAATTATTTATAAAATTCTAAAAATCACCATTTAAATCAAATATATAATAATAGAAAAATATTTAAAAAAATTTCGGAAAGGGGAGCTACACTTTGTATGGTCTAAAGCAAGATCCCAAGATGTGGCACGAAATTTTTAATAATTAGGTTATTAAATCAAACGGCTATAGGGTCAGCGAGACTGATAACTATGTTTATACTTAGTTCATTAAGGGGAGAGGAGTAATAGTTTGTTCGTACATTCTAATCTTGGGTACAAATTTAGAATGCATCACGGAGATTAAGAAGTTCCGTTCGTCCAAGTTCAGTATGAAAGACACGGGAGATACTGATGTTATTCTGGAGATAAAGATCATTTGGACCGAAGATAGACTTACGTTATCACAAGCTCACTAGATAGAGAATATGTTCACATGCTACAGATATCATGATCTTTTAGGATTGATATTCCATATCGACGTGACAAGAAGCTTAAGCCAAATCCATAAAAAAGTATCGGACAGTTGAAATACTCTAGTATCATTGGAAGCTTGATGTATGCTACAAGTGCAACTTGGTCTGACATTTCCTTTGCCGTGGGGATGTTGAGTCAATTCACAAGCAATCAGGGTGCAAGTTATTGTAAAGCTATGAAGAGAGTAATAAGATATCTTAATATGACTCAGAAATATGTATTGCACTACAGTGGTTATCCGGCAGTAGTAAAAGGCTTCAGTGATGTAAGATGGTGCTCAGAAGAAGAGAGCAAAAGTCTACAAGAGGATATGTCATTTCCATGGATGGAGGTACTATATTATGGAAGTCGAAGAAGCAAACAATGCTCTCTCACTCATCAATGGAGTCAGAGTTCTATGCATTAGCAGCTGCAACGGATGAAGCAGAATGGCTTTGAAAGCTCATGTACAATCTTTCCTTGGTTGGTGCACAAATTTTGGATGTATCGATTTACTGTGATGACCAGACGACTGTAGCAGTGGCATCAAATGATCTATTCAATGGTAAGAAAAGGACTGTACAACTTTGTCATAGAACACTAAATAAGTGCATCAAGGATGACATTATTGTAGTGATTGATGTTCGAAGCCAGAAAAATCTGGCAGATACGTTCATTAAAGGCCTCCAGTGCTAGGTAGTCAAGGACACAATAATAAAAATGGGCTTGAAGGTGGTCTGATATTATGTCTTTGTAATTCTACCATAAAGTTTTATGCTACTAGTTCAAAGAGAAATCTGCTAGTTTTCTAACTTTTGATTTAAGGAAGAACTATTGACTGGAAAATTACCAAGTACAAAGGTTAGTCCTTGGAGACATTGATGGAATTCATTTCGGAAACTCTATAGTCTATTGTTTGTTCTTTATATAGAATAAGTTCTATTAGAGGTTGGCATTAAGACTTAAGTTCTCAAGCATTTTGAATGCCCGACATGCTTGACAGAAAGCACGGATAGCTCAGCACTATAAAGGGGCTAGTACCCCATGCTGTAGTGGTGTGACACCATGATGAGGTTGAGCCTCGGCTTCGGGTTATGTCACAACGGCAATAGCACCGCATATAGGCATGTACCCTAATACTGAAAGATGGAAAATGGTAATATAGTACTACAAAGAGGCATGTGACCTCATGCTACAGTGGGATGACACCACCAAGAGGTTGTGAACCTCGGCTTTGGGCCATGTAATAGAGACGTAGCACTGCAAGGAAGTACAAGGATTCATGCTGGGAATATTGAACTTTTTAAAAGATCTGACCTAATTGTATCAAAAGAAATGTAGGTCGTCACTTGAAGGTAAACTTCTAGAAACACAAGATATTTATACCGAGACTAGTACAAGGCCTTTAACATGCGACCAAAGGCATAGCTGATGTCATTGTGCGAGTAGGAAGAATATCATATATGGTACTGAATTCAAGGCTCAATTCATTCAAGTATTGTACTGTTGTTTGACCCATGAGAGAAGATTCAAGTCGTAAGCGATATCCATCCTAATGCATGATGGGCATTCACTAACTCAGCCTATATATTGAGATATGTCAGGGATTGTTAGAGTTTTCCTTAGGAATACTAGAAAGATAGCCCCACACTAGAAGACATTCTAAGTGATCTTAATATATAGCTATGTTTGGTATTGAGGTATGCACATGGGAAGTGGTGGCCCATGTGGGTGCCGTGTGGATTTTTTTTATAGAAGGACTAAGTTTAAATTCTTTAAAGAAATGTTTTGTCACACTCATTGGGAAAATTAACATAGGAGTTAAGTCCCAAAGGGACTTAACGACTCGGACTCGATCGAAAGACGAAGGACACAAAGTAGCACTTTGATGACACATTTTACACTTTGCACATACGCATCGAGTGCGAGCTGGCGCTTATGTGTATTCTTTTTTGCGTTCGTGCACTCGTTTTATGCGCGGGTTGCATGCATGATTGCTGCGAATGCACGGTACGCATATATGTCGCTATGTACGCTAGGCACGACTATGCGCGTCTATACGCGGCCATGCATGGCATGTACAGCCATGTGGCTATGCACGTATATGCGCATGCGTGCATGTGCTGTTGTGCTATTGTGTTGTTGTGTGCATGTACGGGCTACACAGATGCAACTGATTGTAGGATTTGGACGATTATGGAAATCAAACCAGTTTAAACCGATCATAATATTTTGGGATTCTATTTTGGCTTAATTGCTAATTGCTACCCTCAACTATCACACTTTTTCAAGTTGATATCCTAAACTTTTTTTTTGTAACAACTTGATACCCGGATATTATTTTGGACAAAAATGCCCCTATCCCTAACCCCCCTCCCCCGTGCTAGCTTCGCCCCCCCCTCCCTCTGCTAGCTCCGGCCGCAGCTCCCCTCCACCCCCCCTGCTCGCTTCAGGCCATCCCCTCCCCTCTCGCTCCGGCCGTCCGCCCGCTCCCGCCTCTCCCTAGGGCTCGGCAGCGGGAGGCAGGGGCAGGAGGTGGCCCGGAAGCGAAGAGGGGGGGGGAGAGGTCGGCCGGAAGCGAGGTGGCCGGGGTCAGCCGGAGCTAGCAGGAGGGTGGCCGGAGTGGGGGAGGGGGTGGAGGGAGGGAAGGGATAAGGACATTTTGGGGTTTTTTAAAATGTTAGGTATTAAGTTGAAAAAAAATAGTTGAGGTATCAATCTGTTACGAAAAAAAGTTTAGGATATCAACTTAAAAAAGTGTGATAGTTGAGGGTAGCAATTAGCAATTAAGCCTTCTATTTTTGATTGATTTTTATCTTTCTATATTTGTTTGGCGATAGGATTAGGGTAAGGGTTTTCACCCTTCTCTATAAATAGTCTCTTCGTGCCTTCTTTTGGAGATAGACAGGAAAAAATAAGACTAGTTGTTGCGGCCGCCACCTACGTCCAGGGAGTTTGCTCGATTTATACACAAAGGTGACTATAAGCATTCCAGAAGTTTACCTCGTGAACTTACTGGTTCTTGGGAGCAGATTGTCGATAGTGGATGAATCTTCTTTGAGCAACGGTGGTCTTCATCACCCCAGCAAGCCTTCTCTTATTCTATCTTCTTCTCCTTATTCTATTTTGTAAATGTTCTATCTCATTATTGCAACTATGTTTGCAAGGAAGAGCGTGTTTATTTTAGTAGCCTTTTGTTCCATGCAAGTGTATTGTCAGTTTTTAATTGTCACTAAAGGAGTTACGTTAGAACTATGATTTAAGAGAGCAAACTAATATAGTATAGCGTGAATCTCTTAACCTCGACATCTGATGTTAGGTTATACCGTATTCTCACGACAAAGAGAAAACTGTGGTAGTTATTGCATGAATATCTGAACCTCGGAAGTGACAGGATAAAACTTTCAATTGGTGCATACATTAGAAGACTTGCATGTAAAGCAAGCGTGTACACATGGTAGTATCGTATGATCCAACCGACAACATATACAACATTTATGATTTAAATGAACCAGATACAATCTACTTATTCATGATCAAATATTTTAAATAATAAATAAATACTCAACTTTGAAATATCTTTATGGGGGCTATAGTTTTTAGCATTCTTGGACAAAAGTTTGTTTTTATATTTTTAACCGTTTGTCGATTCTTGTCATGAATTTTGGCTCTAATACTATCAAGTAATATTATTATTGGTTTATCACGTAAATTTTTTATCCAATTATTAAAATATTCACCAAGGTGTTATTATCTAATCTAGGACATGGCGCACAAGTTGTTGTCCAAGGGCAAAACCATGACTTTCGTCATTTGTATCAACAAACCAATTGAAAACACTAATGTTCTTTTATTTTATTTTTTTGAACCACTCACTCACATCCACCTCATTGTGAGATTTTGCAAGCTTATCAAAACATACTTGATATTGTCTTCTTCCGGTTACTTTGGTTTTCATATTTTGTTTAAAAAATTGAATACAAAAATATAGCAAGTTTGGAAAAGTTTCACTCATAGCATTTATTAATCTTTTTGTTTATCTGATATAAATGAAATAGTATCCTATGGATAAAAAAATCTTACAAAAGATATTTTTATTGAATTGTTTAAAAATCATATCTATGAATTAGTATTTTTATTTTCAACAACTACATAAGTAATTGGATATAAATGTTAGTTAGGATCATGAGCACAAGTAAACTTTGTTCATTACTTGAACGTTTGATGTTGTAGTGCCCCGTCCCGTTCAGTCAATCAGAAGAATTGAAACGCCGATGGCGCTCGGACTTAGCCTTGCAACGGCTGTTCGAAGCCTCGCTCGGTCAAGGCAACTCCTCGCTCAGGTGGGATAGTTTCGATGAACTTGCCTCATCTTAGCCTTCACATAATAACTCGCATATTTTTAACTTGCACAAGTTAGGCTTGATAATAAAAGAGACGCATCCACATAGCTAAGGGAATAATCCCGACGGGTCGGAATGTGTTAGAACATGAAAAAAAGGTCCCACGGTCTGCTTAGAAGTCTACTCATCGTGCTTTCAAAATGACACTCGGTCCTTCGTCCCGTGGCTTGGGAGAAGAAAGTTGGCCTAAGTTACTAAGTTGCCACAACGCTCGAATTAGCCTAAGTCATAGGCATCGCCCGCACGAATGCTTGATAAAGCACGCACGGTCCCGTCGTCCAAGGCTTGGCATAGCCTTCACATGTCCCGTGGGTTAAGTCGTATTGCACGGCTTGTGGCTTAAGTCTAGGCACCCAAGAACTTGGTTGTTCAAGTCGAACGCGTGCATGGCACGTTCTCTCGATGCGAGGCTTGGCGCAGCCTTTGCTCGTCAAGTCGTTGCACAATTAAGTTAGACAAAGTTATGTCGGTCGATCTAAGTCAATCTTGGCACTCTCCCGCTCTATCTGCGGTTGTCAAGTCACATAGTCCTGCGAGAATAAGGTTTGTCATATAAAGTATGTGACTCGAGCGATAGCGTCGCCTAGAGAACAAGGTCTGTCTAAGGCACGAGCCACGGTGGATTTAGTGAAAAGCATGCCACGGACAAAGGAAGTCCACGCGACTGGTTGTCACCGAAATCGATCCCGCTACTTGGGAGTCTCGATAAATCTCGTTTACGAGATCGGTCCCGCTACTTGGGAGTCTCGCTAAGTCTCAATAAGGAAGCACACGAGATCGGTCCCGCTACTTGGGAGTCTCACTAAGTCTCGTACACGAGATCGATCCCGCTAATTGGAAGTCTCGTTAAGTCTCGATAAGAAAATACACGAGATCGGTCCCGCTACTTGGGAGTCTCGCTAAGTCTCGTTCACGAGATCGGTCCCGCTACTTGCGAGTCTCGATAAGTCTCGATGAGGAATCACGCGAGATCGGTCCCGCTACGTAGGAGTCTCGATAGAAAGATGAAAAGCATGGTCATGAATAAGGAAAGACTTGGTAGATCGAGTTGAGTCTTGCATGGTCATTGGACAACTTGCGCGTAAGGGCAAAATTCCTCGAGCGATCCTGGGACGCTGGGTTCGTGTCGGCCTAGGAGGAATTACAGATATTGTACGGCCTTCATCGATGATACGACTCGATTGAAGTGAACCGTTATAATATAGGATGCAGGTCATTCGGTGGGAGCTCGTACCTCGCCACGCGAATGATCACCGTATGCAAAAGATCCAGGATAGCTTGATATTGCTAGTGACCACTCATATAGATGTGTCGGCAAGAGCGGCTATCCGCGTATATGCCTTTGGATTGCGTCGAGTACTAGCAGGTTATGAGTTGGGTTAACAAGTTATGCTTATAGCAAGCGCTAACCTTGAATCGGCACGGATTAGGGTGTGCACGGTTGCAGTACCATTCTGGAGCCTAAGAGTTGGCTATAGCAAGGATACATGCTGCGACATGAATGTGGCCTCGTCTCGAGTTAAGTGACGAAGGGCCGTAAGGCAAGTTGATTAGGTATGGTTGATACTTGGGAGGCACGACCTCGATTCTAAGGCACGAGCAAGTGTATTGGCACGACCAGCACGAGTCGTCCCTTTGACGTCGTTGGCACAAAAATGGTCTAGAGACACATGAATTTAAGTGAAAGTCTTGGCACGGCCGAGTTGCATAAGTTTCTACTCAACGAGGCACTGCCTCGAATATATATTGAAGTCGCGAATAGAGTATAGCACGACCCTGTCATTGCGTTGCCAAGTATAGGCCAAGGCGTTGTTGTCTTAAAATTGATCCTAAGGCAAGACTAGAAAGACAATCAAAAGGGATTAAGCTGCACAAAGTAAATGAACGTGTCAATTTTGTATGGGTGGGCGAGGAGCTCACTCTACCAGTACAGTTGAGTACTGACACCCACACAATTTTTATGTGCAGACACAGGTAGAAGCTCGTGGCGCGGAGCTCGCTTGGATGCGTCGAGGCACGGAGTTCCTTGGCAATTCTGTAAAGCCCCAGTCCTAAAATACGTAGGACTAGGAACGTAGACATGCCAGCTGTATTCATACGAAGTATACTCCAATATATGGAAACCTCATATGAATACATAAGCTGTAAAATACAGTAGAACCATAACTAATCTCATCCACAAGAATAAAAGAATAGAAGATATCATATAATCAACTATGAAATTGTTATTTGGTACATGTAGTTGGGCGGAGACAAATCTACTACCAACTATGAAAGAAATATACAACAAAAGAAAGATTTTGACGAGCGAAGCAGAGACAATCAAAATGCAATCATCCTCGAAGAAATAGCGATAATCACGGCTAAAGCTAGAGCACCTGCGAAAGACAATAGCACACACCTGGCAAGACAACCAGGTCCTCAGAGGGACGTAACAAGATACATAATATCATGCCATATAAACTGAATAAATATTGCTCAAATAAATAAGTAAATCAAACTATAACATGTTTCAATACGCACCTACTGAACGAGCGTACCATCCCCCCAACCAAACAAGGACAGGAGATGGTAAACTAATTCACGGTGACGTATCTTTCCATGCTAATAATCTAATATGGTATCCGGACCCCAACAAGGTTCAATACCTTCTCATCGAAGTAGTAAGTCACACCTACAACCAAACAAGGACAAGATGTGACAAACTAATCCGCGATAAGCTATTGTTCCAAGCCACGGTCAGATACAAGTACCCAAACCAAAGGTACTCATACCTAACGGATAAGGGTAGTCTAACCGTTCTAAGTGAATGCAGTTTAAGAACAGCTCATGGTCGCATGACTACCCAGTCAAGTCGAGAAATTAATAATGCAGTACATCAGTAGCGAGTCACAACACCATATACTATTCCTCAGTAGCGAGCGAGTCTATAGCATATAGTCTACCTATCGTTCCTCAGTAGCGAGCGAGTCTACGATAGATAGGGTGGTAGTCAACTTCCAATCATGTTCTTCCCGCCCAATGCTAACTCTATAACCGCTAAGTCAAACTAGCATGCAACCTCTATTAGCGGTTATTCCTATCGCACGGCTTGTACGTACTGGTGGCCAGCCAATCATGTATTTCCGTGTTCTACATGCGACACACAACTTCGTATTTACAACGTGTCAAGGCCAATGAATGCAACACACAAGGTGGTCCCTTAAATCTAGGTTTACTTTGTAAGAAAAATAATACACAGCAGAAAATATAAATGAACAGTAAGTTCTAACAGTTATGCCATGTATCACAGTTTATTTTGCATAAAGAAAATAAATAATGCATGAAATATGAGCTAAAATAAATAAACAGCAAATGACAAGGTGTCTTGCCTGATAGGGCGCCTGGTGTGCTACGATGATCAATGTGGCACGAACTGCGTCTTTAGTGTAACAACTATACAAGGTGACCTCTGATGGTGGCACGGACAGTTCCATTGGGTCCAGAATGGTCAAATTGGTTAGGGTGGACATGAGGAAGGACAGAATTGATGAAGGAAGTAGGATTAATGGCTTGGTCATGGTCATGAGGATAATCGAAGGAATTTGCATAAATAATATATATATATATACTAAAAATATTTGTAATACTCAAAAAGAAGATAAATAAATAAATAATTCTACTAGAAAAATAGTTTTTAGGCCAAAAATTTGAAATATATAAAACTTGCTTTCCGGCAAAACTCTATTTTTGTTAAAAATAGGTTTTCTAGGCAAACTATATTTTTAGTAGAAGTTTTACCATTATAATTAATAATAATGACAGTAAATAAATTATAATAACAAAATACCAATAGTAATATAATATTAATCTATTTTGCAAATACTTATATATATCCTATAAATATTATTGACAATGATCTTAGCAAACTTACACAGGTATTAAAACATACTAATTTAATAATAGTAAGTGACAGTAAAACAGAAATATAATAAGTAAATTATAATAATAATAATAATAATAATAATAATAATAAAGAAGGAAATATTAGAAATAATAATAATAATAATAACAATAATAATAATAATAATAATAATAATAATAATAATAATAATAATAATAATAATAATAATAACAATGCTGATAATAGATTATAATAATAATAATAATAATAAAAATAATAAACTAAACCTATCAGTACAGTACTGTTCGGTGTAAAAGAAAATTTAAAAAAAAAAAACAGAAGGGGGAGGAGAGAGAGAGCGATGGAGAGAGGGAGAGATCGGCGGCAAAAAAATCACGGCGGCGGAGGGCTTGGGGCTAGGCTTGGCGGGGTTTGACGGAGAGGGAGAAGTCGGGGGTCGCAGGCGAGCGGTCGATCGGGGCGGAGTGAGAGGCGAGTGAGGGTTTCGGCCGGGTGCTCCTCCGCAGAGTCGACGGCGAGTGGGATGGGCGGCGCACGCGGTGGGTGCTGCACCAGAGGGTCGGCCCTGGCGTCGAGGCGGTGGCGGAGGGCTTTAGCTGCTAGGGCAGAGCTGCGCGCGACGGAGGGTTTCCAGAGCACGGCTCCGGCGGCGCTGTGGTAGCGAGGGGGTCTCGCGGAGGCTCGGGGTCGTAGGAGGAGCGGGGGTTGTTAGTGGAGGCGCAAGGGGCTGAGGAAGAGGAGGAGGGTGGCGGCGAGCGGTGAGCGTGGCGCCGGACGACGGGATCCGGGCGACGAAGACGGTCGCCGACGGCTATGCGTCGACAGCCGGGGATACGGATCTGGAGGCGGTCAAGCGGTGAGCGTGGCTCTGGCCGGGTCAGGCGGAGGTCTCGGCGGAAGAAGGCGGCGGATCTCGCCGGAGGTGAGTTGGGTTATGGGTTTAATTTTTGGGGTTGTTTCTTTGGGTTTTGGTAAAGGTGACGGTGGTGGTTGCCCACGGTGGAGGCTGTCGGTAGTGGCCGGGCGTGGGTGGTCGCATGGGGTGATGTTGGCTGGTGGTGTGGATGACGGTCGGGAGGGGGAACGGGTGACTGTGGTGGTTAGGGTTCCGGCCAGTGGCCGTGACCCGTGTGGTGGTCCCGGTGGAGTTTTGGCCGGGGATGTCGACAGCGTGGTGGTGACGGCTGGGCTGTGCTCGGGGTGAGCATGGTGGTGTGGGTACTTGGTTTTGGTGGTGACGATGGTTTGGCCGGAGGTAGTAGCGGGTGGCGAAGGATTTGGCCGGAATCGAGACTGGGATGGAGCAAAAAGTCGAGACAGTGGGGGAGGCGATAGGCCGAGGTTGGGTTGATGATGGCGGGGTTTTGGTGGGTTAGGAATTTGGTTGTGGGGATTTGTGACGTACCGTGTCGGGGCTGTCGACACGACGAGGAATTTGTATTTGTAATGAAAAATAGTGGAAGAAAAAGATGGACAAGGACACGATGCACTCACGGTTGATTTTTGTGGAGAATTTGGAGAATAGAAATACATGGATGAGTACCTGCCTATTTATAGGATGTGGAAATTTTCAATTAGATAGGATTAGGATATAGTTTAAACCCAAAATAGATAATGCAATCTATTTAATTTAAAACCAATCAATCAAATCCAAATCCAAATCCAATTAAATCTAATTAAATCAAATTAAATTCTCGTAGTTTAAAAATCAAATCAATAAATCAAATTTTAATTATTTACTATTTAAATAAATACATAAATTCAAATCAAGATTTAAATGGCCACAATAACTTCCAAATATATTTTTCAAAATACCAATAATAATAATTTCAAAATTAATAAATATTTTTAAATATCTTTTTGAACAATAAAATATTAATATTAATAAATCTCGAAAATTATACTTTTATTTAAAATAGACCAATAAATAATTACGAAATATATGTATGCAAAATATTCTTTACATAATTAGGCTTTTCTAGTATACAAAAAATATTATTTATTATTAATAATTTTTTAAAACAAAAGACTTTTTATAGCAAGAATATTTATATAATATTTTGAAAGAATATAATAAAATAGAGAAAAAGTGTTTTTCTAAAATATGTACGCTCGCACATATTCGCACTCGACGAGCAACTACGAAAATAAAATTTCGTGCGCGACGTATAATACGACTATGCGACGTACAATTCAAAATTTTAAATCGTTATTAAATAATAATAAAAAAATAGTAGAATATTAGGGGTTTTACATCCTACCCAACTTAAAAGAATTTCGTCCTCGAAATTAAGAATTCGTAGGGGGGGTGAGAAGACACAAGGGGGTATCAATGGGGATTCAATGACGACAATGTTTTCATAAAATCATGTCGTAGGAAATCGTGATCTAATTCGTAGAATTTAACACGGGTATGGTTACGAGGGTCGCGAGTTAAGGCACGATTAGAAGATTAAGGATTTAAAGTTTAGATAATGAGGATTATGCAATAGAGAAGGATATGGTATCAAGAGAATAAGTTAGAGATCTAGTAGGCTGAGGCACGATTAAGAGAACAAATTAGATTCACTCCCAATTAGGAGGTCGTGATAGTAAATATAGGGCCAAGGAGAACGAGCAGTTTAGGATGAAGATATAGCAACATCGAGTGAGAATGAGCATAGTTGATAGGAAGGCTAGAAGAAGTTCTAGTATGACGCTTTCGTCCTCCTAAAATAGGCGAGGGAGAAGTAATATAGAGTTCGAATGAGGCGTTTATCGAATACGAATACGTGATTCAAGGACGACCAAAAATTTTTTTCAAAAGGAGTTGCCAAGGCAGTCGCGGATGGGACTCTAGAGGACAAGTTTAGCTATGTTCCCATCCACGTAGAACGATAAATAAAAGCGAACCAAAGTGCACTCGGTTGATCAGACCATTATGCACCGGTTCTGACAGACAATATGTTAGTGGGGTACCTCTATTAACATATATGTCACGAACAAGCTTGGTAAAAGGCTAAGCTTGCAAAACTAGGCTACATTAGCATCATTAGTCTAGATAATAAAAATATAGGCACGATAATAGATGAATAAAAACAATTATGAATAGTCTAAGAGTCATAAGGATCTAAGTCTTGTTTATTCCTATACCATCATTCTACGGTTTTATTGACCAAGGCTTGGTTGACCAAATGGGTTAACTTCCTCTAGTCTCTATGGTATAGGTAATACCATTTGTATTTCCTTAATGGTCAAGGGTGTGTCAAGTCGTGGGGTATTCTACCCAACTTAAAATAATTAAGCTAAGGGTGTTTGGGACATCTAACTAGTAGGGTCAATCTCTAGCAAGCACGAAGGGAAGATAAGAATAGGGATGGAAGGAAGCAAGCAAGATGCAATTGATGAGTCAAACGGTAGATAAAATCAAGGAAAGAGGTCAAGTGTGTGTGTAAAACCCCTAAAATTCTACTATATTTTTTTTATTAAATTTAGTACTGATTTAAAATTTTGTATTATACGTCACGTAGTCGTATTGTACGGAAGTTCGTTTTTCGAATTTGCTCGACGAGTACGAATATGTGCGAGCGTACATATTTTTAGAAAAATATTTTTATGGTTTCAAAATAATATATGTAATATTTAATTTAGCTACCAAAATTTTCTAAATTTATGATTTTATTTATGAAAAGCTTTTTGTTTAGAATAAATAATATTTTTAGTGCATGCACATAATTCATAAAATTTTTTGCTAGTTTATTTTAAATAAACATATAATTTTCAAAATTTATTTATAATAATAATTTATTCAAAAAGGATATTTATAAATATTTATTATTTTCAAAATTATTATTATCGGTATTTTTGGAAAAAAAATATATTTGAAAATTTTGTGTCCATTTTAAATCTTGATTTGAATTTATGCATTTATTTAAATAATTAAATATTTGAAATTTGATTTTTCCTATTCGTTTTAAACTAAAAATTTAATTTAAATTAATTAGATTTGAATTAGATTTTTGATTTGAATTTGAGTGATTTTAAATTAATTATGAAATATCTAGTTTGGATTCTAAATAATCCTAATCCTATCCCAATGGGAATTCCCACATCCTATAAATAGGCAGGTACTCCTCCATTAATTCCACAAGCCAAAATTTTCCCACAAAATTTCCACAAAGTGAGTGCATCGTGTCCATGACCGTGTCCGTGTCCCATCCACTATGTGTTCCATTGTTATATATACAACGTATCTCCCTCGCCGTGTCGGACACACCCGACATGGCCAATCCCTATCAAATCTATCCTATCCCTAGCCTAACTCTAGCTCAGCCCCGCCATGCGACGCCACCCCGTCGTCACCATCGTCACCACCACTACCGAAGTCCTCGCCAAACCAATCGGCACCAACGACCTCGCCAACGGCACAACCATCAACCACCATCTCCGTCATCATTACCAATCCCAGCCACCATCTCCAACTTCCGTCACCACTCCTGGCCATCCTCCGGCCACCACAACCTGTACAGCCTCCCCCTCACCATGTCCTGCTCCCTGCCCAGCGGTCCGCCACATCGACCACCGTCGACATCACCCCACGACCACCACCTCCACCAGCCCAAACACCCCACGCCTCCAAAACATCCACCACCGACACCACCGTGACTCCGACCCGCGGCCAACCACCACCACCAACATCCCAAAAACCCCAAAAGAAAATAAAACCCTAAAAATCTAAGCCCTTACCTCCGCCGGCCGCCGGCGCCGCCATCCTCCGCCTTCGTCGGTGAGCTCCCGACCTCCTTCCCCCTTCCCTCTCGAGCTCACCGCAACCATCCGACGAACGACCTCCACTGCCAGCACAAACTCCGGAAAGACTCGACCCTCTCGACACGGCCCCTCCTCCGCCGCTCGGTGGTGCTCTCCCGAGCTCGTCCGCCGTGTCGAGCCCGGCCACCACTGGCCCCTCGTTCTCCCGACTGTCCCTGGGTCTCCACGCCGTCGTGCCTCTCTCACCAAACCCTCGCCGTGCCTCCCGCTGTGACCGCCTCACCGCCGCGGCGCCGCCCGCCGATTGAGCCGCCCCGCTTTTATACTGCGCCGCCGAACCGCCTTCCTCCGCCTGAGACCGCCCGTGTCGAGATCCCAAACCACCGGCCGCCCGCTCCTCTCAAACCCTCCGCCGCCGGAGGCTACGCCCTAGCCAACGCCGCCAGCGCCGCGCTCGGCCCCTCCGGTACGCCGCCTCGACTGAACCCCGCGTCCTCGCCGAGCAACTCCCGACTCCACCGCGCCTCCTTGCCCCATCCCGCGGCGAGCCCCGACCGCCGCCGCTCCCCGTTCTCTCCCGATCGCCCCCTCTCTCGCTCACTCTCTCTCTCTTCCCCTCTTTTCGAGTATAGGGAACAGCAGCTCTTTCTGTTGCTGCTTTATTATAAGCTTGTTTTGACATTTTTTTATGTCTTTTTTCTGCTTTATTATTGATTGATGTTCTGTATATTATTATTATTATTATTATTATTATTATTATTATTATTATTATTATTACCATTATTAATATTATTTCTATTAATTCCTTTCTTCATTATAATTATAATTATTATTATTATTATTATTTTAATTAATTTACGTAGTATAGAAGAGAAACCACAGCTTGTTGGTTTTAATTTTTGGCGGTTTTGATTTTAGTGTTTTTGATTAGTTTTGTTTCTTTTAATATCTATTATTTTTATTTTTATTATTATTATTAGATTCTTACTCTATTTTCTGCAAATCTTTTAACAGCTGTGCTGTTATTAAGATTTTAATATTAGAATTATTGTTATTTTATTATTGTTATCACTATTGTTATTAATATTATCATTATTACTACTGTTATTAATTGTGGTCTTGCTAAAATTATTAATTGCATTATTATTATCATTTAGAAAATTTTATAAATATTTTTAGCGAATTTCAAAATAAATTTTGATTCTAAAATATTCTCTTGAGTTATATATATATATATATATATATATATATATATATATATATATATATATATATATATATATATATATATAAATATATATTTGACGAATTATAGTTTTGGCCTAAATAACTCCTTATTATTTTCGAAAGAAAGTACTTAAATATTTTCATATAGAAAATATAGTTTTGCTACTTATAAATAATTGTTTTTGTCAAAACTTAGAGCTTTTGCCTTAAAAATAACTTTCGATTTTCTTTTGTATTTAATTGAAAGACTAATAATTTGTATTTCAAGTTTTATAAAAACATTTTTCTTAAACAATTCTATTATTTGACTTCCTACGATTTTCTCCATCTCGTGATTCAACCCATCATTCCTATTCCTTTACCAATTCTAGACTACCTTATGACTACCCTAACTAGTCTGACCATTCTGGACCCAATGGAACTGGTTGTGCCACCATTCGAGGTCACCTTGTACAGTTGTTGCACCGGAGTCGCAGATCGTGCCACCTTGATCATTGTAGCACACCAGGCGTCCTACCAGGCAAGATACCTTGCCATCTTGTACTTATATTTGATTCATGATATTTTATTTGTTGCTAGTGTTTTTACATTAGTAAGAGTATGTCCAAGTATGACTTGGGTGCCATCGATATGTATATCGATGTTTGTGTGTGTGCGTGTGTGTGTGGACCATATGTGGTAGCGGACTTTCCCGGTGTGTTGAAGTTATGCTTCATAACTTCTTTGACTTGTTGACACGTCTCATACACGACACATGAGTGAGGATCATAGAGTCGGCACGAACCTACGTATTCGACTTGCTACCGATACGGGCGGTTCGTGTGTCGGTTCATTTATGGATTAGCAGAGTCTAGATAGCGACTTGCATAGAGATATGGATCGCCAAGACATGGATATGACTTGTGTGATACATGGACGGGGAAAACTACTGGGACGTATGAGCTATCCTACAGCCTTCTAGATTGCCCGGTTATGGGTTCATGGTTTCCCTGTTATGGGTGTGTCGCTAGAGGATATATCCATTGCACGGCCCTGACCACGTCGTCAGATACGGTCAGGAGGTATGCTAGCGATGCAAAGTATAAACTAGGGGATATATCCATTGCACGGCCCTGACCACGTCGTCAGATATGGTCAGAGACGTATACTAGTTCATGCGAAAGCCTCTAGTGGATGCTATGCTTTATTCCTACCCACTTATACGTTCCAGTATAGTTTTCGACTTGCATTACACCTAGAAGGTTAGGTTCCATTGTGTTGGAGCGTATGGTCTTTTCTTTATCATGTATCATTTACAGTTTATCATGGTATTGCTTTTATGTATCTTGTTACGTCCCTCTGAGGACCTGGTTTTTCCCCAGGTGTGTGTTCATATTTTCCGCAGGTATCCTAGTCGAGGCGTGGTCTTCTCCATTCTTTCGAAGACGATTGCGCTTGGTTCGTCTTGCCATTTTTATCGCTTGATTTCTTGTACATTTCTTACATTGAGATAGTTGGTAGTGGACTTTGTCTCCGCCCAACAATTATATCATGAATATTCGAGTTGATATTTATATTATTATTCTTTTCATTGTGGATGAGATTTAGTTTGTCTTGGATTACTATATTTTACAGCTTATGTATTCATACGAGACCTATGTATTTCGTATGAATACAGCTGACATGTCTACGTATCTAGTCCTACGTATTTTGGGACTGGGGCGTTACATGTTTTTGTGGTGGCCCATGCAGGTCAGAATAAATTGTTTGGTTACTTTACCGTACCAAGCAAGCCTGTGTATAGGATTAGAAGTCTAGGATCTCATCCACATACTTGATCTCTTTCCTTGATTTTATCTACCGTTTGACTCATCAATTGCATCTTGCTTGCTTCCTTCCATCCCTATTCTTATCTTCCCTTCGTGCTTGCTAGAGATTGACCCTACTAGTTAGTTGTCCCAAAACACCATTAGCTTAATTCTTTAAGTTGGGTAGAATACCTTATGAACTGGCAACCCCTTGACCTAGTGACCTATATTAGCAAGCTTATTTAGATCCAAGAATCTAGAGGACCTAACCCGTCTAGCCAACCAAGGACTTGGACAAGAAGACTATAGTACGACTGTATGACTTAGAATCATTCTACCTTCTTTTTCTTAATCTCTCGTGCCTATGTATTTATCATTTTAACTAATGATGCTAAAGTAGCCTAGTTTTTGCAAGCTTATTTCTTATCGAGCTTGTCCAAGGCATATGTTAATTGGGTCGCTCCTACTAACATATTGTCTAATCAGAACCGGTGCATGATGGTCTGATCAACCGAGTGCACTTTGGTTCACTTTTGTCTATCGTTCTACATGGATGGAACATAATTAAACTTGGCCTTTAGAGTCCCATCCACGACTGCCTTGAAAATTCTTTTTGAAATTTTTTTTTCGGACGCATTTGAATCACGTACTCGTATTCGATAAGATCGTCTTTTGAACCCCTTATTGCTTTCGCCTTCACCTATTCTAGAAGGACGAACGCGTTATACTAGAAACTCCTCTAGCCTTCCTATCGAGTAGGACCATTATCACTCGATGTTACTATGTCTTCATCATAAACTACTCAATTACCGTCATGACCTTCTAATCAAGTCCTCAACCTAGACTACAACCAAGGAACCCTTCTACCGTCGTGCGTTCTCACCCCCCTACGAATTCTTAATTTCGAGGACGAAATTCTTTTAAGTTGGGTAGGATGTAAAACCCCTAAAATTCTACTATATTTTTTTTATTAAATTTAGTACTGATTTAAAATTTTGTATTATACGTCACGTAGTCGTATTGTACGGAAGTTCGTTTTTCGAATTTGCTCGACGAGTGCGAATATGTGCGAACGTACATATTTTTAGAAAAACATTTTTATGGTTTCAAAATAATATATGTAATATTTAATTTAGCTACCAAAATTTTCTAAATTTATGATTTTATTTATGAAAAGCTTTTTGTTTAGAATAAATAATATTTTTAGTGCATGCACATAATTCATAAAATTTTTTGCTAGTTTATTTTAAATAAACATATAATTTTCAAAATTTATTTATAATAATAATTTTTTCAAAAAGGATATTTATAAATATTTATTATTTTCAAAATTATTATTATCGGTATTTTTGGAAAAAAATATATTTGAAAATTTTGTGTCCATTTTAAATCTTGATTTGAATTTATGCATTTATTTAAATAATTAAATATTTGAAATTTGATTTTTCCTATTCGTTTTAAACTAAAAATTTAATTTAAATTAATTAGATTTGAATTAGATTTTTGATTTGAATTTGAGTGATTTTAAATTAATTATGAAATATCTAGTTTGGATTCTAAATAATCCTAATCCTATCCCAATGAGAATTTCCACATCCTATAAATAGGCAGGTACTCCTCCATTAATTCCACAAGCCAAAATTTTCCCATAAAATTTCCACAAAGTGAGTGCATCGTGTCCATGACCGTGTCCGTGTCCCATCCACTATGTGTTCCATTGTTATATATACAACGTATCTTCCTCGTCGTGTCGGACACACCCGACATGGCCAATCCCTATCAAATCTATCCTATCCCTAGCCTAACTCTAGCTCAGCCTCGCCATGCGACGCCACCCCGTCGTCACCATCGTCACCACCACTACCGAAGTCCTCGCCAAACCCATCGGCACCAACGACCTCGCCAACGGCACAACCATCAACCACCATCTCCGTCATCATTACCAATCCCAGCCACCATCTCCAACTTCCGTCACCACTCCTGGCCATCCTCCGGCCACCACAACCGGTATAGCCTCCCCCTCACCATGTCCTCCTCCCTGCCCAGCGGTCCGCCACATCGACCACCGTCGACATCACCCCACGACCACCACCTCCACCAGCCCAAACACCCCACGCCTCCAAAACATCCACCACCGACACCACCGTGACTCCGACCCGCGACCAACCACCACCACCAACATCCCAAAAACCCCAAAAGAAAATAAAACCCTAAAAATCTAAGCCCTTACCTCCGCCGGCCGCCGGCGTCGCCATCCTCCGCCGTCGTCGGTGAGCTCCCGACCTCCTTCCCCCTTCCCTCTCGAGCTCACCGCAACCATCCGACGAACGACCTCCACTGCCAGCACAAACTCCGGAAAGACCCGACCCTCTCGACATGGCCCCTACTCCGCCGCTCGGTGGTGCTCTCCTGAGCTCGTCCGCCGTGTCGAGCCCGGCCACCACTGACCCCTCGTTCTCCCGACTGTCCCTGGGTCTCCACGCCGTCGTGCCTCCCTCACCAAACCCTCGCCGTGCCTCCTGTTGTGACCGCCGCGGCGCCGCCCGCCGATTGAGCCGCCCCGCTTTTATACTGCGCCGCCGAACCGCCTTCCTCCGCCTGAGACCGCCCGTACCGAGATCCCAAACCACCGGCCGCCCGCTCCTCTCAAACCCTCCGCCGCCGGAGGCTACGCCCTAGCCAACGCCGCCAGCGCCGCGCTCGGCCCCTCCGTTACGCCGCCTCGACTGAACCCCGCGTCCTCGCCGAGCAACTCCCGACTCCACCGCGCCTCCTTGCCCCATCCCGCGGCGAGCCCCGACCGCCGCCGCTCCCCGTTCTCTTCCGATCGCCCCCTCTCTCGCTCACTCTCTCTCTCTCCCCTCTTTTCGAGTATAGGGAACAGCAGCTCTTTCTGTTGCTGCTTTATTATAAGCTTGTTTTGATATTTTTTTATGTCTTTTTTCTGCTTTGTTATTGATTGATGTTCTGTATATTATTATTATTATTATTATTGCATAGAGATATGGATCGCCAAGACATGGATATGACTTGTGTGATACATGGGCGGGGGAAAACTACTGGGACGTATAAGCTATCCCACAGCCTTCTAGATTGCCCGGTTATGGGTTCATGGTTTCCCTGTTATGGGTGTGTCGCTAGAGGATATATCTATTGCACGGCCCTGACCACGTCGTCAGATACGGTCAGGAGGTATGCTAGCGATGCAAAGTATGAACTAAGGGATATATCCATTGTACGGCCCTGACCACGTCGTCAGATACGGTCAGAGACGTATACTAGTTCATGCGAAAGCCTCTAGTGGATGCTATGCTTTATTCCTACCCACTTATACGTTCCAGTATAGTTTTCGACTTGCATTACACCTAGATGGTTAGGTTCCATTGTGTTGGAGCGTGTGGTCTTTTCTTTATCATGTATCATTTACAGTTCATCATGGTATTGCTTTTATGTATCTTGTTACGTCCCTCTGAGGACCTGGTTTTTCCCCAGGTGTGTGTTCATATTTTTCGCAGGTATCCTAGTCGAGGCGTGGTCTTCTCCATTCTTTCGGAGACGATTGCGCTTGGTTCATCTTACCATTTTTATCGCTTGATTTCTTGTACATTTCTTACATTGAGATAGTTGGTAGTGGACTTTGTCTCCGCCCAATAATTATATCATGAATATTCGAGTTGATATTTATATTATTATTCTTTTCATTGTGGATGAGATTTAGTTTGTCTTGGATTACTATATTTTACAGCTTATGTATTCATACGAGACCTATGTATTTCGTATGAATACAGCTGGCATGTCTACGTATCTAGTCCTACGTATTTTGGGACTGGGGTATTACATGTTTTTGTGGTGGCCCATGCAGGTCAGAATAAATTGTTTGGTTACTTTACCGTACCAAGCAAGCCTGCGTATAGGATTAGAAGTCTAGGATCTCATCCACATACTTGATCTATTTCCTTGATTTTATCTACCGTTTGACTCATCAATTGTATCTTGCTTGCTTCCTTCCATCCCTATTCTTATCTTCCCTTCGTGCTTGCTAGAGATTGACCCTACTAGTTAGTTGTCCCAAAACACCATTAGCTTAATTCTTTAAGTTGGGTAGAATACCTTATGAACTGGCAACCCCTTGACCTAGTGACCTATATTAGCAAGCTTATTTAGATCCAAGAATCTAGAGGACCTAACCCGTCTAGCCAACCAAGGACTTGGACAAGAAGACTATAGTACGATTGTATGACTTAGAATCATTCTACCTTCTTTTTCTTAATCTCTCGTGCCTATGTATTTATCATTTTAACTAATGATGCTAAAGTAGCCTAGTTTTTGCAAGCTTATTCCTTATCGAGCTTGTCCAAGGCATATGTTAATTGGGTCGCTCCCACTAACATATTGTCTAATCAGAACCGGTGCATGATGGTCTGATCAACCGAGTGCACTTTGGTTCGCTTTTGTCTATCGTTCTACATGGATGGAACATAATTAAACTTGGCCTTTAGAGTCCGATCCACGACTGTCTTGAAAATTCCTTTTGAAATTTTTTTTTCGGACGCATTTGAATCACGTACTCGTATTCGATAAGATCGTCTTTTGAACCCCTTATTGCTTTCGCCTTCACCTATTCTAGAAGGACGAACGCGTTATACTAGAAACTCCTCTAGCCTTCCTATCGAGTAGGACCATTATCACTCGATGTTACTATGTCTTCATCATAAACTACTCAATTACCGTCATGACCTTCTAATCAAGTCCTCAACCTAGACTACAACCAAGGAACCCTTCTACCGTCGTGCCTTCTCGCCCCCCTACGAATTCTTAATTTCGAGGACGAAATTCTTTTAAGTTGGGTAGGATGTAAAACCCCTAAAACTCTACTATATTTTTTTATTAAATTTAGTACTGATTTAAAATTTTGTATTATACGTCACGTAGTCGTATTGTACGGAAGTTCGTTTTTCGAATTTGCTCGACGAGTGCGAATATGTGCGAGCGTACATATTTTTAGAAAAACATTTTTATGGTTTCAAATAATATATGTAATATTTAATTTAGCTACCAAAATTTTCTAAATTTATGATTTTATTTATGAAAAGCTTTTTGTTTAGAATAAATAATATTTTTGGTGCATGCACATAATTCATAAAATTTTTTGCTAGTTTATTTTAAATAAACATATAATTTTCAAAATTTATTTATAATAATAATTTATTCAAAAAGGATATTTATAAATATTTATTATTTTCAAAATTATTATTATCGGTATTTTTGGAAAAAAAATATATTTGAAAATTTTGTGTCCATTTTAAATCTTGATTTGAATTTATGCATTTATTTAAATAATTAAATATTTGAAATTTGATTTTTCCTATTCGTTTTAAACTAAAAATTTAATTTAAATTAATTAGATTTGAATTAGATTTTTGATTTGAATTTGAGTGATTTTAAATTAATTATGAAATATCTAGTTTGGATTCTAAATAATCCTAATCATATCCCAATGGGAATTCCCACATCCTATAAATAGGCAGGTACTCCTCCATTAATTCCACAAGCCAAAATTTTCCCACAAAATTTTCACAAAGTGAGTGCATCATGTCCATGACCGTGTCCGTGTCCCATCCACTATGTGTTCCATTGTTATATATACAACGTATCTCCCTCGCCGTGTCGGACACACCCGACATGGCCAATCCCTATCAAATCTATCCTATCCCTAGCCTAACTCTAGCTCAGCCTCGCCATGCGATGCCACCCCGTCGTCACCATCGTCACCACCACTACCGAAGTCCTCGCCAAACCCATCGGCACCAACGACCTCGCCAACGGCACAACCATCAACCACCATCTCCGTCATCATTACCAATCCCAGCCACCATCTCCAACTTCCGTCACCACTCCTGGCCATCCTCCGGCCACCACAACCGGTACAGCCTCCCCCTCACCATGTCCTCCTCCCTGCCCAGCGGTCCGCCACATCGACCACCGTCGACATCACCCCACGACCACCACCTCCACCATCCCAAACACCCCACGCCTCCAAAACATCCACCACCGACACCACCGTGACTCCGACCCGCGGCCAAGCACCACCACCAACATCCCAAAAACCCCAAAAGAAAATAAAACCCTAAAAATCTAAGCCCTTACCTCCGCCGGCCGCCGGCGCCGCCATCCACCACCGTCGTCGGTGAGCTCCCGACCTCCTTCCCCCTTCCCTCTCGAGCTCACCGCAACCATCCGACGAACGACCTCCACTGCCAGCACAAACTCCGGAAAGACCCGACCCTTTCGACACGGCCCCTCCTCCGCCGCTCGGTGGTGCTCTCCCGAGCTCGTCCGCCGTGTCGAGCCCGGCCACCACTGACCCCTCGTTCTCCCGACTGTCCCTGGGTCTCCACGCCGTCGTGCCTCCCTCACCAAACCCTCGCCGTGCCTCCCGCAGTGACCGCCTCACCGCCGCGGCGTCGCCCGCCGATTGAGCCGCCCCGCTTTCACACTGCGCCGCCGAACCGCCTTCCTCCGCCTGAGACCGCCCGTGCCGAGATCCCAAACCACCGGCCGCCCGCTCCTCTCAAACCCTTCGCCGCCGGAGGCTACGCCCTAGCCAACGCCGCCAGCGCCGCGCTCGGCCCCTCCGGTACGCCGCCTCGACTGAACCCCGCGTCCTCGCCGAGCAACTCCCGACTCCACCGCGCCTCCTTGCCCCATCCCGCGGCGAGCCCCGACCGCCGCCGCTCCCCGTTCTCTCCCGATCACCCCCTCTCTCGCTCACTCTCTCTCTCTCCCCTCTTTTCGAGTATAGGGAACAGCAGCTCTCTCTGTTGCTGCTTTATTATAAGCTTGTTTTGACATTTTTTTTATGTCTTTTTTCTGCTTTGTTATTGATTGATGTTCTGTATATTATTATTATTATTATTATTATTATTACCAATATTAATATTATTTCTGTTAATTCCTTTCTTCATTATAATTATAATTATTATTATTATTATTATTTTAATTAATTTACGTAGTATAGAAGAGAAACCACAGCTTGTTGGTTTTAATTTTTGGCGGTTTTGATTTTAGTGTTTTTGATTAGTTTTGTTTCTTTTAATATCTATTATTTTTATTTTTATTATTATTATTAGATTCTTACTCTATTTTCTGTAAATCTTTTAACAGTTGTGCTGTTATTAAGATTTTAATATTAGAATTATTGTTATTTTATTATTGTTATCACTATTGTTATTAATATTATCATTATTACTACTGTTATTAATTGTGGTCTTGCTAAAATTATTAATTGCATTATTATTATCATTTAGAAAATTTTATAAATATTTTTAGCGAATTTCAAAATAAATTTTGATTCTAAAATATTCTCTTGAGTTATATATATATATATATATATATATATATATATATATATATATATATATATATATATATATATATATATATATTTATATATATATATATAAATATATATTTGACGAATTATAGTTTTGGCCTAAATAACTCCTTATTATTTTCGAAAGAAAGTACTTAAATATTTTCATATAGAAAATATAGTTTTGCTACTTAGAAATAATTGTTTTTGTCAAAACTTAGAGCTTTTGCCTTAAAAATAACTTTCGATTTTCTTTTGTATTTAATTGAAAGACTAATAATTTGTATTTCAAGTTTTATAAAAACATTTTTCTTAAACCAATTCTATTATTTGACTTCCTACGATTTTCTCCATCTCGTGATTCAACCCATCATTCCTATTCCTTTACCAATTCTAGACTACCTTATGACTACCCTAACTAGTCTGACCATTCTGGACCCAATGGAACTGGCCGTGCCACCATTCGAGGTCACCTTGTACAGTTGTTGCACCGGAGTCGCAGATCGTGCCACCTTGATCATTGCAGCATACCAGGCGTCCTACCAGGCAAGATACCTTGCCATCTTGTACTTATATTTGATTCATGATATTTTATTTGTTGCTAGTATTTTTACATTAGTAAGAGTATGTCCAAGTATGACTTGGGTGCCATCGATATGTATATCGATGTTTGTGTGTGTGCGTGTGTGTGTGGACCATATGTGGTAGCGGACTTTCCCGGTGTGTTGAAGTTATGCTTCATAACTTCTTTGACTTGTTGACACGTCTCATACACGACACATGAGTGAGGATCATAGAGTCGGCACGAACCTACGTATTCGACTTGCTACCGATACGGGCGGTTCGTGTGTCGGTTCATTTATGGATTAGCGGAGTCTAGATAGCGACTTGCATAGAGATATGGATCGCCAAGACATGGATATAACTTGTGTGATACATGGGCGAGGAAAACTACTGGGACGTATGAGCTATCCCACAGCCTTCTAGATTGCCCGGTTATGGGTTCATGGTTTCCCTGTTATGGGTGTGTCACTAGAGAATATATCCATTGCACGGCCCTGACCACATCGTCAGATACAGTCAGGAGGTATGCTAGCGATGCAAAGTATGAACTAGGGGATATATCCATTGCACGGCCCTGACCACGTCGTCAGATACGGTCAGAGACGTATACTAGTTCATACGAAAGCCTCTAGTGGATGCTATGCTTTATTCCTACCCACTTATACGTTCCAGTATAGTTTTCGACTTGCATTACACCTAGATGGTTAGGTTCCATTGTGTTGGAGCGTGTGGTCTTTTCTTTATCATGTATCATTTACAGTTCATCATGGTATTGCTTTTATGTATCTTGTTACGTCCCTCTGAGGACCTGGTTTTTCCCCAGGTGTGTGTTCATGTTTTTCGTAGGTATCCTAGTCGAGGCGTGGTCTTCTCCATTCTTTCGAAGACGATTGCGCTTGGTTCGTCTTGCCATTTTTATCGCTTGATTTTTTGTACATTTCTTATATTGAGATAGTTGGTAGTGGACTTTGTCTCCGCCCAACAATTATATCATGAATATTCGAGTTGATATTTATATTATTATTCTTTTCATTGTGGATGAGATTTACTTTGTCTTGGATTACTATATTTTACAGCTTATGTATTCATACGAGACCTATGTATTTCGTATGAATACAGCTGGCATGTCTACGTATCTAGTCCTACGTATTTTGGGACTGGGGCGTTACAGTGTGGATGAGATCCTAGACTTCTAATCCTATACGCAGGCTTGCTTGGTACGGTAAAGTAACCAAACAATTTATCTTGACCTGCATGGGCCACCACAAAAACATGTAACGCCCCAGTCCCAAAATACGTAGGACTAGGAACGTAGACATGTCAGCTGTATTTATACGAAGTATACTCCAATATATGGAAACCTCATATGAATACATAAGCTGTAAAATGCAGTAGAACCATAACTAATCTCATCCACAAGAATAAAAGAATAGAAGATATCGTATAATCAACTATGAAATTGTTATTTGGTACATGTAGTTGGACGGAGACAAATCCACTACCAACTATGAAAGAAATATACAACAAAAGAAAGATTTTGACGAGCGAAGCGGAGACGATCAAAATGCAATCATCTTCGAAGAAATAGCGATGATCACGGCTAAAGCTAGAGCACCTGCGAAAGACAATAGCACACACCTGGCAAGACAACCAGGTCCTCAGAGGGACGTAACAAGACACATAATATCATGCCATATAAACTGAATAAATATCGCTCAAATAAATAAGTAAATCGAACTATAACATGTTCCAATACGCACCTACTGAACGAGCGTACCATCCCCCCAACCAAACAAGGACAGGAGATGGTAAACTAATTCACGGTGACGTATCTTTCCATGCTAATAATCCAATATGGTATCCGGACCCCAACAAGGTTCAATACCTTCTCATCGAAGTAGTAAGTCATACCTACAACCAAACAAGGACAAGATGTGACAAACTAATCCGCGACAAGCTATTGTTCCAAGCCACGGTCAGATACAAGTACCCAAACCAAAGGTACTCGTACCTAACGGATAAGGGTAGCCTAACCGTTCTAAGTGAATACAGTTTAAGAACAGCTCATGGTCGCATGACTACCCAGTCAAGTCGAGAAATTAACAATGCAGTACCTCAGTAGCGAGTCACAACACCATATACTATTCCTCAGTAGCGAGCGAGTCTATAGCATATAGTCTACCTATCGTTCCTCAGTAGCGAGCGAGTCTACGATAGATAGGGTGGTAGTCAACTTCCAATCATGTTCTTCCCGCCCAATGCTAACTCTATAACCGCTAAGTCAAACTAGCATGCAACCTCTATTAGCGGTTATTCCTATCGCACGGCTTGTACGTACTGGTGGCCAGCCAATCACGCACTTCCGTGTTCTACATGCGACACACAACTTCGTGTTTACAACGTGTCAAGGCCAATGAATGCAACACACAAGGTGGTCCCTTAAATCTAGGTTTACTTTGTAAGAAAAATAATACATAGCAGGAAATATAAATGAACAGTAAGTTCTAACAGTTATGCCATGTATCACAGTTTATTTTGCATAAAAAAAAAATAATGCATAAAATATGAGCTAAAATAAATAAACAGCAAATGACAAGATGTCTTGCCTGATAGGGCACCTGGTGTGCTGCGATGATCAATGTGGCACGAACTGCGTCTTTAGTGTAACAACTACACAACGTGACCTCTGATGGTGGCACGGACAATTCCATTTGGTCCAGAACGGTCAAATTGGTTAGGGTGGACATGAGGAAGGACAGAATTGATGAAGGAAGTAGGATTAATGGCTTGGTCATGGTCATGAGGATAATCGAAGGAATTTGCATAAATAATATATATATACTAAAAATATTTGTAATACTCAAAAAGAAGATAAATAAATAAATAATTCTACTAGAAAAATAGTTTTTAGGCCAAAAATTTGAAATATATAAAACTTGCTTTCCGGCAAAACTCTATTTTTGTTAAAAATAGGTTTTCTAGGCAAACTATATTTTTAGTAGAAGTTTTACCATTATAATTAATAATAATGACAGTAAATAATTTATAATAACAAAATACCAATAGTAATATAATATTAATCTATTTTGCAAATACTTATATATATCCTATAAATATTATTGACAATGATCTTAGCAAACTTACACAGGTATTAAAACATACTAATTTAATAATAGTAAGTGACAGTAAAACAGAAATATAATAAGTAAATAATAATAATAATAATAATAATAATAATAATAATAATAAAGAAGGAAATATTAGAAATAATAATAATAATAATAATAATAATAATAATAATAATAAAAATAATAATAACAATGCTGATAATAGATTATAATAATAATAATAATAATAAAAAAAAAATAATAAACTAAACCTATCAGTACAGTACTGTTCGGTGTAAAAGAAAATTTAAAAAAGAAAAACAGAATGGGGAAGTGAGAGAGCGATGGAGAGAGGGAGAGATCGGCGGCGGAAAAATCACGGCGGCGGAGGGCTTGGAGCTAGGCTTGGCGGGGTTTGACGGAGAGGGAGAAGTCGGGGGTCGCAGGCGAGCGGTCGATCGGGGCGGAGTGAGAGGCGAGTGAGGGTTTCGGCCGGGTGCTCCTCCGCAAAGTCGACGGCGAGTGGGATGGGCGGCGCACGCGGTGGGCGCTGCACCAGAGGGTCGGCCCTGGCGTCGAGGCGATGGCGGAGGGCTTTAGCTGCTAGGGCAGAGCTGCGCGCGGCGGAGGGTTTCCAGAGGACGGCTCCGGCGGCGCTGTGGTAGCGAGGGGGTCTCGCGGAGGCTCGGGGTCGTAGGAGGAGCGGGGGTTGTTTAGTGGAGGCGCAAGGGGCTGAGGAAGAGGAGGAGGGTGGCGGCGAGCGGTGAGCGTGGCGCCGGACGACGGGATCCGGGCGACGAAGACGGTCGCCGACGGCTAGGCGTCGACAGCCGGGGATACGGATCTGGAGGCGGTCAAGCGGTGGGCGTGGCTCTGGCCGGGTCAGGCGGAGGTCTCGGCGGAAGAGGGCTGCGGATCTCGTCGGAGGTGAGTTGGGTTATGGGTTTAATTTTTGGGGTTGTTTCCTTGGGTTTTGGTAAAGGTGACGGTGGTGGTTGCCCACGGTGGAGGCTGTCGGTAGTGGCCGGGCGTGGGTGGTCGCATGGGGTGATGTTGGCTGGTGGTGTGGATGACGGTCGGGAGGGGGAACGGGTGACTGTGGTGGTTAGGGTTCCGGCCAGTGGCCGTGACCCGTGTGGTGGTCCCGGTGGAGTTTTGGCCGGGGATGCCGACAGCGTGGTGGTGACGGCTGGGTTGTGCTCGGGGTAAGCATGGTGGTGTGGGTACTTGGTTTTGGTGGTGACGATGGTTTGGCCGGAGGTAGTAGCGGGTGGCGGAGGATTTGGCCGGGATCGAGACTGGGACGGAGCGGGAAGTCGGGACAGTAGGGGAGGCGATAGGCCGAGGTTGGGTTGATGATGGCGGGGTTTTGGTGGGTTAGGAATTTGGTTGTGGAGATTTGTGACGTACCGTGTCGGGGCTGTCGACATGACGAGGAATATGTATTTGTAATGAAAAATAGTGGAAGAAAAAGATGGACAAGGACACGATGCACTCACGGTTGATTTTTGTGGAGAATTTAGAGAATAGAAATACATGGATGAGTACCTGCCTATTTATAGGATGTGGGAATTCCCAATTAGATAGGATTAGGATATAGTTTAAACCCAAATTAGATAATGCAATCTATTTAATTTAAAACCAATCAATCAAATCCAAATCCAAATCCAATTAAATCTAATTAAATCAAATTGAATTCTCGTAGTTTAAAAATCAAATCAATAAATCAAATTTTAATTATTTACTATTTAAATAAATACATAAATTCAAATCAAGATTTAAATGGCCACAATAACTTCCAAATATATTTTTCAAAATACCAATAATAATAATTTCGAAAATAATAAATATTTTTAAATATCTTTTTGAACAATAAAATATTAATATTAATAAATCTCAAAAATTATACTTTTATTTAAAATAGACCAATAAATAATTACGAAATATATGTATGCAAAATATTCTTTACATAATTAGGCTTTTCTAGTATACAAAAAAAATATTATTTATTATTAATAATTTTTAAAAACAAAAGGCTTTTTATAGCAAGAATATTTATATAATATTTTGAAAGAATATAATAAAATAGAGAAAAAGTGTTTTTCTAAAATATGTACGCTCGCACATATTCGCACTCGACGAGCAACTACGAAAATAAAATTTCGTGCAGGACGTATAATACAACTATGCGACGTACAATTCAAAATTTTAAATCGGTATTAAATAATAATAATAAAATAGTAGAATTTTAGGGGTTTTACAAATTCGAAGCGTGCGGCCGCGTGGAGTCAAGACTTATACGGGACATAATGTATGGACATCGCCATCCTGCAGAATCTGCACTCGTCGCCTTGAAGCATTGTATCGAGAGATAAAAGAGAGCAGAGTGACTTATAAAATGAGAGAAAAGTGAGCTTGAGAGACTTGTAATCTGGGCTTTGCGTCCCATTATAATCTTATTGTTCAATATCAATAAAGAGCACTTTTGAATAACTTGTGTGTTGCTTCTAAATTTTTTGCTACATGTTTCAATATTTCTGCTTGGAACTTCTGTGCGACGATCCCGTCGCAGCCGCTGTAATCGGTCGTTATGAAACTGCCTTGCACGAGCGCATTCTAGGCTCGTGCGGTATCATGCCTTAGCGAGGACGATCGCTCCTACGGAAGCGGGGCGTGATAGATGTGGCTCATCCCCATTCTTCAAACCCAACCAAATCATGAGCCCAAGAAGGCAAATATGTAAATCCGTAATCAAGTCCCAACCATCAAATCAATAATGTATTTTGAGATTCATAATATAGAGGTAGGCATGTAGATGGAAACGCTAGAAAATTATGTGGAGGCTATTTCTAGATTAACCAGTATACTAATTAGAGATCACTTATATTTTATAATAGATGAAAACTATACAAAAGACTCAAACAACTATATAAAATAAAACTAAATCTAACCAAATTAATAGTTGGTTGATCCAAAATTTATTTCTAACTTGGTATCCAAGTAATAAATCTTTCTTAGACCCCACCTTGGACCATATTCGATCAACCACTTGTACCAGTTTGCCTCTATACTTTTACACTCTTCCTCAAGTTGAACATGTTGACTGGACGAAAACATATACAAGTTGCAAGTTTAAAAAAATCAAAAATTACATACTAGCTAGATCTAACGACGAATTGATTTTAAACTGCTCATGACTATTGATGTTCATTGTTGCTCATGTCGATGATGACCAATACTGATAATGAGATGATTGATAGTTAGGTTAGGTGTGTTGATGACAACGCCTGATGACTATGGTGACTGATGGCTCATAAACGATGATTGATGGCTAACAATATTTATGGTTTCTCCCTCTGTATCTTTTCCTTATGTTAAGTACGATGTATCATCATGCTCAACATACAACGAACTAGAGCATGAGTCCTGAAACTAGAGTTTTGAAGACAAAGTCTGTGATCTTATGTTAAATCCATCTTAGACCAACACATACTAAGTGACCAATATGTGATTTCCTTTATTTGAATCCATCTTGGATCCAATCTTGTTTTGATGCCCCCAAATATGTCTTCAACTTGGAGACTAAAGAGTGATATCGGCCACTACAATTAAGGGCTCTCCCCTTATCGTGATGGTTGTGGCTCATGGTCGGTGATGAATGAGACAATGACTTTTGTTGTTGATTATGGAGTTATGAATATGCGAACGGATATTAGAATGGTAAGGTAAAATTTTTTCATAATAGCAGAACCAAAGTTCTTACGGATTAACTTGGTCATGATATCCGGTCAGATATCTATTGGATCAGCAAGGTGGGATACATGTGTAATTCCATGCTCGTAGCAGGGAGCACTATGTGGGCTTGTAGCTTGATTAGCCAGTCGGAATTGAATCATTGTGGAAAAATTCTTTCGATATCGATTAATCGGAAGAAAGTAAATTGAGGCTCTTTCCATCTATGGATTGGCTTCTTTGAAATTTAGTCCAAAATGCAATGAATCGTGTTTGAGAATGAACTCTATTTAAGATTCTCTTCCTCAAACACTTTTACTTTTCATTTTTATTGGATGACTTCTGTTGTTGGCTTTATTGAATGCATTTTTGTTGTTGTTTTTTATGGAGGATTTTCATTGTTTGCCTTCATCGATTTTTGCATTCATATCAAATCCTGAGAGAAAAATAGAGGAAGAAAAAAAGAGTATTGAACCTCTGCTGGTGCAAATACAGGTGAGCGCATAGGAGAGACTTAATCGACGCGTAGGAATCTCCCTCCCTCTCTCTCTCAGAGTAATCCTCCAATTGTGAGTAGTTTTGATCCTTCGACATTTATCTCCATGCTTTAACAAAAGAATCTCATTCATATTTCTGCTATATATTTACGATAAATGATATATTAATAAGAAACCAAGATAAAAGAGGATAACAAGCATTGTTGTTAGCTTGCTATATAAAAATATGGAATATTATACTGATGTTAAAATAAATGAATTGATATCACATGTTGCTAAAGGTGTGTTAACAAAGAAGTTATATTATGAGAAATTACAATAAAATAAAAATTGTGGCAAAGGTTTGGCATCATTGAGTCACCAATTGAGATAGCCATGGATGGAAAAGTATGAAATGACGAGCAATGGCTCGAGGAATATATATAATACAAGTGAGAATATGTTGCATAGTTTATTCCAAATTTATATTATCATGCATGCTACATTTTATAGCTATGTTGCATCAGTGCCGTACTTTCAATTTTGAGACCTGAGGCGAACTCTAAAAGTGGTGCCCTCAAAGCTTAATGCTCATAACATACTATATTGTACTAGTGCTCTGCAAACAGAATTTTTTTACCAAATTATTTTCTTATTAGAGGCACGTTTGCTTATCTAGATACGAACACTACGCAATCAAATGACGTTATCATAATTTTTCAACAAATAATAATAATTAACAACAAATCAACAATCAACAATAAATATACAAATATTTTATTTCTCAGATTCTCTATTACTTGATTTCAATCTTAATAGGAATAACTATGCAATAAAATGACAAAGTTGTTTTTTTTCCTTCACTAAATTGATCTACCACATATAAAGATAATCAACAATTTATATAAAAATATATATTAATAAATTATAAAACTCACCTATCGAAAATTTACTGATTCTAGTAGGTGTTTTAGTCGAGGAGCCAACCATAAGGATTCTCTTTCTAAAAAAACCTTTTAAAAAAAATACAATTAGGACATACTTGTGGAAGAATTTTTTTTATTAATAAATTACCAAAAAGAAACAATTAAAACACACCTAATCATCTATATTACAAAAATATATATTAATAAATTATAAAACTCACTTACACAAATATAATTTAATAAATAGTTGTTGCTTTGATAATTTTTAATATTATTGCTTAGTTACTTTTTATGATAATATTAATAACTATTAGCTAAGAAGCACTGCATCAAGCATGGAGGGAACTTTTAAGGTCCGATAGATGTGTACTGTAACAAATTTATCAAAAACTATCAAAAAAAATATTATTTTCTTTTAAAACACTCACCTGCGGAGCAATCAGCAACATAGAGGAGGAAATGAATTAAGGAAGTGCTTGGAGCCAACAATGAGAATAGGAAAGAAAGTGTTTGTCCTCTTTTGAATATATAAAAAAGGAAAGTGCTTGTCCCTCAAGTACATCCGGCCAGAAGCAAACAATTACAAACCCTAATAAAGTATTCCAATTATAAGGCCTTGGTTTATTTTGCTACACACAAAGAACTCAACTGGGCCCAATTGCAATGGACGATATTATACATATATATATATATATACTAAAAAAATAAAATTTTGGTGCCCCTAAAATTTTTGGGACCGAGGCAAATGCCTCATGGACTTCCTAGAAAGTCTGGCCATGTGTTGCATATGCATGCATGGTCATGGATAACTTGTGCACATGGTTTTGTTTCCTCAAAAAGTATCCGAGGTCGCGGATCCGATTCGACCTGGGAGGAACAAGGATAATTGGTGCTGATATACAATACACAGGTATTGTGGAACCTTCAATAAGACTAGCTACATGTACTAGAAGTCACGTCGTAATTTCTAATGAATAGTCCAAGATGGTATGATTATCAATAACCTTCATATGGATAGGTTGCATCACTAGTAATTTGTTTTGTAGGAAAGAGTACCATCATCCTTTTTTGCAAGAAAGTACAATCGGATGTTGGTAGGAATCACACTGTGGTGATATATTATGTTTTACATTCTTTTTCTATGAATTGTTAACTAACCCTTAAAAAAGTTAGAAAGATCACATAACAATATTATATGCTTTCACATAAATACTCTGTTGATTTGATGACTCGGGTTGATATCACCAATGCATTTTCTAATGTACTGACCCTCGTCCTACAGGTGTTTGGAATCAATCGGACGATCAGATGCACTAAAAAGCTCATCCAACTCAGAAGTAGCTCTTTCGGCATTCTTTTTGAAGTTTTTCCATAAATTTAGAATATTACAGTTGAAGGTTTTATTTGCTTTATTTTAGAAGGGATAAATAATGTATTCATTTTTTAGTTGCAAAGTTCTAAGTCAAGTTTGACTTTACTCGATTGTTTGAGAGCATATATATTTGCTGCAAGTTAAGAATAAAAAGTTATTTCTTATATAGCACATTGTGATTTAATTTCTCTGTTTATCTGCTACAAGATTTTATATAAAAAAAATATTTTATAGATTGTATATAAACACGTACTGTATAAGCACAACTTAGGCTTATACTATTGGGAACACTGTGTGACCCGAACCGGAGTTGGCCCATGAGGTACGATATTGGACTGAGCCTATATGCCATAAAAGGAAATGTAAGGACTGAACCAATCCTAATTATATATACCTCATGATAACACCACCTACCCGATGGGGGACTAAATTACTAACTCCATTGTCAACCTCTTTTGAGGGCTCAACCAGAAATGAGGTACAATCCAACAATCTCCACCTCAGCTCGCTAACCGACAACCTTAGCACCCCTCCTACAATTTTGCTTGTTTCTGCTAGTCGAGCAACCTTAGCACCCATGCTACCTTTGCTCGTTTCTGCCAGCCGAACAACCTTAGCACCCCTGCTACCCCTTTGCTCATTCTTATCAGCCGAGCACCCAGAAGATCTAATATATTGTCATCTCGGTCCACAACCTTTGCTAAAACTATGCCACGTCCCAGTCCCAATGTACGTAGGACTAGGAATATGTAAGCATACCAGCTACGTATCAAGCGGACTCTAGCCCAACTCAAATACAATGGATAACAACCGTCAGGATGCAGTTGACCATAGGTTTAGTCCATCGTTCTCTAGGAAGTCCTATATATACTTTTGGAACTGGGGCGTGTCATACTTGTATCCATGGTCTTAGTCCCACCTATGCCTCACAGTTTAAATTAAATTCAATATTTTCAATATTTAAAATCTAAATATAAATCTTACAAAATCCCCTAAATTTTTTTATCTTCGTTTTATCATAAACTATATTATTTTATAAAAAAATCATCCATAAATTTTTAAACACCTTTGATTTCCCTACTCCATCAAAATACAAAATTTCTGTAAAATTATATACTTTCATAGGGGCAATTTACTAATTTTATCTGGAAATCAATATCGTTTATAAAATTGAAATAACACTATATACTTATGACTTTATTATCTCTCAATATCTACCATTAATTACAAAAAAATCATATTAAGCAACTATTTATGCAAATTACACAAGGAATACTATTTGGCCAATTTTTCTAACTTTCACCACGCACGAAGTTCGTCCCTCCGGAATAGGAAAAGACGAGAAACAAATGATATCAATGTCAAGGAGTATGATCGAATGCAAATTATGAATTCCAGGGGAGGGAATTTATTTCAAAGGAAGTTGTCAAATTAGTTGTGGATTGAGATCTTATTAATACTTAATCATAATCGCAATCTTGTTCGGTACAGTAACGTAACCGAGATGATATGCTCTAATTTGTATGGGTCACCACAAAAACATATCACGTCTCAGTCCCAATGTACGTAGGACTAGGAATACATAATGCCAACTACGTATCAAGTGGAGTTTAGCCCAACTCAAATACGTATACGCTGTCTAGATTAGGGTAAATCTATCCATAACTAGTCAAACATTATATATCTCAATCCACAAAGAATCAATATCACGAAGGAACATCATGGTTCGTAGTTTGCGGTCCACTAGCATATATGTCCAAATAGACTCGAAAGAAAATATTAGTCTATGAAACTAGTAAAATAAGCCGAACAGCTAACTACACATGAACTGTAATATTCGACGAAATAAAAATATTGTGGCTCACAGGTAAACCACGACTGAAAAAGCTCACCCGACCTTGGAGGCCACATGATGATCAAATAACCCGACCTTAGCGGCCACATGTTACAAAACAGTGTTGGATGATGGAAAACAATGACGATGATTTGACGAAATGTTAAAAAAAAAAAATCACAACTTCATCAAAGGAAAGAATTTCTTTTTCTTCATCCTAACACACCGAAGGAGATTGATCTCGATCACTCCACTAAGAGATAGCACACCCAAAAGTACCAACTTGAACTCTCCTTCGACGGTCATCGATCCCTACAAAATTTGTTCTGACAACATATTGGAATTCATGATATAGATGTGGACATGAAGATGAAAGAGACGGTGACTAGAAGAAAATAATGTAGAGGATATTTTTAGAGTAACTAGCATAATCCCTAATTAGGGATCACATATATTTATAATAGATAAAAATTACACAAAAAAACTCAAACCACCCTATAAAATCTAACTAAATTGATATTTGGATGGTCGTAAATAAATCTATAACTCTATGTTCAACTAATAAATTTTCGTTAATCCCACATTATACCTTCCAACCACTCGACCGGTTATACAACCTTTTACCTTAGACATCACTTCAAAGCTCAAACGATCAACCGATTATACAATCGATTTCGTATTAGTCGAATCCATGATTTATTATGATAATGAAGTGGGTGTCTGTCCATTTTGTTTCTCCCGTAATGGTCAAGCAAGAAAAAAGAGGTGCTTTAAAAGTTTTTAACCACCCATGCGGTGACCTATGAGTGGTTAGTGTGCACATGGAAGAAGAAGAAGAAACACCCCTCAAGGTTTTTTTTTTTTTTTTATTCCATTTCCATCACTAAAATCCACACACAGCAACACTGTAGCGAGAGCATTAGTACAGCTGCTGCAGTTACACTCTTCTGTTTCTGGTAATTAGATTCTAGAGAGAGAGAGAGAGTCCTAGAGAGAGAAAGAGTGGTCTTTTGTGTGTATTTGTAGAAAAAAAGAAAAGAAAATTAAAGAATGGTGAGAACAGAGAGCCACTGTGTGGATCCCTTTTCTCTTCCATTCCCCCTCCGGAGAACCCTAACCCCAATTGGACCTCAATCTCCATTGAAAGGTATACACAAGAATCATCTCTCTCTATATATATGTATATGTAAAGATCCCTCCTGTTAGTGTCCATTTGAGGAACTTGTGATCAAATTTTGGTTTTTTTGTAAGGAAAGGTTTGATCTTTCTTGGATGAGATTGAAGATCCCATCTGGGTTTTGGTTGTTGATCGATTCTGGGGCAGGACTGATTGGAAAAGGGAGGAGATTTGTGATTTTTTGGGGGGGAAGTGGGTTGTGTTCTGGTGCTAGATTCTTGATTTTAGTGTAATTTTCTATTCTGGTGCTAGGTTCCTGATTCCAAGGTGATGATCCATGTGGGTTATTGTTAGCTTGATCATATTATATTTGCAAGTCTCATTCTTTTGATTTTCTTGCTTAGATCTAGTCTGGTGAGTTGCTTATGATCCTTCAATTATGAATTCTGGACTGTTCATTAGGAGATGTGAATGAAAACTGCAATTTTGAATAAAAGCTGCAAAATTTTGATCAAAACTTACACAGTGGTCTATGTTTGTGAATTGGTTGTGGCCTTTGTGGATGCAAAATCAACCCTTGGTTATGGAGGAATTGTATATCACCGTGGATTGGGATATGCGTCTTATTGATTTGTCTTCTTGGCATAGATCTGTTTGATGCCACAACCATCTTAGAAGTGTGTGAGTAGGTGATATAGTTTTGATCAACTATTTGGAAGCTAGCTTGTTGGTTTTGTAATTATTTGGTCTAAATGCCGATTTCTTCTGTCGTTGTTCTGCATTGTTAGATTGACATACATATCCGAGAACACTTTTTGGTTAATTTTTGTTGTTAGTGTTTCATTATCTTGCTAATATGGTTTGTTAGGTTTGAGGCTTGTGCTTACATGGTTTATGCCTGCATATAATTTATCAAGCTTGAAATGTTTGATGTATAATTTTCTTTTCCTGTGACATCAAGCTCTCATCATTTTATTATGTTCTTGAATTAATATTATTATTGTGAACTTTGACTACTGTGCAGGCATTTACTTGGCATCAAAATTTTCATACCAGATTTTCCAGTCTCTTGTATGATCAATTCCAGATTTAGGTTAGCCCCCTCGTGCCAATGGGAATTATAAAGATCAGGTACCAGGGGGCATGGAATACGAATAACGAACGACGAAGTTCTCGCACTTCTAGATTCGATGATCCTGTGCAAAAGGGTACCGATGATGATTGGGATGACTCTGAGCTTGCCGAGGTGGGTTGTGAGCTGTCCATGGTTGGCGATCAGATATGCAATATTCCTTACGAGCTTTATGGTCTTTCGGATCTTGAAGATATACTATCTTTGGAAACTTGGAATTCTTGTTTAACAGAAGACGAGAGGTTCTATCTAGCAGCTTATCTTCCGGATATGGACCAGGATACATTTGTGTGTACAATAAAAGAGTTGCTCAGAGGTTGTAGCTTGTTTTTTGGAAGTCCTCTGGAGAAATTCTTTCATAGACTGAAAGGTGGTCTTTACTCGCTTCAAGTGACTAATGTTAGAAACAGCCTCCAGCTCTTTCACAGACGGGGATATTATCATTCTTTAAGACTGTACCATGAGAATATGGCTCAGAGATACGTGGATATGACAAAGGCATGGAGTGATTGCCAACCAAACACCAGCGTGGAGGAAAGGATTCAAATTTGGAACAATAGAAGAGATCAGAAGCCTCTCCTACTAGTCGATCTTAATGCATTTCCTGCAGATGAAGAAACTTCGGCTAATTGTGATAAAGTAGTAGCCGATGTTCCTTTGCTGAAGAAGACAAAGTACTTGAGTGAAGGTCTGAAGCCAGGTACACCCACAGAATTGAATACTGTGGCAATGAACACAAAGACAAGAGGGAAGGGGCTGTTGAAGTTATTAAGGCCTATCGAAATGAACTCACCACAAAATCACATACTGCAACCGTTGTTAAGCGACGCTAGGGAACCAGGTAGACGACCACCTACAGGCATTCTGAAAATAAAACCTAAGAACATTCCAAGTTTTGATCAACCAGAAAGATCAATGACAAACCCAAATCCCCTAGAACATCCTGCATCTACTGTACTGGGCATTCGTACATCCAGATTCTCTCCTCCGCGTTTTGCTTCTGAGTGGCACGGGGAGAATATTCGTCAGAACTTACCTTTTCTCCATCACACGGTTGATGACAGGAAGACATATAGAAATCTGCAGCATCCCAAGACTTTAAGTAGTCAGTATAGAGACAACTCCTTGACTATGGCTGTTGGACCATTCAATACTCATTACTTCCCAAGACCGATAAATATGGTTATGGGCGATAGGATGCATGAAACCGGTCACAGTCCAGAACCCCCAGAAGAGGGCTTCTCCTTGAAAAGTAATCCGAGACCAAGGATCAGGTCAAATGAAGATGTTGCTAATGGAAAGTGTTCAAATAGTGAAAACCTCTGGCAGAATATGGATGAACAAAGTAGAGTTCGTTCTGCCAGCCCTGCTCACCCATACTTGTTTGTTCCTAAAGATCAGGAAAGGCTGATGACACCGATCCATTCCAAGGTTCCAGGAGCTGTTGCAAGAATCTCAGCTGTTGGCAGTGACAAGCTCCGGATGCTTCCACAGTTTTTGGATTATTCAGAACATAGGCCGAGTGATGATCAAGGTGATGAGGCAGTATGCACAACATCCGGCTCTATGGCTACATCAGGAGCTGAGAAAGATCTTATTTTTCCATTAACTTACAAGCGGAAGAAAGCCTACAGAAAGTCCAATCCCATAGAGCCCCCTAAAGAGCCATCCGCGGTGGTAGAACTGAAATCGTTAGAGCCCGGCAGAAAAGATTGCCATCCAACAGAGAAAGCAAAGACGGTAAAGATAAGAGTCAAGGGGTGGAATGATTACGATTCTCAGTACAAGAAAAGGTTGCTCAATGGTCTTCGGCATGGATCTCCTTCCACATAACAAGGTAGAATGTTTTATCATGAGGTACTCCAAGTAAATCCTGCAAGGAAGTTGAGACGTTTTCGGTTCTTCTTATGGTGGAAAGTTGCATCTGTCGAAGACTTGAAGCAAGAACTGCTACTTGTAGGTACCTTCTGAAAAATTATCCCAAGTTCTCATCATGATGACTCTGATAAGTAAGCGAAGGGTAAGATTTTCCAAGCGGTTCTCCTAAGCTTATGATGTTAAGCTGATAACCGTTGCAGGAAAATTGAAACCGCATATGTTGTTGGTGTTATATACCACTAGCTACATAACATAGCTTCCGACTCTCATGTTTCATCCCTCTCTTGGATGAATTTTTCTTGCACCTTTAATTATTAGTCAATTCCTGTCTGTTTAGCAAGCAGATGCATGCAAAAGCATGCTCAGGTGTACATGTAAATCGATGCATCTCAATATCAGTCAAAAACTATCCTTCACTCTGAGTCACATTACTCTCTTTAGATACGTTTTCATCTTTTTTTCATAAATTGAAATTTTAGTAATGAAAATTACAATAAATGGTGATAATTCTTGACGCCAGGTTTCAAATGTGATTTAACATATTCTGAATACACCAACCTGGATGTTACTATTTGATGCGAGATTCTTTCTTTGATTGGTATCTATGTAGATGTAAGTATACTCAATAGATTGAATCATTATATCTTTATGAACTTTTTACATTAAAATTGATTTTGAAGTGGATGACCTGAACTTCCTATGCTTGTTGAGAAGAGTGTGTTGCAGCTTGAACTCACAAGAATATGATTCACACAACATTTTGAGTTTTATTGACAAGAACAAGTATACCTTAGTTGTCAACTGCTAATTCATTTTCTTTTTCATTTATGATATTTCGGTAGTTTACTACACTACTTAAGAACAAGTTAAGCAATCCAAGAACAGAGCAGTACTCGGACGAAGTCTTGCATCCCTTATCCATCTCTTCCTCACATCCAGGCAAGTTTAAAGTTTTGAATTGATGGATTATGTATGTTTATACTTATTGGATATTGTCTATGCTAAGCAAAGCAAGCTCCACTGCTTTCTTTTCCATCAGGAAAGCTTATCAATTAGCCGTGTTCTCAGTGCAACTAAAACTTGGTTCTCTTGTAAAATAGTCCAGCTTGCCTAGAACTAGTGTTCTCCTGACGTTCTTTTGTTTTCTTGATCCATGTTTCTGTTGCAGGTGTACTGTGGGAGAAATTATCCACTGGTCCGGCCTCACAACGTGGCAGTGGTGAGGCCTTCCTCTCCTCCAATAGCAGCATGACACTACAAGAGTCGTGTGTCATGCTGCTTGCTCTTCCCATGGTGTGTCATGCTGCAATTGGAGGAGAGCAATGTCTCACCACTGCCACGTTGTGAGGTTGGACAACTGAATAATTTCTCACACTGTGGAGACTCATTGTTGTGCTTTCTTTCGCCTCTTGGTTGTTTGTTGCCTGAGCAATCTGTTCGTTAAGCACTTCATTTGTTCCATTTTCCTATGATTAGCAATACGACATCTATGCGCCATGTACATTTGAGTCTGTTGTTATGGCTTTAATGGTTTAGACAGGTCAGATTCATGCAAGTTGAAGAAACTAGACCAGTTTTGCGACCCAAGTTCGGGTATTTGCTTTATTTAGTTCTGAACCTAATATCAGATGTCATTGATCTTTCTACTGCCCCTTTGAGAACTGCTATTTCTTTGGGTAGTTCTCCCTGACAATCTATGTCCAAATATTTGAAATAGAATGTGATGGAAACCGATTTAGATTTTATGTTATCTTTTAGTTACTTTAGATAAAGATTATTTTTATGTGTTCTATATGTTATGATTTAAGTTACGGAAATGATAAATGGTCCACAGTTTCTGTCCGCGTGCGTAACCGCGGGCCTACGTGGCCGAACCCCATTCGTCTCCCCCTATTCGCGTGGGGACCACTGTCGGTAGACCTGCCAATGGGAGGATTTCACGTGGACTGTGGGCCAAAAACGCGGTCCATGTAGCAGCGTCCTAAATTATCCTTGAGATGAGTCTTTAGAGATTGATTTTAGCTTCTTTTTATTTCTTGAGAATCTATAAATATTCTGTAAGTTCATATATTATTCCCTAAATAATTGAAGAATTAAAATTGTATTTTGAGTTTGTAAGTTGAGATGTCAAAACCCTAAACGTCTGTTTGATAACGGTGTTTACATCGATTTGGGGGTATTTTTGAACCGATAGATTATGAAAATTCTTGCTTCTTAATTTTTTTTTGGGGCATTAGTTTTTGGTCGGCTCAAAAATTCTTCAAAACTGGTCTAATATAATTTTTTGTGGCTTTATAAACACCCTATATCGGTAGATTTTGACAAATTTTATTATTTTATTCCATTTATATTCTCACCAAAAATAAATAATTATAAAGACTAATATCCTATCCTATTTTTTATTCTAATTTATGTTTTTCTCTTTCTTCTAAACTGTGAATACTTTTTTCGATAAGTGTTTATTTTCTAAAAAATTTCTCTCCTACTTTCAACTAGTCATTTCTATTATTTCATATACTTCTATTATTTTGATCAAATATGGATTTCTACCTCCTTATCGAGGCGTTGACTGGGTGGCTTTTCTCGCGCTCAGGATCATTTTATTTATATATGGACGTATAGGTTAAAAAAAATTAATGCAAAAAACTTTCAGAACCGCTCGTTAATGAATTACGAAGCATAAGTTGGATTGCTTTAAACGCCGCTACTTAAAACCATCAAAAATCGGACCCCTCATAACCGCTCATAATTAGTACTCTAAAAACACCTCATAACCGCTATCCCTACAATTGCCAAGCATACCCTAAAGTAGATGTCTCTTTTGTTGTCTTCCTTTGTGCCTCCGACATTGACGCGAATCGGTCTCGAGTACAAATGTTGCATAATCGAGATCCAATGCAACCTATACGTTTCCAAACTTTGATATTTTTATTAATGTAAACAATTGTTTTGATTTGCATTTCTATCATAATTTTTGTGATAAATTGATAGTAGTTAATTGTTCACGTCTCATAGTGTTCAATTTTTCTAAATTTCTGATTTTTATACTGATCTTATTTCCTCTAGGTCTTCATCCCGCATCAAATTGGTAAAGACCTAAAGAAAACAATTAAAGCTAAAATATGGATCATGCATAGCTCATTAAAAAGTTTATGGATCTTTTATATTATGAACGTGGTAAACTTTTAAAAGCTATATTTGGCAATCATAGTGTTAGAGGAAAGAGACTAGTATTGATACACAAATAGAGTCAAGTCTTTGAGCCAATCTTATTCTTAGAGTGTCCATTAATTGAACCTAAAGAACCTAAATAGTTGACTTATCTACACAGGTAGATGTGTAGATTTCAAGCTGGAGTTGACCACGTCATGTCATTAGAGTATCCATTGATTGAACATAATAAACCTATCATAATTAAGACACAAATTACATATGTGGTTGAAACTATGTCCAGCTTAAAACAAAATTCAAGTTTGACATTTATATATCACCACTAGAAGAATTAAATAAATTTGATCATTCCAACGAATTTAAAGAACCTACTAGGTCTTCTAACTATTTTGAACTTGTCCCAATAGTTAGGCCCGTGAATAGATTTTATTATTTGTTTGTTACGAATAATTATAACAGTTTGCATAATATAATAATTGACTGTGGGGACGATCATTTTGATGTTTCGGATGCACCGAGACAGCCACTAGTTATTGAGGTACTTGATGTTAGGTCTCTATTGGACATTTTACTTCTCCTATCTCCACAACCGTCAGTACCGTCGTAGAATTTTGTTGTCTTTTCATAATTCTTTGTGTTGACTAAACTACCGAATCAGAGGCTTCTATCATGGCCGATTTGGAGGACATCACTTGAAGCATAATTTTCAGATTTTACGCATACATGATTCACCATGAATGAATTTTTCGACGCCGGAAGAACGATGGAAAAATTAGTTTAGATTTTCTTTTATTATTGATTATCTTATATTAAAAAAAACATTTTTATATATTTTATCGGTTATGATTTAAGTTACCTTATGGATAAAACTTTTGAGTAAAGCTCCCACTTGTTTTTTGACAAGCGTTAGAGCTGCAATGATCATTAATACTTGAAGGATTTCCTATTTTTACCCCATGGCTTCATACTCTTGAAATACCTTCTACTATGCTTAGTTGTTATTATCATTATTATTATTATTGAAAGGAATAATATGCTTTTCCATTGGATCAAATCCATCTAGCCAAGATGTACTATATCTCCACCTGCTAACCACTAGAGCCAAGAAGCTCTCGCTCTTTCTACTATGCTACTACATTATTGCTTGATTTTCCTTGGGTTTCCTGTGGATGATTTTTTACACTGTCGAGATTTTGAGCTACTTTTTGACTCTCTTTTTTTCCCTTTCTAACTCTCAGCCCTTTTTTTCCTTTCTAACTCTCAGCCTGTGTACCAAAAGAACTTGCCATGAAGTTTCTTACATGAAGCAGGGAGAATTTGAAAAGAAGAGGCAAAATGTGCTATAGTGACCTTACTAGTGTTTCGTGAGAGATTAAAGAAGATTATTTATAAGGGCACAGCAAAGTTGATCAGGGGCTAGCCAAATTCTGGCAGTCCTAGTAGCATTATGGACTGTTTCTGGCAGTCCATCTCGTGTTTGACTGGACTGTCACATTTTTTGGCAGTCCATAAAGTATCTAGGACTGCCATAAATTGTGGCAGTCCTGGACTGCCATGAATTGGCTAGCCCTGATCAACTTTTGTTGTGCCCTTATAAATAATTATTAAAGAAACAGATTAGCGTCATAAAAGAATTGTCAAAGTTTTTATGAACCGCTGTACATTTGATGTAGCCCTCTCTACTCACAAAATTGATAGATCAACACAATGTACTTCCTATATATGCAAAATTGTAGAACAATTTACAACCACTGTCCAATCATTGGGTTCATAAAAACTGCATTACATACCTCAAAAGATGACAGGCTGAAGGAAAAAAACATATACAGATTGGTAGGAAAATGCGAAGGAAGTTTTTCAAAACTGGCACTCATGCTACTTCTGATGGTTCGTTCCACAACTTGGTATATGATTGAACTAGTCTAAAAAAATTATTTTCAGCAATGCTATCAAGAACTTGCTACCACAGAAAAAATAATGCTTAAAAGACTGAACTTTAGTTTCATAATCATTTTCCCAAGAAGTTTCTAATAGCTATCTTGAAAGTTTTGTCATGACAAAGCCATTCTGAAATTGTAACAAGAAGCTCGCTTTTTGTCGAGAGATGGCCCAAGAAGTTCCATAATTTACTTCTAAAAAAATTAGCTGTAACATAATATTACCAAATTTTTTTCGTCGCGGCCAGCAGAGTTTGTTGCAGGAAAATTTTGAACTGCAATTACAACGGGTTTAATCCATGTTCCGTAACATGTACAACAGTATCATTTGGCTACTATATTTTTCTCTTTTTTCCCCTTTTTCTTCAGATTAGGGGCAAAACGCCACAATTTAAGGCCAGAAAATTAGTAAAACTTCTATTGTAGGCCAAGAGAAATAATACCCAGGAACATAGCACTGCATTTCTAAGACAAAAATGAAGCCAATATAAACAATGTTGCAGCTCTTCACCTGCTGCTGGAGAACAGTTGCATTGTGGGGGGAAGGCAGCAGGGATGGGCACTGAAAGAACAAGCGGATTTAACAGACTACTGCGCATCTGCCTGGCTAAAACCCAAATCAACTGCTCGATGGTCAAGAATTTGGCTCCCTAACATTGCCTCGATTGCCCCAGCGTCCTCTGTGCACCCGAGCAAAATGGGTCTCTCTTCTTCCGGATCTTTCTCCAGAGAAATATCTCGGGCTGACACGAGAAAGAAAGAAAATTGGGAAGACCATTGGTTCAGCCATTTGGTTGGGGAGGCCGGTGAATTGGTGGTGGATATGGGGAACCTTCAGGGCGCCAACGGTCGAAGATGATCCTCCCCCCTCGACCAATCCTTCCATTGAAGCGATATGGTGGTGCAACCGAACCATTTTCAGTAGGAGGATCTGGTGGCTGCACAATACCCACAGCAGCCAATGTATCCGGATCTAGAGGTCTTGTAAACTGAAGCACAGGTTCACTCGGGTCCTGCACCAATTAGAATGTGTCAGTCAATTAATATCTATCCTCCATTGAACCATCCAAAGTATAAAAAAACAGAGAACAACTAAGTGTTACGTCTACTGCTTCTGCACAACAACAACAAAATCACTAGAACAAACGCATCCACATAACTGTTTGCTTTGGAATTCACGTGAAAGGTTTTAAAGTTTTAATTGCAATGAGAACACACGCGGCTGTTGTAATCTGCCTACCTCGAAACATATAAAGAACACTCGAATGTTCCAGGAATCTCCTATCTGAAGAAATAACCGGTACATGGTTGACTAATCATTTACATGATAAATGGGTTAATATTTAACCATTTTAATGCATATGCAAGAAAATTTCCTGCGCTGACATCAATATAGGCATCCTGGATCAATGACTGAACGGCAACCATGTAATTTACGCTCCTGTGTGAACCTTTCTAAAACATAATTCCTACCACACAAAATAAAGAAACATATGAAATAATAACTGTGCAAAAACAATAAACACAGTGATTTAATCGTAATATCTAACCACAAAACTGATATATAATAAATATAAAAACATTCTCGTTTATCTTGGGCTAAAGACTTTGACCATTTGACATTTTGTGCAAATCCTTATTAGTGGTCTCCATTCAGAATTTAAAATAGCATTTGAAACAGTCGGAAAAATGTAATGAACTGGACATTAGAAAAACATACCCTCCTGAGAGGCCATCCATTTTGTGGATTTCTCCTTTTCAGTTCTCGCTTCCTGCGTCTAGGAGTGACCACTACCAGCTTTGAATTCATGGAGGGAGGATTATGCCTCGTGGCTGACCGTGCACGTGGGTAACCATATGCCTCATCATCCGACTCCATAATATCATCGTCACTTGATTCAAATTTGCACGAGTTCGATGGAAAGCCTGGAAATGCCAGTCCATCTTCAACAAGCTGTGCTTCATGCTGAAATTGATTTTAAAGTCACTAAGCTGACTGCTAAAGTTCCATGTATTGCTGTAACTCACCTAACAACCTCATATATAATGGAAGCTTAATATATTAGTTTAAGATTGAAACTTATCAGCTTGTATTTTTACTTCATTATACTAGCAAAAGAGAACTATGCCATGTCGTTTCATCAACATGTAGGGCAGCATGCCAAAGTTACTGAATAACATTATATTAATCAAATGGTTTCAGAAAAAGGTAGTGCTAAAAGTTCATACAAAATTCTATGTTTTTATTGCTTTGTATTTATCAACCTTTGTTAAGTGTTGAGTATGAACAAGGGAACACGAACACTCAAAAAATTGATACTCATCTGTGTAGCGTCTGTGTGGGACACGACAAGGACACTCCAAATACACTACGGCCATCAAAATTGATGTCATGTCCGTATCTTGTTGTGCCATATTCGTGTCCAGGAACTTGCATTAACACGGACTAACCACGAAGAGTTCATATTGTCTCAGTTGATCGATGACATTCCTGACGTCCTGAAGATACGAAAGTGCTGCTGGAATTTGATTGCACATTGAGTAGAGCTTACAAACCTGTAGGAAGAAAATAAAATACGGGAATATAGATTCAGATCGGATGTCTACCTCTGAAAGGTGCGACCTTCGTTACCCATGTGTTCCATAGGGGGAAAAGTATGCTCCCAAGCTATAGATTTATATTAGAAGTGGCTAGAGCTGTGGAACTGATGGAGCCAAAAGACAGCAACTAATAGTGGAGCCTCAACTTCATAAACTGGTAAGACATACTTTTCAACCATATCTACATTGAGGTCAGAGCTAAATTTAACAAATGTATATGGCTACACGGATAGGGTATATTTGTGTCATCCCTTCTATTCATATCCTTCAAAGTCATATGGCATCCCTCAAAAACAAATGTGTCAAAATCAACCCAAGTTAAACCAGTTCAGACATAAAGTGGATTATCATTAATAAATAGTATTCTTTAGTTTGGTACTTGCTCCTACTCTGCTTAGTTGATTGACCAAGCATTTTGATCAATGATTTAGAAGAGACTTGTTAATTCAAAATGCTTGCACTAATGCTGCTGAAAGATAATTACAATGAGAGACATTAAATAGTCAAAGGTAGACAGTTGAATAAAGAAAAATAGAACATTATGATATATATATTTATTATTTACCTTGTACTTCATTTGAATCCGTTGAAGGCTGACCTCACTCTCCATGACCTCTCGTTTCTTTTCTTCCCTCTGCAAAACATATTTGTTGTATAGTAATGACCATATAAATATATATTGCATAATATAGTATACAAAAGAAGGTTCGTCATTACAATTACAATACCTTAATCAAAGCTTCCAACACTAATTTGGCCTGATCCAAGTTACGCCGAACCTGAAGATGAATTATTTAATATTTAGATAGAAATAACCATTAGCAGCTCTTCTATAGAAAATTATGATTTCAAATGCAAAAATCATATCAGTATATAGTACAAAGCCATCAGGAAAATTCTTCCAGAACTATATTGTAACAGCAGAACCAGGTGAGAACAAGAAACCAAGCTTCAAACAACAAACTAGAGCGGAGCACCAACTTAGCAATTTCATAGGTAAAAAATTTTGGTAATGTAACAATCACAACTTGAGGCAAGGAGAAATTGGAAAGGTATGTACAGGCCTACGACCATTAATTATCGTGCATTTCCCTCCTAGTGGAAAATTGCTCTCCTTTATCAAACTAATCCTAAATCCTGTCTGCATAAATATAACATAGCCTACTTACCTTTAGGAACAAACAGAACATCGAATAACTCAGAAATCCTGTGGCCTGAAAGGGCTTGACATCACAAAGCTGATGAGAGGTAAAATGATACAAAGGCAACTATCCAAAAGAGTTAAGTGAAAGGTTGAAACACTAATGCTAAGGATCCAAGCAGTGCCAACCAAGACTTGATATTTCATTCTGCTAGCCTTTTTTTTTCTTACTAATATATTTTTTAATGATAAAAATATACCCAATACTCATCAGTTGAATCTGGCGAGCCAACAAAACCTTATTCTGTTAGAAACTTAGAACTACGAGTTAAATACTGTTACCTTAGACATTTAGAATATGATTGGCACACACTGCGAGTAAATTACCCCACAATCCTCAACTACAAATAGAAGCATTCTGCTTATCAATCAAAGTTAAAAAGGAAATATGTGCTTACCTGGCGAAGTTTTTCAAAGGACTGAACACTATTCTCCCGCCTTTGCATCTGAAACAGAATATTCATTATTGACAATAGAAACTTTTACATGCAAATTAGCGCCACTTAATGGTGTTATTGAGAAGTCAAATATGATTCAGCAAGGGAAAATTATATCATCACTGCACCTACCCTTCTTGTGTGAAGACGGTGAGCTTTCTCTCTTGGTCTGAATGTATTGTAGGGATTTGTATCATTGGCGGGTGGAGCAGGCTGCACAAAAACAGAAATATTAGGTGGTGCTGATCATTTGAAACTTTTATAAACTAACACAAAGGATGAACAATATAATTTGATAAAAATACAAAATATCATCTAGATAGATGTAAAAGTTGGGAATGGTGCAAAGCAAGGTTCGCAGTATCGAAATCGGTAACGGAGCCTTCCTATGAGTATCGGGATCGGCGGTATCGGTAGTATTGACGGTTTCGGATCGGAGTACCAGAATTTTTGGTACCGAAAAACAAATAATTATTAATAAATTATTACAATTTTAGGAAAAATATATTTTATATATTTAGGCATAATTTAAGTTTTTTTGTATTGTTTTTAGCAATTTTGGAATTAAATGAAATAGAAGTCACCCTTGCCGATTGGTTTATCTGCAATGGATAAGTTTTCTTCTTTTACATGCTTTTACCAACTTTACTATGCTTTTACACCTTATTGATTGGTCTTTTTTGTTCAATTTTCTTTACCGAATTGACTGAAAAAGAGAACTCCGATGTCGATATCGGTCAGTATCGGATCAGGACATGCCAAACCATATCAGTATCGGTCGTACCGGATCAGGTATCGGCCGATACTGCAAACTACGGTATAAAGATCAATGGGCAGAAAGACAACAGCAATAAAGATTAGATGGCACCAATAGAGTGCTTCTTCAAAGGAAACCACCCAAGATGTAGAGTATTTGATGTAGAGTATTTGTCAATAATTGGCGTAGTACGCATTACAAAGCATATGAAGTCCATGCCAAAAACGGTGGTGCCATTCTTTTTATATTAGAAGTATAGAACATTTTGGCTATCATAAGCAAATATTTTGCGCTATAAACATGCAGATATCAAGAAACTTTGCATCATAATAAAACAATTACACTTTCTATTTCCAATAACGAAAAGTGACCTGCAACCGCCGCAGAATTGGTTTTTGCCACTGCTCTCGCTGATAAAAGATAATAAAACATGTGTAAGAATTTATGCTACAACAGATAATGATATTTAAAATCAGTACATGTGTTATTTGCATAATATATAGAACTCATATATAGTTGAAAATAGCCATTTATCGTTTATCAAGAGAAACGCCCATGAGTTTACAAAGAAAAGAAAGCTTATATTAATTACTATACTTCATAACTACATTCTAGAGGTATCCTACAAAAATATGAAACATACCTTTGCTTTCCAGTAATTATATACAGAGTGGAGAACCGCAAATCTAACAGAGTGGGTTTTCAAGGCCTGCAACAAGAGGCAAGTGTAGATATCACAAAGGTGATTGAATAAAACCATTCAGTACAGTTTCCACTGTTCACATACACAAGAGGTTAAAAGTAATATAAGTATACAACAAATAAAAAGGAGGAGGATCTTTAACCAAGATAGCTCTTCACTTCCATGAGTCTATTTATATTTCTACAATATGCATTTCAACAAGGAAGTAGGAGACAACTTCAAAACCAAAGGTTATATTCTCCATGACGGTTTTGCCAAGTGGACTGCTCCACTGTCACGTCGACCTGAAAAACAAGGAAGACATCATTGCCCATTAAGGGCTGACTCCTCTAGTAAGAGAACCCCCTCTGAGAGTATTCAACTACTAATTGGTTTACCAGGGGAGCACTCTCCTCCCAATAGAGGTTATGTGCTGGTTCAAATTCCGCATTTGTTATTATAGAAGAGAATATGGCTCTCTGAGTGATTCAGCTTAGGGAGCTATCATCAGCCCCAACTCTCAGCATTTTTCTGGAAGTCCTGATAAGACCTTACTGTTACCAAGAGATTCTAACAAACAAATAAAGAGGGCAGACGTTGTCCTTAATCTCTAAGATTTTGTTAATACTCTCCTCCATTACTTATTTCCTAGTATTAAGAGATTTTAGAGAGAGAAAAATAGAGTTTTTCATCCCATTGTACTCTTAGTATTATTAAGCCTTCTACAGTGCTACCCTGCAAGTAGCCTGACTGCGCTAACCATGTAAATCCTTGAACCAATTGCATTAGATTTTGCAATCTTGCCATAACATGAACAAATATAGCACAGGACCATCACTTTGGGTCCTTCGTTTAACATATTTAGATAAATACATACATGAATGTATGCATTTGTGTTATTATTCAATATCTTATAACCTACATGCTGGATATTTAGTTGATACTACAACATGGTACAAGCCCTCCTATCTAATTATTTCCATAGGTATTTTTAATTAATAAGAAAATAAAAAAACATAAGTCATAAATATAATTCTTTAAATCTAGTTTAATTTCATTGCATGATAGGGAAAAGTGAGAACTGTAATGAGATGTCTCAAGTTTTCGAGAACCCATTGAATCATTCCATTTCGGGATGATCCACCTACTTGGCTTCTTGTATTAAAAGTGAGTCTTAATACTTTCCGTACCATACTTCAATGATACTTTCCGTACCATACAACCATTGTGTAGATTCAGGTAAGACATGCACTTCTTTTGGAATTAAAAAGACTCAGACATGCAATCTTCACGCCAATTCTACCGTCTCTTCTTGCTATAGGTTGACTCTGTCATTCAGTCTTCCGAACCCGGAGAAGTAGGGTGCAACAACATCACTTAATACAAATAAAGACGTGTGATAATGTTCTAAATATAATATATAGCATACACAAACTATTTCTTAGGTATCAATTGTTAAGAACGTATGTAATAAATACACTAAATACTTCCCATGGACATTAGAAATCAACACAAGACAGTATTTTGACACAGATCAAGCTAAAAACAAATATGATGTAGTTTTGTTTCTCGTAATGTACAAATTAGTTAGGTTTTACTTTTAGCACTTATTACTGATTTTCATTGTTTTAGACTGAATTTAGGGGGGGAAATTAATCTAATTGCGGGGATGTCCGTGGACTTGATTGTTGGTGACCAATCTGACTATATTAGAAATCTAGTCGGTCCAGAAATGGACTTGATCTCTACACGGAACCCTCTAAAAGTTTGTTTCCTTCTATGGAAGTCGTAGTCATAATAGGACTTTTATTCATGACCAGGCACTTGGGGAAGTCCAAGTAAACAAGAACTGATTTATTGCCTCTTTTGAGCAGGTCGGACAGACATGTACAGTATTGCTTGAATAGGTAGGTGACTGTAAGTCACGGGAGTCCAACTGACCCAAGACCCATCCAAGATTCAATAGGATTCAGAAACCAGAATGGCTTAACAACGTGGTGCTGGGGGCTGCAGAAAAATATGCAGACTTCAGGTTAAGGGCTGTCCACCTCTTTGGATAAGAGATCCATTTTCTCCATTCTTCCCTCTCAGTTCGACGATAATTTTCCTCCTCTAAAAAAATCTTCTCGTCAACTTTAACTTCACATCCTCCTTTCATGTTGTATCTTGTGATTCATATCAAACCTTTATCATCAATCAACAATACTTCTATATATTATTCTATGGGTTACCTCTTGTAGCTTAGTTTATCAGTTAAACTATAGGATTTAGTGTACATCAAATCATAAATATTTGCGGATCTTTGAGGTTATTTATCGCTTGAAGCAAAATTTATTGATTAAAATATACTTCTGTTCACTAGAAATTGCTCAAAATTAGTTATTTAGCTGGAAACTAATCCTCAGTTACTAAAAAAAAAATCTTATGTCTGTAACAACGATATCTAGCAACTAGGTTCACTTCAGAACTAAATAAGTAAGGTCACTGCATAAGTCATTACTACAATGCATAGCATAATCTGCAGTCTGCAGATAGAGCAAGCAGCAGAACTGCTAAATAAATGTTCTGCACTCCAGACATGTTGGTAGCAGTTACTACAACTACAGCAAGTATACAGATGAATACAATTAAAAGTGAGGCAACACAAAGCGCAACATCAATGATTGATCAAAGGCTTACCTCAGCTGCAGCATCGAGTTCTAAATGAACAGGAACATAAACACCAAAAGTAGGTATTATCCCTGCCCTTTCCCGGATTTTATGATCCAAAACCTCCAGTTTAAACAAAAGAGCCTCGAACCTGCATTTATGATTATATGAGGAAGACCAATACAACCAAGCAAAAGGGGGAGAAAAATCAAAATGGTAGAGCCTAAACTTCTACTTTTAATTCTCAGTGGGAAAAATGTGACAACTGATGCAAAGAATGTAACTAAACAACTCTAAGCCTGTTAATACTTAGCTAGAACATTTCCATATAATAAAATTGCAAACCATACAATGTCAAAATTTAATCTCAAAGCTAAAATAAGACTGTCCATAATTTAAAGCCCACATTCAAATGCACCAAACAATTATCATCATTGTAGGTATAAAAAAGATGAAACTTTCTGGTTGTTATAAATCCAAAAAAATATTGTACTGTAAGAGTTTCATACTATGTAATAACCTAAGACTGAAACTATCTACTGAGTCTTTTGGTCCAGATGTCAAATGCACCAACGTACATAAATTACTTATAAAATGATTAAAATATCCAGATGCACTAAAAAAGTATTAAAAAAAAGAAGGAAGAAAAAAAGATGCATGCCAATAGATGTCGGCTGATCGATCAAAAGCCAAGACTTTGCCTGCAAATTTGTCGTAATTTACAACATGGAAATCATTTTAATCTGAAAATGAAGATACATGTCAATAGAGAAGCTAGATGTTGGCTAAATGATCAAAAGCCAGCTTTTCAGAAATGATTATTTTACTTATATTCTTTCAGGTCCCTTATATTATATTTGAAGGTGAAGATATTATGATAGCATCATCCAAGGTAGCATTCAAGTGAAATAAGTGTGCTTCAAAATCACAATGAATAAAAGTGTATAGACAATGTGCATATTGGAAATGAGAATGTTGACAAAGATATGTAGCAACACAATAAAAGATAAGAAATGAACGCAACGTGGTTAGTGAAAGTTAATTTACAGATAGTAAAATATATCGTCTGAATGTTTGAAAATATGCAGTCGGATTGAAAATATGCACCAAAAATAACTGAATAAACAGAATGATGGGCCAAAGTTGATGGAGTTACTAGGGCTAGGGACCAAAACACAACCTGGATTGAGGTAGCATAAAAAGATCCATCAGTTGTAAATTTAATAGAACTGAATGGAGATTTTTCATGTGTCCAACCACAAAGATTTGGGATAAAGGCTTCACCCTCGTCATCATCTTTGTTTTGTAGCCAACCACAAATATTCGGGATATAAAGGCTTTTGTTGCTGTTCGAGCCAAAAAGAAAGATGTGGAATTAAGTCTTATATCATTTGAATGCACCAAAATTAGGAGTTTACCAAGTACAAGGATATAAGAAAGAAATTATTTCAGTAATTTGATCTAGTCCTCATCCTTAATCCATTTTAATTGGTTAGCAAAATCATTCACATTATCTAACAATTATATATGGCAAGTCCACGTTTTAACATTATGTTTGATAATAAATCATACTTATACAGAGTATCACAGCGGCCACGTCTTTTTGAACTTTTCTCTCTGTTATTTATTCTCTTATGGGTCTAAGATCAGGTTGATCCACATCTAGAATGGTCTGCCCTTGGTAAAGGAAATAAAATGTATATTCGACGCAATCGCTAGATGAACTATAGGAACCGTTCCTTTGGCCAACTTCAAGTTTAGGTGGGCAAGAAGATAACTTTTAAGGACTTAGACAACTGCCCTATCTCACCATTGGTCCTATCCAGCTCATATGTTGACCAGTGTAGGTTCAATTATGCCAGATTCATACCAGAGAAATATGGCATTTAGGTCCTCATCATGAACCCATCACAAAACCAATGGATTAGCCTCTTGAATATTGGTCCAATCTCATACACATGAGTATATGTCAGTTTATTCAACTGCACTTAAGACCACTATGCTTACTTTTGTAATTGAGGATTCAAATGATCGTCGACACCATCGTCTCCATCATCATCGTCGAGCCTTCTCCCCGTTATAATGGGGTCTGCTATGGAGCAAAGAAAGCTCTACAAAATATTGACAAGAGTTTTATGAGCAACTGTCTACTGGATGTCAACCATGTGGAGCCAAATAGCTAACCAAGGTATGTATGAGCAAGAGAGGATCTTCCCACGAAACCTAAGAGGCCAGTTGATGGCTAGGAAGCCTAGCTTTTTGGTTATGCAGCTTGCTCATGCAACCAAGGATAATCCATACGATGTACAAGGAAATTAATCAACAATTCAACATTGACTAGAAGGGGAACAAACCATTATAAGAAAAGCAAAAAAAAAAAGTACCAATAACCAAATATTACTTACTTTAACACTATGCTAACTTAAAGAATTGACCTTCAAGATTTGAGGACAGGCTAGATACCAATTTGAACTAAAAGGTTATCAGCTTCTGGAAGAGATGCTATCAATCCATCATTCTTCCAATTTTTCACATGAAACTAACTTGACACATGGATTTCCTGATAACATTGTAAACCAAATTAAGCATTTAATCAATGCAAGATAAAAATCCGACAATATTTATCTTAGACACTATTGCTCAGTCCAAATAACATGAAGATTCAATAAGGTCATTGCAGCTTTGTATATAATTAAAGTATGCCACCACCATATGCAAAATCAAACATGTCATTGTCCACTTTAGCCAAATGCTTAAAGTACTTGGAGATATCCCACACAATCATGCTCCGTCTTGAACTCATTAACGAACAAACCTTTTAGAAAATAACAATGATATGTACCTCATTCCAACTCATATCTTAAGTCAGTTTGGGACCCTGATAAGACGGATCTTAGACTTGCATGATCGCAACCACCACTATGCCAGTCCATGTAATTGCCAAAAGACCAGGGACAACTTCAACACAAAAAGGTTGGCCTTGCCACCTTCGACCTAACTCATTTGTCAATTTATTCTTCTTTGAATATGTTTACATTTTGGAACTAAACTCACATATAACTCCTTAACTACACTGATTGAAACTGGGTGATCCATCGACTGTGAGACACAAGTGAACATCCCTTCCCTCCAACCTTTACATACTGGATAAGTAGATGACTTGTCATGATGCCCCTGAGTGTAAACGGTTCTACATCACAAAATGTATTGATACAGGATCCCCTTAGGAAAAGAGACTAAATTAACAAACCATGCATCAAACCTTTTTAAATCAACAAGAAACATGACCTCTACTAATCTTCATAGGAGCTTTGAGAGCCTAATTAATGTCTTTATGTTACACCTGAATATGCCAACTTTAGTTCTAGGTCCAGAAGCATTTCATTCATCTTTGTCCTTTAGCCCTTATATCGAAAAAAGAAAAGAGACTAGCATTTATATATTTATCAAGATTGTATGCACAAAATGGATAGGCAACCAAATTTCAAACCAAAGACCAAACTTCAATTACCGACCAAACCTTTCGCTTCCTGTTTGTTACAAATGTGGTCACAAGTTTTAACTTTAATCATAACATGAACTGGGGAAGTAAAAGAATAAGTATGGCATGATAGTGAGAATTTATCTAACCAAGATTTGTAAAGTTGGTCATTCCAATACTCTATCCACAATAAAGAATGAAACATGAAATGGCCTCACAAAGTAAATGAAATAGGAAAAAATTATATGTTTAGGGAAGGAAATGATATAAAGCATAAATGATATATTTGGTTCATTCGAAGAGTAATAGTGTTACTTTTCAGGTGAAAGAATCCTCTTCTCACTGTTGAACTCTTGAAGCCAAACCTCATCATCATTGTCAAGGTCATATTCAACAAACTCCCCAATCTCACCTCTGGCTGCATTGATGAAAAAGTACCAAAATAAAATTAGCACAACAAGCACAACAGGTCCACATAACCATCAGAAAGGAATCTTGACAACCAACCTCCTCTGCCACGTAAATATGAGGTAGGTTGTGAAAAGGTGCAGGTGTAATCCCTTTCGTATGTACCCACGATCTTATATTGTGGCGTAGGTATTTCGGATAGATTTTTCCTAATAGTGATTTGATGGACCTATAAGATATAACCATGTCAGACAAGTCATTATTACCATAACATGTGTGTGCAACTTGAGAATAGTCACTCTACACCACTATACCTACTAAGCATATATTTGCATGTACAGGCAATATACTCTACATAAATGCATTAGTTTTCCAAATTTAAAAAAGCATTATGAAGAATATAAGTAGAATTCAGAGGCTTGGTAGCTCAACCATCTGCTCCACAAGATCAGAATTTCTACTTCCTATGAAATCATGAAGGAATTAAAAAGGAAAATGAAAATATGAAATGTCATTTAATTCCAAAAGATGTCTATGTAAGGAAAGATAAGAGCATTATCAATGCAAAATAATGAAATTTACCAAGTATACCATAAATATTTGACAAACTATAGTAATACAGCCAGTAGACATTAATTTGAGGGTTAGTAAGCTAATATAATAATTAAAATGATTTTGAAAAGGAATGTACTTAAGTTTCCAAATCTCAGAAAGTATTATAAATAGTTTTGCTGCAAGTCAAAGGCTTTGTTAGCTCAAAGCCTCAAACATCTCGACAAGAATGTGATTTCTCCTTCAGGTGAAGTTGTGAAGGAAGCTATTACAAGGGAAAAGGAGAGCTCAAGATGCCCTTTCCAGAACAGTGGACAATAAGACAACATAAAGGCATCAAATGCTAATATAATGTAAATTACCAATCTTCCCGTGAACTGTAGATAAAGTATAGTAATATAGCCAACTGGACATTAGTTTGAGATAGTCGGATAAGATCAAAAAAAAGGTACCTAAAAGGTAAGTGAAATGTTCAATTTGCCTGTCTATGCATTGAGATACCAAGTTTGTTAATACAAGCATGTAATAACTTAGTATAATGGCTAGTAACAGGGAACCACTCTACAACCTACAATCCATGTAGAGTCATCTTCAATTAAGAAATACTACTATCTGTCCCTAATATGAAGGCTATTCCGTATTCCCGTGTCACTATAAGAGCTTAACAATAAAACACTAATTAGTTAGTTCAGCATAGAGTGTATCCTGCAAGTTAATATTACTCGATTATGCATTGGTAGATCACAAGCAACTTAAAGCACAAAACCTGGACAAAAATCTTCTACAATAATTCTCCGCTATACCTAAACATAACTAAATATCTTATTCCTCCTCAATAGTATCCAACACCAAATCATCCCTTTGTTAGTCAAGGCAACAAAGTGAACAACACTGCATGTTTATATTACTTGTTGAAAACTGTGTATAGCAAAAGAACAAGGATTCCATGTTAAGACCTCATATACCTGTGCAGATAACAAGTACATTTCCCCAGCATAAATCACTAAATGTTATTGGTATAATCTTTACGAACAAGTTCATGGACAGAACCTTTACGAAACATCACAATGGAGAGTTCTGTGATTATAGCACTTGTATAGGATCTTCCATACTCCAGCATAAATCACTAAATGTTATTGGTAGAATCGTCACAGGATAATCTTAGGTAACACCAAAATCCTAATTGCAAGCTATACCTATACTAAGCCACGTCATGATACAACCTCAACAAGTTCAACTTTAATCAAGTATCGCAATGGAGAGAGGAGTTACATGTTTATATCACTTGGTAAGTAGCGAATAAACCAGGACGAGAGAGACAGAGACGCTTCCACATTAATCCTCTGAGTGACTCTTTGAAAGAAAAGGTTGTGGTTTTTCTCAGTACAGAGGACTCAACCACACAAATGTCTTCAAACGCATTGTACCATATAACTACCCCAACTACAAATCTTTTTCACATAACACAACAAGAATGCTGTATAGCTTCCCATTCACAATGCATACTAGCAAACTGCGTAAAAACAAATTGAATAAATATTCCACATTCTACTGAAAAGATTGTCATTTCGCATATCAAGCATACAGAACCTTAAGCCAATACATTCACAAACTTCACGCAGCATTACCTCATTGTCAGTCTCGGCGGAAACGCGGTGCAGCTGGGAGTGGCGGGTGGAAGCGCCAGCAGCTGGGGCCTCATCGTCCTCGAACTCCTTTATCGATCGTATGATTGGGAGCTTCTTGTGGAAGTCGACAGGACGAGGCCTAAACGAAAGCCTACTCATATCTACTCATTCCAGCACAAAGCTCAAATGCTTCATTCCTCAATTCAAACCAGGTCAGTCCGCATGCAAGAAGAGACCACTAGTAACACTAGGAAACCCTAGGCTTTGGGAAATGGCCAAATTTGGGGGGAGCTCTCCAGTGCCCAGCGATGCCCTAGTTTTGGAAAGTAACGAAAAACTGACCGTTACTGTTCAAAATCCCAACTTTATTTCAAACCCCGCGTGGGAACCGACGGGGCAGCAGGAAAGTAGGGATTTTCCCGCGCTAATTTGGGGGATTAGGGTTCCAGGGGGGTCAAACCGGCCGTGGTCGAGGAATTAGGGTTTCGAGTGGCATGCGGGAGTAAATACGTCGAATAATCGGGGAAGAGTTGGGGATAACTTCTAGGGTTTTCCGTCGGATTTTAGGGTTTTTGTTTTCTAGGGTTTTGAAAGGGGAAAAAGGGAGGGAACGGAGGAGGAGGAAACGAGAGGAAGAGGGGTTTTGCTCGTCGGGGACTTCTTTTCTTTCGTTCGAATTGGAGATCAGAATGAACGGCTGGTATTAAACGCGGAGATGGATCCAACGGTTGGCATGGTTGGAGTGAGGCTCTTCTCTCTGTGTGTATATATATATTTGGTTTCTTCATGACTGATGAGACGAGAATGGGACAAAAAAGGTTTTTTCTGAGGGCACCACAAAAATTGCTTGGGACAACCCTTACTTGAGGGCAGTCCAAGAAGGTGGAGAATTTGCTAGGAGGTACCCAAATTTTGCTTGGGGCAGTCCAACCCCCCAAACCCTTCATTTCTTCTCATTACTCATTCTACACTCTTTCTCCTCAAAAAGAAAAGAAAAAGAGCTCTCTCCCTCTCCCTCTCCCAAAATCCTAATTTTTTCTTCTCCACCACTCCACTCTCAATTCCTCTACCATGATTTCTTCCACAACTGTAACGCCCCAGTCCCATAATACGTAGGACTAGAAACGTAGACATGCCAGCTGTATTCATACGAAGTACATAAGCCTCGTATGGATACATAAGCTGTAAAATATAGTAATCCAAGACAAACTAAATCTCATCCACAATGAAAAGAATAATAATATAAAAATCAACTTGAATATTTATGAACAATCGTTGGGCGGAGACAAATCTACTACCAACAAGTAAGGAAAGAAATACATGGAAATGAAATGAGTTTTGACGAGCGAAGCGAAGACGATCCAAGTGCAATCATCCTCGAAGATATAGAGATAGTCACGACTAGAACTAGAGCACCTGCGAAAGACAAGAGCACACACCTAGCGAGATAACCAGGTCCTCAGAGGGACGTAACAAGACACATAATATCATGCCAATAACTGAATAAATAAAGCTCAATATAAAAGTATATGTGACTACACAAATAAAGGTCCTTAACCATTCTATGTGAAAATGCATTTTGAAGACAACGTTCCACACAAGGGCTCTCGAGACTAGAAACACGGTGCGTTAGCGTTTCAACCAAGGCACTAGTTGCGTCTAGAGAAAAGTAAATGCACGGCCCATTAGCACTCGAGTGAGAGCTAAGGGGCAGCTAGAGAAAAATAAATGTACGGCAACTAGCTCTTGGGTGAGTCACTAACGGCAGCTAGACGAAGGTAAATGCACGGCACATTTGTGTTTCAACCGAGGCACTAGTGACATCTAGAGAAAAGTAAATAAGTGCACGGCCACTAGCTCTCGACTGAGTCACAAATGGCAGCTAGACGAAGGTAAAGGTGTGAAAGTCCCTGCGCCTAATAACTGTCTTCACCCTCCCCATGCACTACTCGTGCTGAATCCACACCACGATATTTCTAATAACCGCTAAGTCTTCTAGACAACTATATTAGCAGTTATATCCTAACGCTCGTCCTATACGCACCGATGTATGGTCGGTACGCAAGTCCGAATCTATATGAGACACGTGACATCGTGGCACACATGTGTCGAGTCAATGAATGCGGCACAAACAAAGGTGGTCCCTTAACTCTAGGCCAAGTGCATAAAGAAAACTAAAGTATAATAATTTGCAACTATATATGATTTTGAAAGAACAAGAAATAAAACATGCATGATATTGAGCAAGAAATTAAACAGTAAAGGCAAGGTGTCTTGCCTGGTGTTACGCCTGGCGTGGTGCGATGTTCTGTCATGTTCCAATAGTCCAGTAGCCATGGTCGATGTGTAGGGGTCCGAGATCGCGAGAAAATAGGAACACACAATTATTCAAGATCAATGATAATGATCAAAAAAGAAAATTTGCATAATAAATATAACTTATTTTAGAAAAATTATTTATAATTTGGAAACTATAATTTTTTTAGTTAAAACAAAAAAATATAGAAGAAATCATTTAATTGAAACTTTATGTTTGTAGTATATATGAAAACTACATTAGTAAAATATTTAAATGCTAGGAAAAAAAATTTATGATTAGGAAGCTACATTTATGGGTCAAATATTTTTGAAGAGCGATTTTAGAAGCAAAAATTTATTCTAGGATTTATAACTGATATTAAAACTTTTTTTTTCTCCTTCTTATATATATATAAAAATAAACCTAAACAATTGTAACTAACAATTATAATAATAATGATAATAATAATAATAAGGATAATACTAATAATAATACTAATACTAATATTATTAATAATAATAATAATAATAATAATAATGATAATAATAATAGTGATGGTAGTATTAGTAATAATACTAATAATAATAATAATCATAATAATAATAATAATAATAATCATAATAATAATTGTAATAAAAAAAAACAAACTTAAAAAGGAAGGTTACTGCTTCCTTTCCCATTTAGTAAGAGAGAGAGAGAGATAGATGGGAAGAGTGGAGGAACGAAAGGAGAGGGCTTACTCCGACGTCGGCGGGAGGAGACGGAGCGGCAGCGGCGGTCGGTGCGCCAGCGCGACGGAGCAAGGGTTTCCGACTGGGGGCTCTACGCGGCACGGCGGTCGGTGCTACTTCCGTGGAGGTCGGCGGACCAGAAGGCGACGCGCCTGCGACGGTGCATCTACGGCGCGGCGGAGCAAGCCGGGGGCGGCGGATCTGGTCGCCAGCAGGCTGGCGACGGGGCGGCGACCTCGCGGCGGAGACGCGGCGGTCTGGCACTGGAGGAAGGAGAGGGAGCGGTGAGCTCGGGGATGCGCGCGCGCGGATCTGGCATTGGCCGCGGCAGAGCGGTACGGGGACAGCCTGATCCGGCGGTGCGGCGGCGTCCCGTGGCTGGGCGGCTAGGGCACGGACAGGCGGTCGGGCGGGCGGCACAACGGTCGCGGAGGCGTAGGGCGAGCGCGCCTGACCGGACTGGGAAGTCGGGGCTGGCGCGTGCGGCGCCTAGCTCGCGGAGGGAGCCGTGGACGGGCTGGACGAGGCAGGACGCCACCAGCGGCGAGGAGGCGTTGGCCCACCGGCGGGGGCGGTCCAGAGAGATGAGTTTGATTTGGGTTTTACTTAATTTCGGGGTTTTCTTGGGCTTCAATTTTTGGTGGCCGTGGTCGGTCGCGGTGGCGGTCTGGGTGACGGGGTTGATGAAGATGATGGTGATGGCGGGGGTCGGTGTGGTGACAGTGGTTGCGGTGGTGGTGTTGGTGCTGTGGACAGAGGTTTGGCCGGGGTTGGTCGGGATCGGGAATTAGGTGATGGCGGTGGTGATGGTGTAGCTGGGGTGGTGTGGCGATGGGCAGTAGGTTGGTGTGTGGCAGTGGCGAGGAGGAACGGGGGTTGGTGGTCCGGTAGGTGGAGACGAGGTGGTCCGGTAGGTGGAGATGGCTGGGATTCGGGAAGGTACTGTTGCGTGATTGCCGTGGCCAGGGACGGCAGCTAGGTTTAGGGTTAGGGCTGGGTTAGGATTTGGGGACTGGGCCGTGTCCTGCGCGACGCGGAGACGAGTTTGTGTCCGACATGTCGGACACGAGAAAGGAATAATGTATATGTAATAAATAAAATATAGTGGATGGGGAAAGGGAGACACGGACACGATGCACGATGTTGGTTTGTGGAAATATTTGTGGAGATGATAGAATTTATGGAGGAGTACCTGCCTATTTATAGGATGTGGGAATTCCCTGTTGGATAAGGACTGTGGGGATTTTAAATCTCCATAGATAATTCGTAATTTAATTTAAATTAAATTCAATTTTCAAATCCAAATATAAATCAATTTAATCTAATTAAATTTCTTTTTTAGTTTAAAATTAAATAAGATAAACCATATTTCAATTAACTATTTAAATATATCCATAAAATTAAATCAAGATTTAAAATGGCCACAAAAATTTTCCAAATATATTTTCCAAAATGCCAATAATAATAATTTTGAAAATAATAAATATTTTTAAATATCTTTTCAAATATTAATATTAATAAAATTAAAAAATTAAAAAAATAAACTAATAAAATATTTATGAAATATATGCATGCACTAAGAATATTATTTATTATTAATAATTGCTATAAACCAAAGGCTTTTTATAAATAAAATTATAAACTTAAAAATTTTGGTACGATAGCTAAAAATAATTATTACATATATTATTTGAAACGAGAAAAATAGAAAAATATTTTTCTAAAAATATGTACGCTCGCACATAATCGCACTCGTCGAGCAAATTAAAAAAAACGAATCTTCGCGCGCGATGTACAATACAACTACGTGATGTATAAAAAAATAATCATTACCAAATTTATATTAAAAAAATAGTAGAAAAATTTAGGGGTTTTATAACAACATTCGTAGATTCGAAGAGATGGCACGCAAGTCAAAGCAACCGGAATCTAGGTACGTTCTTCCCTAATTTCTTCAAAAATTATGTACATTATATTCAAAACCCTAGAATAATTTTAATTCTCTAAAAAAATTTGATAAATTAGGTTTAGAATCTCTTTATGGTTCATGAAAGAAATTTTCGAACACAAGAAACCCATATTTTATCTTGAAACCCTAATCCTAGAACACGATAAACGAGCATGTCATTTTTGGCCGTTCGGGTTGAATACAGTAGGACTGCCAGGCCTGTGGCAGTCATAATGTAAATCAGGACTGCCAAAGTCCTGGCAGTCCTCTTGTGAAAGAGGACTTCCAGGACTGTGGTAGTCCTGATTTACATTAGGACTGCCACAGGCCTGGCAGTCCTACTGTAATGAGATATGGGGGTGGGTAACTGCATGATTCTCATATACGGGGGGTAACTGCATGTCCTATTTATGTTTCTATTATTTAATAACTGTATGTTGTCCTGCAGTCTACCGGCCGCTAACAAAATAATATGGTCCACCGCGTTAAAGCGGAAGGAACGTGCGGGACGTCCTCTTGAGCGTCCGCTAACAATTTCCAAACCGGCGCCCCAAACTCGGTCTCGGATGCCGCCACCGGCACGTCAAGCTCGGTCGAAGCAACGAGCTATGGATGTTTTTGTAAAGATGTTTTTGTTGTTTGAAACTTGAAGGATATATTTGTTGTTTGGAAACTTAAGTTGTTGGACAGACTTTTGAAGGATATGTAGTTGACACTTATGTTATTTTTTTTGAAGTTGGATATTTTGTCTGATATGTAGTTGTGATTTATGTTGTTATTTATGTACTTGTTGGATATGTAGTTGTCTGATATGTAGTTGTTATTTACGTTTGAAAACTTAAGTTGTTGACCAATTCCTGATATTCTTGATTTAGTATCAGGACTGCCAGCATCCTGGCAGTCCTACACTTATGTATGACTGTCAGGGTCCTGGCAGTCCTAATTGAAATCCCCTGTGATGAGAGTTTCAAAATAAAACTCTCTGTCACAGAGAGTTTCAAATAGGACTGTCAGCACCCTGGCAGTCCTACTTAAGTGTAGGACTGTCAGGGTGGTGGCAGTACTATTTATAACTCTCTGTGATGAGAGTTTGAAACTGAAACTCTCTGTCACAGAGAGTTTCAATTAGGACTGCCACCCCCTGGCAGTCCTCCTTTTGTGTAGGACTACCAGGGTGCTGGCAGTCCTAATTGAAACTTGTTGTTATATAAATGACCATTCTCCTGTGTTTTAGCACGGAGAATGGTCATTCTCCGTATAATTTAGCACGGAGAATGGCTATCTGATCCAGTATCAGGACTGCCACCCCCTAGCAGTCCTACATTGAATTAGGACTGCCAGGGTACTGGCAGTCCTAATTGAAACTTGCTGTTACAGTAAATATCAATTAGGACTTCCAGCACCCTGGCAGTCCTAATTGAATGTAGGACTGCCAGGGGGGTGGCAGTCCTAATTGAATGTAGGACTGCCAGGGGGGTGGCAGTCCTATTTGTAAGTCTCTGTAATTTAGCACGGAGAATGGTCATTCTTTCCGTGTAAATTGACACGAAGAATGGTCATTCTCCTATGTTTTAACACTGGGAATGGCCATTCTCCGTGTAAATTAAGACGGAGAATGGTCATTCTAGTGCATTTTATGGTCAGTTGAAACTTTGGAGGGCCATAACTTTTGACTGGGAGGTCGAAACGAGGTCCGATTTGTCGCAAAATGAGTGTATCTTCGAGGAGCCTGAGATTAACCGCTTCTTCGTTAAACGGCCTTTCGAAATTTTAGAATCGTAAAAAATGATGTTTGGACCTCCGTTTTAGCACTTTTGTCGAAATTTTAGAATCGCAAACAAATATTAATTCAATGACTTACAAATAGGACTGCCACCCCCTGGCAGTCCTACATTCAATTAGGACTGCCATGGTGCTGGTGTAAACCCTCTAAATTTTTACTTTAATTTTTTTATATAAATTGAGTATTTAAAATTTTTACTTGGTATTTGTACGTCGCATAGTCGTATTGTACGTCACATACGAATTGTCGTATGGGACGTCGCGTATGAGTTCGCATTTTCGTATGTTTCGTCGAGTGCGAATATGTGCGAGGTACATATTTTTGTAAAAATATTTTATTTTAAAAAGCTTGGTTTTTCAATTAATAAATATTTTTAATTTTGTAAAGTTGTAAAATGCGTCATATTGGAATTTCCATTTTTTTTATATTATGGAAGGTTATATAAATAGTAATTTTGAAAATGAGGTTTTATGCAAATATTCATTGCATACGAGTTACATAAATTTAGATTTTATGTATATAATTCTATTTTCAAAATTTATTTAATATTAATATTTCATTATTCGAAAAAAATATTTTAAAATAGTGTTTTGGTTTAAATTTAATTAATTGTGATATTTTAAATTTTGAGAAGATTTTACTGACTTTATTTTAAATAGCTTTTATTTGGAAATAGAATTTATCTATATAAATTTAGATTAGATTTATCTAAGATTTGAATTGGATTTGGATTTGATTGGAGTAATTTTTGAAATTGATTTGAATCAATATGTGATTATCTACGGGATTTTAAACTAATCCAAATCCTTATCCTAATGGGAATTTCCACCTCCTATATAAGGAGAGGTACTCATCCATAAATTTTCTATCCAATCCGTGCATCGTGTCGGTGTCGCCATTCCCCATCCACTATATTTCTATTCATACAAATACATTATTTCCTTGGGTCCGACAATCTCAGACCTCCGCCCACGGCTACTCTCTCCTGACTGCCAGCCCAATCATCATCGTCATCATCCCCTTCGTCCTCCATCGGGCGAAGCCAACATCAACCTCACCACCATCAAACGACACTGGAACATTCACCGCGGCCAACCGATCTCCCGACCAACAACTGCCCATACTCTACCATCTTTGTCATCGTCACAACACCAGATTTCCGGCCACGTTGCTGGGACTCCGTACCACTGTGCCATCACCACCCCCACCATCCTCACCTCCGGCCAACAAATCCGGCCAACCTGAGCCCTCTCCAGACTCCTCCACGATACCCCACCGGCAACCCGCCATCATCACAGCCCCTGGAACACCCGACCTCGTCCGCGGCGACTACCATGAACCCCACCACCGGATCCATCACCCTCACCACCTCCGACACCAACCCGCCGGACCCCCAATCCATACCACCACCACCATCAAAGGAGATAAGAGGAAAAAAAATTAAGACAAAACCCTGACCCTAACTCACCTGGCCGCCGACGACACCGAGCCCGCGCGCCGGGGCTCGTCTCCGGCTTCCTCCGCCTAACCCCGTAGGTTACGCGCCCTCTCCGGCAAAGCGCAGCCCTCCTCCGCCACCATGATCACCGCAGGCCCTCGCAGCCTCTCCCCGTGCTGCCCAGCCTGGTCCGCGCGGTCCGCCTCCCTCTACCGTGGTTGACGCCCCGCGACCGTCTCTATCTCCGCCGTGTCCTCCTCTCCGCCCGATTTCCGTCGAGCACCGCGCGAGCTCCGCTCCGCCAGTGCGCCGACCGCCGTGTCGCGCCACCACCGACGCCGCTTTCTCCCAGCCGTATCTCCCGCCACGCGAAACTCGGCAGTGCCGCCGCTGCCTACTGCCGGCCATCGGCGCCGGATCGCCGACCGCACCGGAGCCCAGCACCGTGAACCGCCCGCTGGTAAGCCCTTTCCCCTCACTCCGCCCCTCTTTCTCTCCACTCCTCTCTGTTCTCTTTACTTTTTCCTCTCTCTCTCTCAGTTCTCTCTAATATAAGCCACAACAGTAGCTACTGCAACCTTTTATTTTATTATTATTATTATTATTAACTTTGTCATTTATATCTACTTATTAATAATAATATATTTTAACTACTATAGATGTATACCATTAGTATACTTGTCATGTTATTATTTAATAAAATATTAAGTAATTTTTCTATATTTAATATAAGTAATAAAAATACAGTACCGAGCTTGACCCTACATAGATTATCAAATTATTTTAAAATAAATTATTATATTAGTTTTACCTACATATTTCAAAATATAGTCTCCTACATAAAAGTCATGTCTTGACGATCTTTAAGTATTGGTAGCCTAAAACGATTTTGATATTTCCAAGTATTTTCCTAAAAAAATTTATTTTAAATAGTAAAATATTTTAATTGCATATATTTCAAATAATAAAAATATTTTCTAATAATTTCGAAGGTATATTTTTGACTAAAGAAATAAACTTTTCCTAAACCAAATACTCTCTCCGCTTGGTTGATCGTGATTATGACTAACTAAATCATTTCCTACATTATCGGAACTGGACTTCTTCATATTGACCCGGCTAGACAAGCTATCTGGATATTATCATGATCGTCGCACCACATCAGGCACCCTCATGCAAGACACCTTGCATTTACTGTTTAAATTTTTTGCTCAATATCATGCATGCTTTTTCTTATTTTTAGCAAATAAAATGTTGTTCTTTCAAAACTATATATATAGTTGCAAATTATTACACTTTATACAATTGGCTTAGAGTTAAGGGACTACCATATGTTTAGAGCATCTCATAAACTGTCACGATGTGCCACGGGTTGTGTGTGAGTTGTGAGTCGCATATAGTTTCAGACTTGCGTACCGACCGTACATCGGTGCGTACAGGCCGTGCGTTAGGATATGATTGCTATTAGATTTGTGTAGAAGACTTGGCAGTTATTAAGGATTAAACAGTGTCGTGGAGTCGACACATGTATAATATCATGGGGAGGTAGGAGACAATTATTAGCGTAGGGACTACATGTTCAGTACACACATAGATTTGGGCCGATAGTGTCTCGTATGAGCGCTACTTACTGCCCCGGGGCCGATAGTGACTCGGATGAGTGCTACTTTCTGCCCATGGTCGATAGTGTCTCTCATGAGCGCTACCTACTACCACTCTCTCTCCATCTATGTTGAACACCTAAGCTCTTGCGTAGAACGTTGTCTTCTAAAGTACATTCCACATAGAATGGTTAGGAACCTTTACTCATGTATATTTCTATTGAGCTCTTACTATTCAGTTTATGGCATGATATTATGTGTCTTGTTACGTCCCTCTGAGGACCTGGTGATCTCTCCAGGTGTGTGTTTCGTGATTTCTGCAGGTGATCTAGCTAAGGCCATGACTTGCGCTCTATTCTGTCGTGATGATTGTTCTTAGACTCGTCGTTGCTTCGCTCAACCAAATCAGTTATTTGTATATTTCTTTCTTATTTAAACTTGTTGGTAGTGGATATGTCTCCGCCCAACGTTTGTACAAATGACTATTTGATTATATCATTAAAACTTTATATTTGTGGATGAGATTTAGTTTGAGCATGGCTTTCTACATTTTACAGCTTATGTATACATACGAGCCTTTCATTTACTCGTATGCGTACAGCTGGCATGATATATATCTAGTCCCAAGTATTTTGGGATAGGGACGTTACAGTTGGCAGTCCTAATTGATACTTGCTGTAACAGCAAGTTTCAATTAGGACTGCCAGCACCCTGGCAGTCCTAGTTCAATGTAGGACTACCAGGGGGTGGCAGTCCTGATACTGGATCAGATAGCCATTCTCCGTGCTAAATTACACGGAGAATGGCCACTCTCCTTGCTAAAACACAGGAGAATGGCCATTTATATAACAGCAAGTTTCAATTAGGACTGCCAGCACCCTAGCAGTCCTCCTTTTGTGTAGGACTGCCAGGGGGGTGGCAGTCCTAATTGAAACTCTCTGTGATAGTGAGTTTGAAAACTCTCATCACAGAGACTTACAAATAGGACTGCCAGTGGGGTGGCAGTCATGATACTGGATCGGATACTTTAACAAATTGGTATATTTTGTCACACATACTTGCACACATGTAAACACATATAACACAGATAGCACACATGTAAACACATATAACACAGATAGCACACAGGTAGACACATATAACACAGATAGCACACAGGTAAACACATATAACATGCTGAACTTCATATTTCACTGTATACAAAATTTACTCCATATAGATTATAGGACTTCATATTTCACTGTATACAAAAGTGGTCCTCCATATACAAAATGTCAAACTGTAAATATATCCATACTTGGTCGATTTCGACGTCGTAGTGGTCAGCCACCACAGTTTGTCGTCCCGGGCGATTTCGGGCCGATCTGGATATCACTAGAATTATATTGTTTTTCTGTCCAACTTCTCGACACCAATGTACCGCACCCTCGCTTGATTCAAAATAAAGATCGGTCCAGAATAAATGGGTATACATTGACTGCATTGGAGCAGGTACCGCAAAATCAGAAGATCTCAAGTCCTACAATAGAACTTAAAAGTTAATACAATTAGACAACATCATAAAACAAATAGGTTTCATAGATTAGGACTGCCAGAGAGGTGGCAGTCCTTCACATATATAGGACTGTCAGGCCCTTGGCAGTCCTACATATGTGAAGGAATGCCACCTCTATGGCAGTCCTAATCTATGATCGGGACTGCCAGAGAGGTGAGTCAGGTGACAGTCCTCTGTGTCACAACCCGATTTTTTATCCGATGAAAAGTTAAAATTTAGTTACCAAGAGGGCTTCTGATGCATCAAAGTGTTCTTCGGACGTAGCGGGAAGAGAGTATACAACATTTGATGATCCCGGTTGTTCAATGTTCAATATTTTTCTACATTAAACACATAATTCAATTTTTTATATGTGAAATTCCTGTTTAAAACATTAAACATATATTAATTCGATGACTTACCAATAAATGAGAGAAGTCAATGACCTAGAGTTGAGGGAAAATTTTGGGATAAAATTCAATGACCTAGAGTTGAGAGAAAAATTTGGAAAAAATATAGGTTGGGGAAAAACTTGGGGTTAAATTCTTTGACCTAGAGTTGAGGGAGAGAAGAAAAGAGTTGAGGGAGAAAAGAAAAGAGTTGAGGGAGAGAGAAAAAGAAAACAAAAGTTGGTATTTATACCTTTGCTTGGGCTAGCCCCAAGTAAAAAAAATTGATGGCAAACTTGTAATATTTTGAAACATTTTTGGGCTAGCCCCTAGCAAAAAGGGTGGTACCCTTAAAAAAATCGACAAAAAATGGGCGGGGTGTTTTTGTCCTTTGCAGCTTGATTTCATAATGGTCCCATGCAAGTTCAGATGGTTACTATTTTTGATATAAAAAATTGCGCGTACTCGGACGAGCCACCGTCCGCCATTGTATTCCCCTCCCATCTCCTGCTCTTTCATTCACCGTCCACCGCCGCCTCCAACCCTTCCACCCTCATCTTCCGCCATCCTCCCCTATGCCCCTCCCCCTCTTACTCCGTCGTGTTTCGTCGGCTCGCGCGAGTATTAGACGAGTGATACATAATATGGACAAAGCCATGACTCGCATTAGACAGGGGCGAACACCCAGCAAAAAAATAAGCCACGTCAAAAAAGTATTTTTCAAAAGTTGAAAATTAAATATTATATATTCTCTAATGTTTCTCAATTTATATCATACATGGCGTGCCTAGTATTAAGATAGGAAAATATTAAATGGAAAATTTTATGATTTAGTTTAAAAGTGTAGCAAATATAAAGATGGATAATTTCTATATGTAGAAATTCTCATACAAATTTTTCATCCTACATCAGCCCAAGTATGATGAAATTGAAATGGAAACCACACGAAAGAAAAAATCTTCTAAAAAGTGTTTCTACCATAGAAATAGGGAGATAAAAACCCCATTGTAGATGGCCTAACTAACTCCACACCAAATTCAGGCCATATCTAAGTTTGGTGATTTTTTTTACGAGTCAATGGCCAAATTAGATGAGGTCCATGAAGAGTTGAATGGGCCTGAAGCAATGACTTAGCCCACATGACCGCATCTTATGTTGATAATGTTTTATTAGGTATAGTTTTTTTAGATTTCTTATCAAATTTTAGGTAATTAAAAAAAATCAAATATCTAGAGGGGCCATGCAACCCCCCCCCCCCCCTTTAGTCTTAAGATAGTTTCATCGATGCATATAAGGAGTTGTTTGGTTAGTTGAAGTGGATAGAAGAATTTTGTGTACCCATCTGTTGCATATGAATTTGTTTTTTACTTCCTTTATTTTAGATAGTTTGATGGAGTGAAATTTTGAAGTGATGATTCTACATTTTTGTGTTTGGATATTTCATGAATGAACACGAAATTGCAAATTTTTATGTTTTATTAATTTACTAATTATTTCTTACTTATATAATTATTTTCTTAAAAAGAGTTTCTCATCATGTTTAATTATATGATTGTTAACTTACCTATTTTTTCCTACATATTTTTTTAATATAATTTATTATCATGTCTTTCTCTCTCCTCAGTTCCTCCATCGAGAAGAAAGAGTGAGCATAAAGTTTGGTGGAAAGACGACGTGATGGGAAGATCGACCGCAACGTCGACCGCGATGCACTTGATGTTGATCGTCGATGCACTCGACGCCGACCTTGACAAAAAGATCGGCTGTGTGATGATCTGGATGTGATTTTTATGCATACGATGACATTGGCTCCATGATCTCAGCTGCTGGCTCCAACCATGACGGCTTCGTATATTCGAGGAGTTTGAGTTCGGCCTCGACCGACGCCTACGACTTTCTCGTCGATGTCTTGCTCTTCGAGGTCAACGTCCCCTCCTTTTCGAGCTCTTAGAAAGGCTTTCGCCCACTTCATTCTTTTTTTTAGGAAGTGGAAATTGAAAATTGAAAAAACAATAAGTCCTGTAGTGGTCTATTCATAGGACTTCCAACTTCTATGCTCGACACAACCAAACAGCAAAAGTATATTTGCGTTGATGCAATTCTACCAAAAGCCCACTTATGTGTACTAGTTTAGCGAACCAAACAACCCCTTAATTACATAATAAAAATAAAAATAAGCAATGAAATGATTCCTTAAACATTTATATTCTTGAATTCCTCATTTATATTTACATTTAGTTTGTTACCTAGCTAAGTATGTAGATGAATTATATGTACTTTGAGTAATATACTAATTATATGATGTCATAAAATCACGAAAAGATATAAGAAGATCAAAATAAATATTTAAATCTTTATTTGAATTCTTAAAGCAAACATAGTTGTATTGACAGTTAATTTATGAATCAGATGGTTAGAAATAAATAAAAACACGTTTTGATTAACTGGAACCTTTTTCCCATAAGATTCCTTTCCATCAATACAATATTTTAAATATTTCTTTACGTTTTAGTGTGTCTTCCAATAGAACTATCTCCTGTTAATCTTTGAAACTTCAAAATTAAACATAACGTTTTATATATATATATATATATATATATATATATATATATATATATATATATATATATATATATATATATATATATATAATGTTATTGTTTATTTAAATTAACTATTTTGCACTTTTGTGAAGTCTAAGATATTAACTTTTCCATATTTTCTTTTATGAGAGTGATTTGAAGATAAGTTTTATCAGTTTTTTTTATTAAATTACATTAACTACATAAATGATAGATAAATATTATCTCTATCTCAAGAGATGAATATAAGCAATAAAAAAATTGCTTAAATATTAATATTATATTTAAGAAAAAATAGGAACAAAATTATGTCAACTAAATATGTCAAAATAAACATGTTTTACACATGTGACCATTTTTTCATGAAGTAATATGATCTAGTATAGTAATATATATAATCAAATCATTTCATATAAGAAATTGATGTTGTACTGTTATGAATTAAATGAGTCATATTGCACGCAACATATTCTTCGCTTAGGGAAAAAAAAAAGAATAATGTACTCGCAACCTAGATATCAACCTATCAATTATCAACCTAACAAAATAAACACAACTAATATTCTCGCAATTACATTAGACAATTGCTGAAATTGTTGTTGAGGCATGTATGTATATAATATTTATTAATGTATGTCTAACATAAGGCTCCTATATCATATTGTCAAGCTAGATCCATTCTACCACTGAAGTAATAACTGCTCTCAATTGGTCAACAATGATTATTTATTTCAGTATAATTGTTTATTTCATTAAATTTTTGGTTCTAAAATTTAACATGGTTGTGTGCTCTCAACTGTCGATTGGACTTGAAGCTAATATATTATTGAATTTATTAATTTTATTTTTCTTTTTCTTAAACTTATCTTGAGTATTTTAGATACCAAAATATTAAATATGGCTTTATCATTTCGTCATGTGGTCAATTTTTTTTTTGTAGGTTTGATGTTCTTGCTGTTATTGAAAACTCTAGTTGCTGCAGTTTTGTATAACACATTTGCAACTTTGTAGCAACATTTGTGAAGAGAAAATTATTGGAAACCAAAAAGAAGTCTCTCTAAAAAATTAAGATAGCATTTTTGCTGCCTGAATTGATGTATTCTCTTATTTATGAATCTATTCTTCGTATATTCAGTGTTCTAAAAATCGGCCTAGGCGGCCGCCTGCCGCACCGAAAATCCCCAAATCGGCCACCTAGGCGCCAGTTCGGCCCTAGGCGGGCCTGTTCGGCGCCTAGGCTGGCCTGTTTGGCCAAATCGGCCCCTGTTCGGCCTGTTCGGCAAAAGCGAGAAATTCAAAATTTTAAATTTTGAATTTTGAAATTTCTAAAATTTGAAATTTCAGTTTTTAAAATTCAAAAAAATTCAGATTCTAAAAAAATAATAATAAAAAATCATTAAATTTAATAATAAATAAATAAAATTTTAAATTTCAAAAAATTTCAAAAAAAATATCAAAAATTTTCAAAAGTTAAAACCCAAAACTTAAAAAAAAAAAAAAAAAAATCTGTGCGAACCGTCTAGGCGGCCTAGGCGCCCCTTTGCCGCACCGAATCCGCCTACCGAAATTTACAACACTGATATTTATGCTATAATTGTATAATTGATTGGCTTAATTTTTTCGAGGATTTCTATAAATTTGTTAAAAAATCAAATGTGTTGCATGTGCAACACGTGTGCCCCGACACAGGTGAATTATTATTCTATTTATCGCCATTGCAGACTCAAGTGTAGACAATGATAAAGCATTTATTTATCATCTAATTCAGTGCGCACTACTTTAAAAGACGCCTTAAACAAATATGTTATTTATCAAGGTGGGATTAGGGCCGAAGGCCCGGAACTCGGCCTGGCCCCATCCGAGTCCGATGTCACTTCAGTCCGGTCTGGCCTGGCTCATCTGCAAGTCCGGTCCGCACTAACCCGCGTAACCCTTAGGTCGGTTCTGGACCCAAGAACCCGAGTCCGGCCAGGTGTAGTGTCCCGTTCCGCGAAGGCACTAGATAAACAGAGATATCGAATTGCTGACTCTGCAACAGAAGTCGATTGATCTGTGTGGGTGGACAAAGACTCATTTTATAATTCGCTTACGCCTAATAAGAATCTGAGTTTTTGAATGAATGTTGTTGCTAATAACAAGATGATAAATTATTAAGAATGCTAGTACAATCAGTATGCTTGTATCACATGTTGATATGCTAAGAACAAGAAAAGAGTTAACTTGTATGCTGAAAAGAAAAATTGTTGCATGTTAATAATAAATGATATGATGCATGTATACTAAAAGAAGATTGTTGCATGATAAAAAGAAAGAAACTTTTGCTATTTTAAATCAAATAAAATGATGCCATGCTAATATAGATATTTGTTCTGAATATGACTCATTGTCATGTTTGATAAGAAAAGAGAGAAGCTGTTGGCTATGTGATCCGAAAAGAAGAAAGGTACGAAATGAACGTGTCGTACATCTGTTAAGACACGAAATGAACGCGTCGTATATCTGCTAAGGCACGAAATAAACGTGTCGTATATCTGAAAGATCTGATCAAATATCTGCTTCATCTGATAGAAATGCTAGAGCAGGCATTGGTCTCGGACAACTTGTGCACAAGGTAAAAATTTGTCTCTCATGTGGTATCTGGAGGCGCCTGGAACCACTCGGCTTAGGAGAGATTAAGAGCACCCTGAGGTAAATGAGACATCATGTTAAAAGGGTAGCCAATATCTGAGTCCTTAGCGACGAGCTGAACTCAAGAGTCACAACGGCTAATCATGAGAATACCACGGACCATCATATAGATAAGTGTTGATTGGTGCAGAGTTGAACCGGAGAGTCACAACTGCCAATCGAGTATGCATGGGTCGATAACGATTTTTCTAAGAGCTAATGTCACGACCCGATCCCAAATTGTTGGGTCGAATATGATCATGTCCAGCCTACACCGTTGTGAGACGACGACAGTAAGCTGTTTCTATTTGTAGGTAATCTCAACAACATCTATACATTTATCACAACACGAATTTATGAATATTTAAAACTTTTATTCAACAAGGAGAAATATCACTGGAAAGAAAATACTGAAATAAACACTGAAACCAAAAGTCTACAATTTCCAACATATAAAACTAGAAAATAAGGAAATAACAACTAGCTAAACGGCCGGCTCTTCGGCCTCAGGATCCGCGTCCTCCAAGGGAGACTCTGGTAACACCGCAGGGTATAGCCCAGGATCATAATAGCTATTGTACAATAGCTCAGCGTCATCAATATCACCTATTGGGGGGAGATCCTGTGAGCACCCTAAGTTTCGGGTTGACTTTTTTTTTATTTTATTTTAATTTTCTGATTGATTTGATTTCGATAAATAATTTATTTTGTTTTTTTCCTTAAGTGTACTTTTCCGTGCCATTGATATTTGGAGTGTCAGGGATGTTCAACTCTGGAAATCTTCTTCACGAGTTTTGGAGTGGACATGATTACCTTCATGATGGTATATAGTGTCCCATCCAAACTTGTTCCCTTGTGCTCTTTTTGCTTCGCTGAACTTCGGATCGATTTAGACCATTTGATTATTATTTATTTTCCTACTCTTTTCCTTGATCATTATTAGCACGTTACCGTGACTTTTAATTTTGGAGCACAAGACCAGTTATTTTCTTGAAACCAACTCCTCATTGATGATCTACTCGAGACGCTCTTCACCCTTGACCTCTGTGTCCCACTCCGACACATCATTTTCTGCTCCATTTGCTTCGCACAACTTTTCTGACACGTGACCCGATTTTATTTCACTCCACGGTGTCACATTTATTTTTCCAACTTGATTTGTGGGTCCCCTGTCGACCAAAACCTGTCAGTCCCAACTGTGGACATGGCCCACATTGAGCCTACTGCCCGTCCGCCACTTGTGTCCCATTTATTGGAATCTCCATGTACTACTTATTTACTCATGATCATCAACGTCTAATTTTAATTCGATTTTTGCACAATGTCCGGTTTTGATCCAATCCGGCTCCACCGAGTCCAGTCCAGCTCCATGTTATTCTCCATCATGACGCTCTTATATTTTCTTGCCTAAAAATATTAGTACTCATTCTACCCATTTTTTAAATATTTATTAGAAATTTTACTTGAATTAAATCCCTATAGGATAACCTATTTTTCCCTATATTTAACCATAGCCTTTTGATCCTCCTAATTGAATCCTACCCATCAATTTTCCCCCAACCCCTAGCAGCCAACTTGGTCGGCCCTAAAAACTATGGAGAGAATCTTCTTTTCTCTCTCCTTCCTCTCTCACATTTATTACTCTCTCTCTCTTTCTTTTACTATTTGTTCTACAAACCACAACACAACAAAACCAACAACACTTCAACAACAGCAGCTTCCACTCCCACATGGCCCGACCCCCACTCCGACGTGGCCGAGCCACCACCCCCAGGCCGTCGGCCACGCCATCACAGCCCTCTCCTCCATTCTCCTCCTCCTTCCTCCTAACCATAATCACCATCACCACCTATCATACATCATCACCACCATCAATCGCCGCTGTGGCCGCGCGACACCGCCCCCCGCCGCGCCAGGCCGCACGCCGCCGCACATTTGGCTGACAGCAAACGCGGCCAGCAGCAGTAGCTGCAAACGCAGCACAGCCGCGCCACTTGGCCGGTGTGCAGGCGGCCACCGCCGCCGCCGCCGCCGCCGTGGTCGGCGTGGCCGACCCCCCGTTGGCCGGGCGCATCCCTGGGACAGGCCCTATGGCCATCGTCCCTCTCCCCGACGTGTATCGGAGGCGATTCGTGCGTTTTGCACGACGTCCCGTCGTGACGAGCTCGGGAACGAAGCTGAAATGTCGCCCCGTCGCAGCGACTTCGCGCACGTTTTTTCGGAGATTCGACCGTTGGATCGGCGATTTCTTCGCTCCGTCACAATTTTGGTATATCCACCTTTATCCCTGTCAATTTTCGTCCGTTAATTTTATCGTTTGATACATCAAAACCGGCCACCAAGTTGACCGTTTAAATTGTATTAAATTTGGACAGTTTTGCGGGGCCAACTTCGTCAGCTTGTATCTCCTCCACCGCAGCTTCGTTTGGCGTGCTACCAGTTCCTGTGCGAAGCTGGTATAACCCTCTTACTACCCCTCCAGTTTCATTTCATTGTGAGCTTGTTTGATTGGTTGAATTCGACGCCAAAGTTGGCCGTCCGAATTCGTAATTTCCAACTTGTAAAATTCCATCTTTGAACACGGGACTCCAAATTTCTTTTCTGACACCACCATTAGACTTGTGGCATCGTTCTAGCATGTTTTCATATAAAATTTGTTAGATTTGGAGAACGTGGGCCCGGACACATTTTTCGATGTAAGGCGCCACGCGGGTCCCACATTCTGGATCAACGAAACTTTTTGACGCCGGCTCATCGAAATCTAATTCCGAATATACCGTTGAGTTCGTATCGTCATTCTGGACTCGTTGACATATAATTTGCTAGATTTTGGTGGACATTGGATCCGGCACGCATTTCGGTGCAAGTCGGATACCAATATCCGGGTCAACGGGTCATTTTGAGATCGGCTCATCGGAATCCAATTTTGGAGATATCGTTGAGTTCGTATCATCATTCTGGACTCGTTGACAGGTAGTTTGCTGAGTTTTGAGAACATTTGCTCCGGCACGCATTTCTGTGCAAACCGGAATTCCAAGTTCTGGTCAACGGGCCAAATTGAGATCGGGTCAACGGAATCCAATTCTGGAGATACCGTTGGGTTCGTATCGTCATTCTAGTTTCATGGACATATAATTTGTTATATTTTATAGATTTGTTTTTTTGCACGTTTTTCGGTGCAAAACGGCTCCGACACGGACACCGTTTTGACCCAAAATTACCTTTTTGCCCTTGTGTCCCAATTGGACCGTTGGGTAGGCTATCCTAGCTAATTTGACCATTTTGGACATGTTGGCGATGTTTATTTCATCGTCCGACAATGTTTGTTGATAGTTTCTCTGAGTTTAGTCTTTTTATAAATTAATTAATAATTAATTCTTATAATGTTCGTATTTCGGGATTAGTACAACGAAACTGAGATCAGTCAATTCCAGTGATCTCACATCGCTGAAATTGACAAGTTAGACACGTGAATCACTATAATAAGATTATCAACCTTACCGATAATCTCCTTATCTCGATTTGCGTGTCGTAAGTTTCGACGTACAAATAACGAAGTACACTTTATATTAGACTAGAATTGACCCTGATTGACCTAAGTTGACTGTAAGTCAACACTTGACCTAGTTTGACTAGATTATTGGCCGGAGTCGACCTAGAGTTAATTTGACTTAGAAGAACCTAGGATAATATAGATTGCCCGTAGAGATTCTTTTATTATAACTTGAACACCTTGTAACCTGTATTGCTTTAAATAGGACTCTGTGGCTTCAGTCGGACCCCCTATACTTATCAGCTGTTCAGGTTATCAGGCGAGTACATTCTCTGATCATTTCATATCCCGCTTAGAATTATTTTCTGTATTAAATTACTTTTCTTGTACTGTCACGTTGGTCACACAGATTGGTACTATATGGATCCCTTTTGAGATGTTATCCTTAGGAAGCATCGGGTACTCTATGTTCTGTGCGTTTCACTTACATAGCGTATCACTATGCTTCGTTGATTCTTCGATCACTTGTGACATATACTCTTATGATCACAGAGTCTTCCTGGAATCCTTATCCCATTTATGGGTCTACTATGTATCACCCTTCGGGGGCTACCACCCTTCGGGGGCTTATCACCTTTCGGAGGCTTATCACCCTTCGGGGGCTGTACATAGTATCATAACATAACCTGATTGGATCCTTGTGTATTGATTGGGGGTACGGAAGAGTAGAAGTGGACATGTGAATAATACACCAGTAGTGTAGTATCAGAATCTCTTCCATAGTGTAGCATCAGAATCTCCTATGCCATTTACATGTCTATATTGTACTCTTACTCACTAGCCACATGTTAATTCTCTATTTATAGTAGATATTTCTATTACAGCTCTCTCTCTGTTTACATACAGCATTCTTTCAGTACTTGTATCTTACTTTACTGCATGATTATATTTTCTAACCTGCTATGAACTGTTGAGATGTATTGTGCTCGCTCCTGTCCTGACTGGACCTGTTGATAAATTTTACAGATGGCCTGGAATTGCCTGCTAGCCTAGAGGAGACACAGTAGAGGTTGTTTAGGTAGTTATTTCATTTTGTCTGGAGTTGTATTTACCTTGTGGATTACTGTATTTGAGTTTTGAGATAAATTTCTGGGTTTTTGGATCTTAGACACTTAGACTTCTATCTCCTGTATCTCTTTGGATTTTATGTTTTATTTATCCTTATCATGCTCTACCTTAGATGTGATTGAGACTGTATCTGCTATGTCACCCCCATTCGGGGAGTATAAACTGCTTAGTATTATAATGTTAGATGATGTGACCTAGGACAGCGTTCTACCGTCGACACTGCGGCGTAGGCTGGGCGTTGTTACGTTCTCGTACCCAAACGGTGGGTGCGGGTCGTGACACGTTTTTAGTGGTGGCCCATGCAGGTCGAGACTAAAAGTGTAGTGGTATTCGAACTAGAGTACCACTACAGCCTGCAGTAGGATTAGAATATATTTTGAAGATACTCAATCACAGTTAGGAACCCTTGAAAGATTCCTGGGACGACCCTTGAGAATCTTGTTTAACTCCGATTTGAAAACTCTTTTTCCTTGATTTGATTTATCTTTACTTTCTGTCGTTGAATTTGATTTTGATGGATTATTATTGAATTTGAGTTTGTATTTATTGATTTTGATGAAGATTATAGAATTTTGAATCTTGATGTTAGCTGTAGCATCCGAGTTTGTATTTTGATGGATTTTATTCATTTTTGAATTTTGATGTTTGTTGATAAATTGATTTGTTTTTTTGGGTATTCATTGTTGATTTAATTTAATTTTTGGCAAGATAAAATTATATGGGCTAGGTCATCTAAGTTATGGAAATCTTGTCTTCTATAGTCAAATTAGCCAGCATGGTGAGGACATATAGTCTGATTTTGGATTTATTTCTCGGGTGTGGGAATTTAAGGTTTTTGCAGCCAAGCTAGCGGCATCGCGAAAATGTTAAATACCATGATTCTAGAAGTATGTGCCAAAGTCGAGGACTCTGTGATTATCGTAGCCTTGCTTACTAGTATGACGAGGATTTAGAGTACCATGATTTTTGGATAGACGCATATGATTATCAGATTGTACCTTAAATATTTTCGAACATGTTTTTGTGACTTTTGTTTCAGTCATTAAAAAAAAAGAACTATTGTTGTTCTGTTTTGTTTTGTTTCTCCTTGTTTACTTAGGAGTAGCTTTAGCTGTTTTATAAACCTTGTGTAACTTCTTACAAAATTTATTTCTTCTTAATACAATAAATCAATGATTTTGCTAGGCCTTATTTTGGATTGGTATTATAATTCTGGTTTCAAAAAAAAAATGGGTTCCTCTTTTAAACAGATAAGCAGAACAGATTCTATTATCATTCTTTTCCTGCCAATATTTTTATTACCATCATTCCTTGTCTTATATACCTGTCCTGATTATATCAATTCCGTCTCGTATCACATTCTGTCAGCTGTACTTGAACCCCTGAACCTTTATATCGTTTTTATCTGAGAAATGTTGAGGAAGTGACGTGAATCATCTAGGTCAAAAATGATGTAATTGGTTATCATATGATGATTTTGTAGGAATCAAAATGTTGGATGTCAAATATGAAAAAAAAAAATTGAAATGAAGATGTGGTAAAGGTTTAAAATGAAATCGAGGGATAAATGTTATCAATTTAGAAACAATCACAGAAAGTTGGTTACGAAAAATTCATGGATGTATTACAAAACTAATGAGGATGTTCAAGGTCGACCTAGTTTTGAGAACTTAGAAAATCTTGGTTATTGATTCTGGGGAAAACTTTTACTCTGAGGCGATGTAGAAATTTAGAGATGGAAAGGAAAATTTAATTGTATTCTGTGATTATGCAAACTGAACTAGATATTTTAAGAGGGTGACTAGAGACAGAGAGAACACAAGGGTTTTACGTTATAGAAATTATTTTAGATGATTAGAAGAAATTGTGGAATTCAAAAGGATAACATTTGAAGGTGAACGTTGAAGAAAAAAAAATATGAAGGTTGATTTATAGACAAGAATAAATTCGTGTGATATAGTGGTATTGGAGTTAAATTAAATACGAGACTTGATTTAAACAAATTCAAGGATTTCATAAACTGGATTTAGAGGTTTCGGATCTAATTTAAAACGAGGTGAAGGAATTTGAAATTTCGATTAAATGAATAAGTGTTGACTCCTAAAAAAAGGGGTATGTTTCATGGAAAATATTTTGGAAATTAAAAATTTTTTTTTGTCTATGGTGATCATGGTGAAGGTTTAGATGACTGAAGGTTATAAAATTTCGATGATAGTCATATGAAGGTTGATTTTCATATTGGGACTTGTGAGAAAAAAAAAGAATATGGTTTGGCAAATGATAAACTGATAGTATTAGAGAGGGATGATTTGCTGACTTCGTATGAAATCTTTTCATGTTTTCTCTAAAAAGGGTTTTTCAATATCATTGAATCCTAGTTTCCTTAATCACGACCAAATCGACTTCGATTATCCTTTCTTATCATATTTATATCTTGGGTTGTACTTAATTGAATTAAATTTGATTGTGACCTGAATCTCCATCCTTGTATGCTTGTTCTCAGACTTTGTTGAACTGTCCTCCATATTGCCCATATCTTAATTTCTCCAATTTGATCAACTTAGGTCGTATCGAGACTAAATATTCTTAATATGTATTGTGATTGGAATTTTCCATGGAATTGGCTTTCATTCTTTAACTTTGATTTTGATTTTTCTGAACCCTTTAAAGATAATGGGTAGTTACTTTTCTTTATTTTTATGATAAGTACCAGTTTTCATATAGGATGGTAGACTGCCTTACAGTTTTGATGGTTTGTTATTTTTGTAACTTTTGTTTAGCACCCTAGATTGCTTGTGTGTTTTGATACCCTATAACCTTTTGGTTAGCATGACTAGTATACCTAGATGAGACTTTCACTACCACCGTATGCCATGACCCTGTATGCCGTCCCTTTTGATGGTATGATTTGTTTAGGTTCTGGGACTTGATTGTGGGGGTTTGACCTAGAAGGATTACGAATATTTTAATTTCGAGGACGAAATTTTTATAAGGTGGGTAGGATGTGAGCACCCTAAGTTTTGGGTTGACTTTTTTTTCACTTTATTTTAATTTTCTGATTGATTTGATTTCGATAAATAATTTATTTTGTTATTTTTCCTTAAGTGTACTTTTCCGTGCCATTGATATTTGGAGTGTCAGGGATGTTCAACTCTGGAAATCTTCTTCACGAGTTTTGGAGTGGACGGGATTACCTTCATGATGGTATATAGTGTCCCATCCAAACTTGTTCCCTTGTGCTCTTTTTGCTTCGCTGAACTTCGGGTCGATTTAGACCATTTGATTATTATTTATTTTCTCACTCTTTTTCTTGATCATTATTAGCACGTTACCGTGACTTTTAATTTTGGAGCACAAGACCAGTTATTTTCTTGAAACCAACTCCTCATTGATGATCTACTCGAGACGCTCTTCACCCTTGACCTCCGTGTCCCACTCCGACACGCCATCTTCTGCTCCATTTGCTTCGCACAACTTTCCTGACACGTGACCCGATTTTATTTCACTCCACGGTATCACATTTATTTTTCCAACTTGATTTGTAGGTCCCCTGTCGACCAAAACCTGTCAGTCCCAACTGTGGACATGGCCCACATTGAGCCTACTACCCGTCCGCCACTTGTGTCCCATTTATTGGAATCTCCATGTACTACTTATTTACTCATGATCATCAACGTCTAATTTTAATTCGATTTTTGCACAATGTACGGTTTTGATCCAATCCGGCTCCACCGAGTCCAGCCCAGCTCCATGTTATTCTCCATCATGACGCCCTCATATTTTCTTGCCCAAAAATGTTAGTACTCATTCTACCCATTTTTTAAATATTTATTGGAAATTTTACTTGAATTAAATCCCTATAGGATAACCTATTTTTCCCTATATTTAACCATAGCCTTTTGATCCTCCTAATTGAATCCTACCCATCAATTTCCCTCCAACCCCTAGCAGCCAACTTGGTCGGCCCTAAAAACTATGGAGAGAATCTTCTTTTCTCTCTCCTCCCTCTCTCACATTTATTACTCTCTCTCTCTCTTTCTTTTACTGTAACGCCCCAGTCCCAAAATACATAGGACCAAGTACGTGAACATGCCAGCTGCACATATACGAAGAATACTCTAATATATAGAATCCTCGCATATGCACATAAGTTGTAAATAAATAATCGCAGGCCAGAATATCATATCTAATCTCATCACAGCTCAACACAGAAGATAATGAAGTCCAAATAAATAAATAAGAGTATCAAAAGATAGCCGGGTGAACAACTCACTCCAAACAGCTATGAAAAATAGTTCACAAGATAGGAGTCCGACCTCCGCAAAATATAAAGGAAAGAGATGCAAAATAATGTCTACAACTGTCTCAGATAAGAAATAGACTAAGAATCATAAGGCACTGCCTCGTCATCAATATAAAATAGCTCCAATGCCGCTCCGTACTCCTGTGGAAAATCCTCTAAACCTGGAGAGATAACCAGGTCCTCAGAGGGACGTAACAAGATACAAGAAAACACCATACCATAATAACTGTGATATATAATATGAAGAAAGAAATATGTATGCAATCAGGTGCCTAACCAGTCTACAGTGATAATGCAATAAGAACAAACCTTTGACGCATGGGCAGGATCAGGAATACCAGGAATCAGGACCGTACCTCCCACTGGAGATAACCGGCAATCAGGACCGTACCTCCCACTGGAGATAACCGGCAATCAGGACAGTGCATATATGACCCATACGTTAAGGAAATGTTCTTCCCACCCAATGCCTATTAGAGTCACATCCATGACTCATATGTTCCTCTAGTAACCGCCAAGTCTTCTAGCATGCAAATCTATTGGCAGTTACCCCTATCCGTCGCACGCTCCATACGTATCGGTGGCCAGCCGACTACGCGAAAACGTGTCCTACATGTGACTCACATCACGTGATACAACAAGTGTCAAGGCCGTATGAGATATACCAATACCTCGTCATCAGTGGGTGGTCAATAAACTAGGTCAATGCAAGAGAATAAATAAAGCAAGGAAGACGACTGATAGAGTCGCTTGCACCCAAGTGTGACTTGGACGCACAGTTAAAATATCACGAAACAATGCAGAAATAACAACTGAAAATAAGAATATAATAATCACAGAGTAGGGTGGCAAGGTATCTTACCTGGCGATGCAAAGTGGCAAGTCCAAAAGTAGCAAGTGTCCGCACCAAAAACTCACAAATCACAGATGACTCCAAACTCTGAAACAAACATCAAAAATGGTCTCGGTAAAGAAGATATACCTAGGAAACGCCTGTCCAAAAGTCAAATTCTGGAACAGGGGCAAAATCGTAATTTCGGGTCAAAACGATGTCTGCCGTTGGACCCGCTTTGCACCGAAACGCGTGCCAAAGTCTACGGTCTCTAAAGTCATCAAACTACATGTCTACGGTTTCAGTTTGAGGAGAGGAACTCAACGGTATGTCCAGTTTTGGATTCCGAGGAGCCGTGCACAAAATCGCCCGTTTGAGTGGGTCGCGGGCCCGCCAAAAGTGGGTCCCGATTCGACCTTCTCGGAATCAAACCAAACTTGGCATGTAGGACCAGAATTTCGATCCGGTCCTGTTGGCGCAAGTTTTGTCTCGATTCGACGACTGTACACAAAGTTATGGACAAGTTTGCAAAACGCCGATACGGGGGTATTTCGACGGATACACGTTGATTTTGTCGCACACACGCGACGAAACTGAGTTCCGTCAGTTCCCACATATCCGCAACATCCATACGCGTCTTTCGATGCGTATAACACGCGACCACGTCGTCCGGTTTGTCGGGACGACGTCGTATCGGACAGAAATTCAGAAATTTAATATTTTAGAAAACAGTTTTTCTCACAAGTTCAACATGGAATTAATATACACACAGAAATCGAAATACCAATCTACTAGTTACGTTTCCATCATGGTTAGGTTGTCTTCAAACATGTTCAATTAGTTTTTACAAAAGGTTAATGAACAGCGAGAAAAGTGGCCGACAAGTTGGCGTTTCAAAACAGTTTTCGGGATTCAGAAAAGTGGGTTTTTCTCCAACTTCGTCTCAATTTTTCGAGCAAGTTGGATGGCCATGTCAAAATCCACCTAGGGAATCTTGAATAGAGTCATGAGGGCTTTCTACAGAAATTTACGGATCTAAAAACGGACTAGAATCGAGAGAGAAATCAAACGGGGAAGTTGGGTACCTAGAGTGGGAAAACTGCTCCGTGGGTGACGCGGTGCTGACTTCTAAAGCTCCGTTCGTCGCGTACAAAGCTCCGTTGCTGGTGAAACGAAGTCGAGGACGAAGAGGGTATAATCAGCTTCAACTTTCGTTTTGGAAGATTAGGGTTTCGTTGTTTGTAGAGAAAGTTATATATATACTAAGTTATTTATAAAACCTATTACTAATGGGTTTAGGAGTAACCATCTATGTGGGCTTCGGGTTCCTACTGCTGCTGTTGCTGCGCGCAACTCTATGGGATGGTGGGGTCGGGCAAAATGGCAGCTAGAGCTGCTAGGGAAAATACATTGTGGGAGGGGTCGGGCCCCACCCCCTCTTCCCGCAGCTGCTGCTGCTTTGGGTAGGGTTCGGCCCACCACTCCAATATTCTTTTTTTTTTTTCTCTAAAGCAAACACCAGTGAAAGGCTGGCCGCCCACTCCTTCCTGAGTGTGGCCGAGCCACTGCTGCCTCTTTTTTTTTTTTTTTCTAATCTAATATATAATACTTATATATATAAATATATATATCTATATAGATTTATACCTTTTAAGCTATCAAAAATTCTAAAAAAATTCACAATAAATTCCTAAAAATACCAATAATTTCCTAAAAATTTCTAGAATTTATCTATACACTATATTTAATAGAAACATTAACTAGCACACATATAATAATGTATATATATATACACACATACTTTAATTAAACTAATAACTTAATAATAATTAATCCATAACAAATAAAAATACGTAACCAATTAATTTAATCTTTTAAAAATCAATAAAATTTTTGGGGGTTTACATCCTACCCAACTTAAAGAAAATTTCGTCCTCGAAATTAAACTAGGGTAGGGGGTTGAGGGATAAGTAGAGTGGTTTAAGGTGGGGATAGAACCGCACGATTTTAAAGTGGTACCTTGGGTTCATTCACCGTGCATCATCTAAAAATAAGTGAAAGACAAGGTCCATAAAGAATTCATAGACGATGCTATTGAGCACGAATACAAGGTCCATAGGCTATGAAATAATTCAGAGGAGAATTATCAAGGCGGTCGCGAATGAGACTCCGGGGACGAGTTTGACTATGTCTTCATCCACGTAGAATAATATGTGAGGCGAACCAAAATGCACTAGGTTGATCAGACCATCATGCACCGGTTCTGATTAGACAATATATTAGTGGGTGCGCACCCAATAAATCATGTCATGATCAAGTTCGATGAAGAATAAGCTTGCAAAACTAGGCTATAATTGCGGTGTTAGTCAAAGTGGTCAAGGTATGTACGCGGGATTGGTGATTGGAAGGAAACCATAATTTGTTCAAGAATCTTAGCTGTGTCCGGTGTTCGTGCTTATCCAATCATTCTACAGTCTGATTTCTAGACTAAACTAATGGGGTATGGATCTTATGTCAAGCCATGATAATAGGAAATATTGCAATTAAAATTGTACCTGCTATGACTTCTCCTTCTACTCCCACATTTTTCACTGCCAGCGAGAAGGCCTGTCCATAGTTCTGACTGAGGTCCCGAGCTCTAGTCCTGTCGTGCTGTATTGGCTGGGGAAGTAATGGTAGGCTAGGTGATCCTGCTACTGGTCCGGGTGCTGGTAGTGCTGGAACTGTCGGTCTCGGGGCCTGCTGGGCATAAACTAGTGACTGCTGCTCTGGACACTCTCTCATCTTGTGTTATAGCGAGCCACATCTCAAGCATGCTCCAAGTCGAGTTCTGCAGTCTTTTTGGAGATGTCCTGGCTTTCCACAGAAATTGCAAATAGGCTTCTGATAAGGAGCAGACCTCTCATGCTGCTGTCCTATAGCCCTTCTGATAGGTCCACTCTGTGTCGATCCCGTAGGTGCAGTTGCTAGTGTATGGCGTCTCGGGGTCTGCTGCTGCTCCTTGCGAAGAATCTCCTGAGCACGAGCTTCTTCCAAGACAGCTGAATGGGAGACACGAGACTGAGTAGTCGTATATGACTTGAGCTCTGGTGCAAGCCCCTGGTGAAATCTCCTCGCCTTCTCTAACTCGGTCGAAATCAATCCCGCACCAAATCGACTCAGGCGATTGAACTCCGAGTCATACTCATCAACTGACATGTTCCCTTGCTTCAGATGGAGGAACTGGTCGTAGAGACCGTCTCGAACATGAATAGGGAAGAATCTTTCATAAAATAAATCATAGAACTGCTTCCAGGTGATCCCGGTGCCTAATCGTCTTTCTTCTGCCTTCCACTAGTGGTGTGCATTGTCTTCTAACAGTAAGTCCACTGCTGTCATCCAATGTCGTGCTGGCAACTGGGATGCCTTCAGTAGCTTCTCGGTGCTAATAAGCCACTGTGACACCTCTAATGGCTTCTCCGTCCCTCTAAAGGCCTTGGGGTTCATATCTGTGAAATCTTTGATAGCGCCTTCGTAGGGTTGCAGAGCCGGTGCCGGTACTGGTGCTGGAGGTGGTGGTGGAGGTCTAGCCATAGCTGCCATCATCGTCTGTCTCATCAGCTCAGTCTGCTGCCACTGAGTCTGCATCATGGCATACATAAACTGTGTAGTAGGGCTCCCATCAGTCGGGGGAGGAGGCATCTGTGGGCCCGACTGTGGCACAAACTGCTGAGGGAATGGTGGTAGAGGTGGTACCGTCCCCCCTAAGGGTGCTGCAGGGACCTGTCCAATTTGATTGGCTGGGGGAGCTTGAGTCTCTTGGTGCACCGTTGTTGGAGGTGAGGCAGTCTGCTGCTGTCCCGACTGGTATGGTGTTACTGGAGTCATCGGAGGATTCTGTCCCTCCGGGTTGGCCTCTTCGCCAGATGTAAGGGCCAAGGCAGAAGAATGTCCGCTTCTTAGATTCATACTGTTGGCACGAAGAATAATAGGACGATATTAGAAAAGATTAGATATGAAGTAAATCGAATAATCAAGGAAGTTTCGAAAAGATTGGAAGTCAAGAGGTAGTAGTAGTTCTGGATGAGATAATCCTATTCCTATATGCAGGCTTGTTGGGCACAGTTATGTAACCCAACAATATACTCTGACCTACATGGGCCACCACAAAAACATGTAACGCTCCAGTCCCAAAATACATAGGACCAAGTACGTGAACATGCCAGCTGCACATATATGAAGAATACTCTAATATATAGAATCCTCGCATATGCACATAAGCTGTAAATAAATAATCGCAGGCCAGAATATCATATCTAATCTCATCACAGCTCAACACAGAAGATAATGAAGTCCAAATAAATAAATAAGAGTATCAAAAGATAGCCGGGTGAACAACTCACTCCAAACAGCTATGAAAAATAGTCTCACAAGATAGGAGTCCGACCTCCTCAAAATATAAAGGAAAGAGATGCAAAATAATGTCTACAACTGTCTCAGATAAGAAATAGACTAAGAATCATAAGGCACTGCCTCGTCATCAATATAAAATAGCTCCAATGCCGCTCCGTACTCCTGTGGAAAATCCTCTAAACCTGGAGAGATAACCAGGTCCTCAGAGGGACGTAACAAGATACAAGAAAACACCATGCCATAATAACTGTGATATATAATATGAAGAAAGAAATATGTATGCAATCAGGTGCCTAACCAGTCTACAGTGATAATGCAATAAGAACAAACCTTTGACGCATGGACAGGATCAGGAATACCAGGAATCAGGACCGTACCTCCCACTGGAGATAACCGGCAATCAGGACCGTACCTCCCACTGGAGATAACCGGCAATCAGGACAGTGCATATATGACCCATACGTTAAGGAAATGTTCTTCCCACCCAATGCCTATTAGAGTCACATCCATGACTCATATGTTCCTCTAGTAACCGCCAAGTCTTCTAGCATGCAAATCTATTGGCAGTTACCCCTATCCGTCGCACGCTCCATACGTATCGGTGGCCAGCCGACTACGCAGAAACGTGTCCTACATGTGACTCACATCACGTGATACAACAAGTGTCAAGGCCGTATGAGATATACCAATACCTCGTCATCAGTGGGTGGTCAATAAACTAGGTCAATGCAAGAGAATAAATAAAGCAATGAAGACGACTGATAGAGTCGCTTGCACCCAAGTGTGACTTGGACGCACAGTTAAAATATCACGAAACAATGCAGAAATAACAACTGAAAATAAGAATATAATAATCACAGAGTAGGGTGGCAAGGTATCTTGCCTGGCGATGCAAAGTGGCAAGTCCAAAAGTAGCAAGTGTCCGCACCAAAAACTCACAAATCACAGATGACTCCAAACTCTGAAACAAGCATCAAAAATGGTCTCGGTGAAGAAGATATACCTAGGAAACGCCTGTCCAAAAGTCAAATTCTGGAACAGGGGCAAAATCGTAATTTCGGGTCAAAATGATGTCCGCCGTTGGATCCGCTTTGCACCGAAACGCGTGCCAAAGTCTACGGTCTCTAAAGTCATCAAACTACATGTCTACGATTTTAGTTTGAGGAGAGGAACTCAACGGTATGTCCAGTTTTGGATTCCGAGGAGCCGTGCACAAAATCGCCCGTTTGAGTGGGTCGCGGACCCGCCAAAAGTGGGTCCCGATTCGACCTTCTCAGAATCAAACCAAACTTGGCATGCAGGACCAGAATTTCGATTCGGTCCTGTTGGCGTAAGTTTTGTCTCGATTCGACGACTGTACACAAAGTTATGGACAAGTTTGCAAAACGCCGATACGGGGGTATTTCGACGGATACACGTTGATTTTGTCGCACACACGCGACGAAACTGAGTTCTGTCAGTTTCCACATATCCGCAACATCCATACGCGTCTTTCGATGCGTATAACACGCGACCACGTCGTCCGGTTTGTCGGGACGACGTCGTATCGGACAGAAATTCAGAAATTTAATATTTTAGAAAACAGTTTTTCTCACAAGTTCAACATGGAATTAATATACACACAGAAATCGAAATACCAATCTACTAGTTACGTTTCCATCATGGTTAGGTTGTCTTCAAACATGTTCAATTAGTTTTTACAAAAGGTTAATGAACAGCGAGAAAAGTGGCCGACAAGTTGGCGTTTCAAAACAGTTTTCGGGATTCAGAAAAGTGGGTTTTTCTCCAACTTCGTCTCGATTTTTCGAGCAAATTGGATGGCCATGTCAAAATCCACCTGGGGGATCTTGAATAGGGTCATGAGGGCTTTCTACAAAAATTTACGGATCTAAAAACGGACTAGAATCGAGAGAGAAATCAAACGGGGAAGTTGGGTACCTAGAGTGGGAAAACTGCTCCGTGGGTGACGCGGTGCTGACTTCTAAAGCTCCGTTCGTCGCGTACAAAGCTCCGTTGCTGGTGAAACGAAGTCGAGGACGAAGAGGGTATAATCAGCTTCAACTTTCGTTTTGGAAGATTAGGGTTTCGTTGTTTGTAGAGAAAGTTATATATATACTAAGTTATTTATAAAACCTATTACTAATGGGTTTAGGAGTAACCATCTATGTGGGCTTCGGGTTCCTACTGCTGCTGTTGCTGCGCGCAACTCTATGGGATGGTGGGGTCGGGCAAAATGGCAGCTAGAGCTGCTAGGGAAAATACATTGTGGGAGGGGTCGGGCCCCACCCCCTCTTCCCGCAGCTGCTGCTGCTTTGGGTGGGGTTCGGCCCACCACTCCAATATTCTTTTTTTTTTCTCTAAAGCAAACACCAGTGAAAGGCTGGCCGCCCACTCCTTCCTGAGTGTGGCCGAGCCACTGCTGCCTCTTTTTTTTTTTTTTTTTTTCTAATCTAATATATAATACTTATATATATAAATATATATATCTATATAGATTTATACCTTTTAAGCTATCAAAAATTCTAAAAAAATTCACAATAAATTCCTAAAAATACCAATAATTTCCTAAAAATTTCTAGAATTTATCTATACACTATATTTAATAGAAACATTAACTAGCACACATATAATAATGTATATATATATACACACATACTTTAATTAAACTAATAACTTAATAATAATTAATCCATAACAAATAAAAATACGTAACCAATTAATTTAATCTTTTAAAAATCAATAAAATTTTTGGGGGTTTATATTTACTATTTGTTCTACAAACCACAACACAACAAAACCAACAACACTTCAACAACAGCAGCTTCCACTCCCACATGGCCCGACCCCCACTCCGGCGTGGCCGAGCCACCACCCCCAGGCCGTCGGCCACGCTATCACAGCCCTCTCCTCCATTCTCCTCCATCTCCTCCTCCTTCCTCCTAACCATAATCACCATCACCACCTATCATACATCATCACCACCATCAATCGCCGCTGTGGCCGTACGACACCGCCCCCCGCCGCGCCAGGCCGCGCGCCGCCGCACGTTTGGCTGACAGCAAACGCGGCCAGCAGCAGTAGCTGCAAACGTTGCACAGTCGCGCCACTTGGCCGGTTTGCGGGCGGCCACCGCCGGCGCCGCCGCCGCCGTTGTAAGCCCCTGATTTTCAAAAATTTTTAAACTAGTATTAATTAATTAAATGTCATTATTGGTTTTAAAAATATTTTAATATGATTTTAGGAATTTTCTAGAATTTTTAAATGAATTTTAAATGAGTTTTAAATGAGTTTTAAATGAGTTTTAAATACAAAAATATTATTTTGTAATTTGTTTAAATGTTTTAATAGCATTTTGTAATTTTTCGAATTGTTTGAATAGTGTTTTGCAATTTTTAGATTAGTTAGTATATCAGTTTGTAATTTAGGAAATGTTTTTATTTAGGTTATGCAAATTCAATTTTGCATTTAGTCCTAGAAAATCTATTCTGCAAAACCCTATTTCCTGAGGACCTAACTGCTAATTACCCAAAACCCCCCCTGGCCAGTCACTCTCTCTCTCTCCTCTGACTCGATGCTGCCCCGACCGACTCACCGACGCTGCCCCCGCCGAACCCGGCTGCCCCCACCGCCCTCTTTTCCTATAAAACACTCCCCCTCTCCCTCTGAACTAAACCCTAACCCTAAATCTCCTCCACGACTAACCGCTGCCCCGCTCTTCCCCGACGAACCCCTAAACCTAACCCTAACTCCGGCGACCCCCAGCGCCGCCTCTACGCCGAGCACCACCGCCAACCACCACCACCCCTACGTTCGCCTTGACGAGACGCGCCCAGCGCCACCGAAGCGCCGCGACGCCGACGCCTCCACCGCCCGCCAGCTCGTTCGAAACCCCCTCCCCAAATCGGACACGTGAGTAGCATGACTCAAACCGTGTCGTACGTGTCTCGAACCCACGTATGTGGTTCGCCAGGACACGGGGACCCTCGTCCCATACTCGGACTCGTAGATGGACGCTCGTGCGTGTCGTGCATAGCACGGACACGCTGACTCTGTGTCCCAAATTGTCCGAACACAGGGTCGAGTTTTATTATTTTTTTTCATGTTAATTAATTCTAACCTAAATAAATGTATTAAAAACCTATTTCTAACAGACGGACCAAAATGGCCCACTGGCCAGCGGCTGCAGTATTAAATCCCCCCCCCCCCCCCCCCCGCTGGCTCAGGTTCGAGCCCCCCCTGCTGCTGTATTCTTTTCTTTTCCTTTTTCCTTTTCTTTTTTTCTTTTTCTTTTTGTTTTTATATATAATTATATATATATATATGTATACATATATTTGTATATATGTATATATGTATTATTATACATAGTATATTTATATATATATAGTTGCTGTTTTTATATATATATATATATATATGAATATACTTCATTATTTTATGTATGTGTATATATATATGTGTATTATGTATACATATATATTTATGCATATATATTTCCTTATGTATATATATTATTATATATATACTATTATATATATATATATGTATACATTAATTTTGTATATATATATATATATGTTATATAGATAAGTATTTTCTTATATGTATGTATATATACATATATTTGTATATATATATATATATAATATATAGTTGAGCATTTTCCTATATATAAATATCCCTATATTTATATAAATATATATTATTTCCTATGTGTATTTTACTTAGCTTAGTGTAAATTATTTATATAAAATAATGTTCATACTTTTATAGTTACTATGTAAAACTTTACCTTATTAAAATATTAATATTTATTTTGCATTTCTACCACTTAGTATTTTCTGTATATTTAAATTACTGCAACCATTTGTTGTCCAAGTCTAGCATGGGTATTTGGACTCAAATGTATTTTCACACATTCAAGACCTGTACAAGTCATATTGGACTTGATTCATGGCCTTGGGTCCTGTATTTGAACTTTGGTTCAAATTATATACATGGACAAAATACACAGATAATTAATTATTGTGTGCATTGCTGTTTTTGATTTTCTAAAAATACTTAAAGTATTGCTAAAATTATGGAAAAATAGTTTTTAGATACTATGTTAAGTTGGCTAATTTAGTATAATTTTTGTAGTATTTAATTTACTGTTTTGCCACTAATTTGGCATATGAAACCAAAACTCATTTTCTGTATACTTAGGAAAACTGATTTTTATAAAATATTTGTACTGGATAATAAATTCCAGAAAAATTATAATAAATTTCTATGATTAACAAGGATCACTTTAGTACTTTACTTTAAGAAAAACTAGACATTTTGTCTATCTCTAAAATTGTTAGAACACAATGATCTTTTGATTTATTTATTGATTAATTACGACTTGTAGCTTTTTGTGTTATTTGGAGTTTTAGTCGTGTTGAACCCCATCCCTCACTAGTGTAAAGACCCTAGAAAGTTAGTTAACATAGTGTGTCACCCCACATTGGTCTCCTATGCCAAGTCATCATTATTGGCTAGGTGCCCAGTCACAAGTCGTGTCGTACCAATTAGTGTCCTAGTGTCTTAGCTTAGTGTAAAACTAAGTTGTTATATTTACTTCTACAATGACGAGCTACCAGACATCCATAGTATTGTTATCGCAGCTTGTTTTGTTTTGCTTTGCTAGAGGCAAGTACTTTCTACGAACTTTACATATTGTCACATAAAATGAACTGCAAACCCCACCATGTTACATGCTGATCCTTGGGGTAGCAAGTTAGATCTCTACATGTTGTACTTTCAGTTACTACCATGCTTAGAACAGTCTTGATGTATCTCTCACATGATTAGAATATGGGTTATGGGAAAACTGATAGTAGAGTACGTGATCATACCCCTCTTCAGTACCGAACAAAGTTACATTTTATATGATACTGCGCCGTAGGCCTTACTCTCCAAGCTGTATTTGTACGTGTGTACATATATCGCCTTTACACTTGTACGTATGTACATTTTATTTACATTGTGCCTCAGTACATTGTACACCTATTGACCGATCACGTACCTGCTACAGTTTTAAACATTACATATACATCTGTCTTTATGACATATGTGTCCTTGCCATGATAGACTGTGTGATGCCATGCTTTCCAGTTATTCCTCTCATGTTCATTTCCATATTTCATATGCTAGTTTGCTAGATTTAGTACTTGCTCCCGTCCTGACAGGATAACGTTGTAGGTATACTTACTGAGGAGGAGTTGCTCTGTGATTCGTATTATGGAGTCACTGCCGAGGACCCGGTTTTGCCATACGAGGATGTTCCTGCGGGGAGACTCGTCTAGTTTGCTTAGCTGCTTGGGATACTTAGTGTAGTCATGTATTAGACTATACCATTTTGTAACTGGACATGTATCCAGTTTTACATTTCAGTTTACTTGTACTTGGATATTTTACTATATACGACGACTTTTGTGTTTGGAGCATTTATGATTCTTCTTCACTTATAGAACTGTTAGCACATTTAGTCTTGTCTTGTTATCTTTAGAACAGCTTACTGCGCTTTATCTTAAGCGTAGGCTGGACATGGCTCGGCCCGGCCCAACAATTTGGGTAACGGGTCGTGACATGTTTTTTTGGCGGCCCATGCAAGGTCCTGACTAAATTGTTTGGTTACGTTATTGTGCCAAACATGCCTGCAATTAGGAACTTAAGGTAATTAGACAACATTAGGAAAGACGCTTAGAACACCTAGAGGAATGCTAGGATTGCAACATAGGAAATACATCACATATTTGCTATTATAATTAGATTTTCTTGCCTATGATTGCTTACTTTAAACAAACCCTTATGCGTCCTTGTTACCTTTATTTTAGATGGTGCTTACTCGTTCATCCCAGTATGTTACCCCCGAGAATGGGGCCCTCCTTATCCAGTCAGCTGACCGGTTGACTGATACACCTCCACCTACCACATTTCCCCACTCCACAGATCCACAGACCCAGATACCACCTTCCACATCCCAGGCCCGGCAGGACCCGATACTTCTACCACCCCCTATCACTATACCCACCCAGGCTTCCGTCACTCTCGACGGGACCCAGCTGCTCACACTGATCCAGGGGTTCCTAACAATCCATCAGGAGCAGACTACCCTACTCCGCCAGAGCATAGAGCGTTCTGAGGGACGTTTCGTGGACCCACCACCTGTAGAGCCACGGCAGAGAGCGGGGACGGTCAAGGAATTCATGGGTCTGAATCCCAAGAAGTTCTCAGGGACTGAGGGCATAGTAGTAGCTGATGACTGGCTAGATTCTGTAGAGAGGAAGCTTCTGGGAGTTAGGATGCCGGATGACCTTCAGGTCGAGGCAGCAGGATTTCTGCTGATAGACTTAGCCGGAGTCTGGTTCAGGAATGAGCCGTTGTTCGCGAGAGGTAGAGCCACCTGGGACCAGTTCAAGACCCAGTTCAAGAAGAAATTCTTCTCGACCACTGCTAGAGTAGCCATGGGGCTACGATTCCAGAACATCCAGCAGGGGAACCGTTCTGTTGATGACTATGCGGGAGAGTTTAGTCGCCTGAGCCGTTTTGCTCCTAGCCTGGTTGCTGATCCAGAGGAGATGACCCGTAGGTTTTGCCATGATCTAGTTCCAGACATTGGCATTCTTATAGTGGCGAACGGTACGACTGACTACTACCAGAGCCTAGAGTTAGCCCGGAGCATTGAGGAGCGTCTTCTGTCTAGCAAGAGGCCGGCTTCTGTACATCATGAGGGACCGTCCAAGCGTCAGGCTTTCCAGCAGAGAGCACCGACGCCACCCCAGCAGACTTACCATCCCCCTACACCGCATCGTCAGACCCCGCCAGTTAGAGCCCCGGGACCCCGACATCAGCAGCAGCAGCAGAAGGGAGCCATATGTTCTTTCTGTGGAAGACCAGGGCATGAATTCGTCGTCTGCAGGAAGAGGTTAGGGCAGTGTTTAGCTTATGGGTCTGCCATCCATCAGATTCGGGACTGCCCAGTAGCCAAGGGACCCCAGGGGAAGACTTATAGCCTAGTCCTTGAGCCGGAGCCGGAACAGGTTTCGGGAGGTTAGTTTTGATCGTAGCCTTAGTCATTTGTTGCATTGCTTGCTATGTTAGACTATTGTAGGGTCTTCAATCCTTGTGAATTTCGAGGACGAAATTTTTCAAGGAGGGAAGACTTGTAAGCCCCTGATTTTCAAAATTTTTTAAACTAGTATTAATTAATTAAATGTCATTATTGGTTTTAAAAATATTTTAATATAATTTTAGGAATTTTCTAGAATTTTTAAATGAATTTTAAATGAGTTTTAAATGAGTTTTAAATACAAAAATATCATTTTGTAATTTGTTTAAATGTTTTAATAGCATTTTGTAATTTTCCGAATTGTTTTAATAGTGTTTTGCAATTTTTAGATTAGTTAGTATATCAGTTTGTAATTTAGGAAATGTTTTTATTTAGGTTATGCAAATTCAATTTTGCATTTAGTCCTAGAAAATCTATTCTGCAAAACCCTATTTCCTGAGGACCTAACTGCTAATTACCCAAAAAACCCCCCTGGCCAGTCACTCTCTCTCTCCTCTGACTCGACGCTGCCCCGACCGACTCACCGACGCTGCCCCCCGCCGAACCCGGCTGCCCCTACCGCCCTCTTTTCCTATAAAACACTCCCCCTCTCCCCCTGAACTAAACCCTAACCCTAAATCTCCTCCACGACTAACCGCTGCCCCGCTCTTCCCCGACGAACCCCTAAACCTAACCCTAACTCCGGCGACCCCCAGCGCCGCCCCTACGCCGAGCACCACCGCCAACCACCACCACCCCTACGTTCGCCTTGACGAGACGCGCCCAGCGCCACCGAAGCGCCGCGACGCCGACGCCTCCACCGCCCGCCAGCTCGTTCGAAACCCCCTCCCCAAATCGGACACGTGAGTAGCATGACTCAAACCGTGTCGTACGTGTCTCGAACCCACGTATGTGGTTCGCCAGGACATGGGGACCCTCGTCCCATACTCGGACTCGTAGATGGACGCTCGTGCGTGTCGTGCATAGCACGGACACGCTGACTCTGTGTCCCAAACTGTCCGGACATAGGGTCGAGTTTTATTATTTTTTTTCATGTTAATTAATTCTAACCTAAATAAATGTATTAAAAACCTATTTCTAACAGACGGACCAAAATGGACCACTGGCCAGCGGCTGCAGTATTAAATCCCCCCCCCCGCTGGCTCAGGTTCGAGCCCCCCCCCTGCTGCTGTATTCTTTTCTTTTCCTTTTTCCTTTTCTTTTTTTCTTTTTCTTTTTGTTTTTATATATAATTATATATATATATATATATATATATATATATATATATATATATATATATATATATATGTATACATATATTTGTATATATGTATATATGTATTATTATACATACTATATTTATATATATATAGTTGCTGTTTTTATATATATATATATATGAATATACTTCATTATTTTATGTATGTGTATATATATATGTGTATTATGTATACATATATATTTATGCATATATATTTCCTTATGTATATATATTATTATATATATACTATTATATATATATATGTATACATTAATTTTGTATATATATATATATATATATATATATGTTATATAGATAAGTATTTTCTTATATGTATGTATATATACATATATTTGTATATATATATATATAATATATAGTTGAGCATTTTCCTATATATAAATATCCCTATATTTATATATATATATTATTTCCTATGTGTATTTTACTTAGCTTAGTGTAAATTATTTATATAAAATAATGTTCATACTTTTATAGTTACTATGTAAAACTTTACCTTATTAAAATATTAATATTTATTTTGCATTTCTACCACTTAGTATTTTCTGTATATTTAAATTACTGCAACCATTTGGTGTCCAAGCCTAGCATGGGTATTTGGGCTCAAATGTGTTTTCACACATTCAAGACCTGTACAAGTCATATTGGACTTGATTCATGGCCTTGGGTCCTGTATTTGAACTTTGGTTCAAATTATATACATGGACAAAATACACAGATAATTAATTATTGTGTGCATTGCTGTTTTTGATTTTCTAAAAATACTTAAAGTATTGCTAAAATTATGGAAAAATAGTTTTTAGATACTATGTTAAGTTGGCTAATTTAGTATAATTTTTGTAGTATTTAATTTACTGTTTTGCCACTAGTTTGGCATATGAAACCAAAACTCATTTTCTGTATACTTAGGAAAACTGATTTTTATAAAATATTTGTACTGGATAATAAATTCCAAAAAAATTATAATAAATTTCTATGATTAACAAGGATCACTTTAGTACTTTACTTTAAGAAAAACTAGGCTTTTTGTCTATCTCTAAAATTGTTAGAACACAATGATCTTTTGATTTATTTATTGATTAATTACGACTTGTAGCTTTTTGTGTTATTTGGAGTTTTAGTCGTGTTGAACCCCATCCCTCACTAGTGTAAAGACCCTAGAAAGTTAGTTAACATAGTGTGTCACCCCACATTGGTCTCCTATGCCAAGTTATCATTATTGGCTAGGTGCCCAGTCACAAGTCGTGTCGTACCAATTAGTGTCCTAGTGTCTTAGCTTAGTGTAAAACTAAGTTGTTATATTTACTTCTACAGTGACAAGCTACCAGACATCCATAGCATTGTTATCGCAGCTTGTTTTGTTTTGCTTTGCTAGAGGCAAGTACTTTCTACGAACTTTACATATTGTCACATAAAATGAACTGCAAACCCCACCATGTTACATGCTGATCCTTGGGGTAGCAAGTTAGATCTCTACATGTTGTACTTTCAGTTACTACCATGCTTAGAACAGTCTTGATGTATCTCTCACATGATTAGAATATGGGTTATGGGGAAACTGATAGTAGAGTACGTGATCATACCCCCTCTTCAGTACCGAGCAAAGTTACATTTTATATGATACTGCGCCGTAGGCCTTACTCTCCAAGCTGTATTTGTACGTGTGTACATATATCGCCTTTACACTTGTACGTATGTACATTTTATTTATATTGTGCCTCAATACATTGTACACCTATTGACCGATCACGTACCTGCTACAGTTTTAAACATTACATATACATCTGTCTTTATGACATATGTGTCCTTGCCATGATAGACTGTGTGATGCCATGCTTTCCAGTTATTCCTCTCATGTTCATTTCCATGTTTCATATGCTAGTTTGCTAGATTTAGTACTTGCTCCCGTCCTGACAGGATAACGTTATAGGTATACTTACTGAGGAGGAGTTGCTCTGTGATTCGTATTATGGAGTCACTGCCGAGGACCCGGTTTTGCCATACGAGGATGTTCCTGCGGGGAGACTCGTCTAGTTTGCTTAGCTGCTTGGGATACTTAGTGTAGTCATGTATTAGACTATACCATTTTGTAACTGGACATGTATCCAGTTTTACATTTCAGTTTACTTGTACTTGGATATTTTACTATATACGACGACTTTTGTGTTTAGAGCATTTATGATTCTTCTTCACTTATAGAACTGTTAGCATATTTAGTCTTGTCTTGTTATCTCTAGAACAGCTTACTGCGCTTTATCTTAAGCGTAGGCTGGACATGGCTCGGCCCGGCCCAACAATTTGGGTAACGGGTCGTGACAGCCGTGGTCGGCGTGGCCGACCCCCCGTTGGCCGAGCGCATCCCCGGGACAGGCCCCATGGCCATCGTCCCTCTTTTCGACGTGTATTGGAGGCGATTCGTGCGTTTTGCACGACATCCCGTCGTGACGAGCTCGGAAACGAAGCTGAAATATCGCCCCGTCGCAGCGACTTTGCACGCATTTTTTCGGAGATCCGACCGTTGGATCAGCAATTTCTTCGCTCTGTCACAATCTCGGTATATCCACCTTCATCCCTGTCAATTTTCGTCCGTTATTTTTATCGTTTGATACATCAAAACCTGCCACCAAGTTGACCGTTTAAATTGTATTAAATTTGGACAGTTTCGCGGGGCCAACTTCGTCAGTTTGTATCTCCTCCACCGCAGCTCTGTTTGGCGTGCTACTAGTTCCTGTGCGAAGCTGGTATAACCCTCTTACTACCCCTCCAGTTTCGTTTCATTGTGAGCTTGTTTGATTGGTTGAATTCGACGCCAAAGTTGGCCGTCCGAATTCGTAATTTCCAACTTGTAAAATTCTATCTTTGAACACGGGACTCCAGATTTCATTTCTGATACCACCATTAGACTTGTGGCGTCATTTTGGCATATTTTCATATAAAATTTGTTAGATTTGGAGAACGTGGGCCCGGATACGTTTTTCGGTGGAAGGCGGGTCCCACATTCTGGGTCAATGGGACTTTTTGACGCCGGCTCATCGGAATCCAATTCCGGATATACCGTTGAGTTCGTATCGTCATTCTGGACTTGTTGACATATAATTTGCTAGATTTTGGTGGACATTGGATCCGGCACGCATTTCGGTGCAAGTCGGATACCAATATCCGGGTCAACGGGTCATTTTGAGATCGGCTCATCGGAATCCAATTTCGGAGATACCGTTGAGTTTGTATCATCATTCTGGACTCGTTGATAGGTAGTTTGCTGAGTTTTGAGAACATTGGCTCCGGCACGCATTTCTGTGCAAACCGGAATTCCAAGTTCTGGTCAACGGGCCAAATTGAGATCGGGTCAACGGAATCCAATTATGAAGATACCGTTGGGTTCGTATCGTCATTCTAGTTTCGTGGACATATAATTTGTTATATTTTATAGATTTATTTTCTTGCACGTTTTTCGGTGCAAAACGGCTCCGACACGGACACCGTTTTGACCCGAAATTACTTTTTTGCCCTTGTGTCCAAATTGGACCGTTGGGTAGGCTATCCTAGCTAATTTGACCATTCTGGATACGTTGGCGATGTTTATTTCATCGTCCGACAATGTTTGTTAATAGTTTCTCTGAGTTTAGTCTTTTTATAAATTAATTAATAATTAATTCTTATAATGTTCGTATTTCGGGATTAGTACAACGAAACTGAGATCAGTCAATTCCAGTGATCTCACATCGCTGAAATTGACAAGTTGGACACGTGGATCACTATAATAAGATTATCAACCTTACCGATAATCTCCTTATCTCGATTTGCGTGTCGTAAGTTTCGACGTACAAATAACGAAGTACACTTTATATTAGACTAGAATTGACCCTGATTGACCTAAGTTGACCAGTTGACCGAAAGTCAACTGTAAGTCAATACTTGACCTAGTTTGACTAGATTATTGGCCGGAGTCGACCTAGAGTTAATTTGACTTAGAAGAACCTAGGATAATATAGATTGCCCGTAGAGATTCTTTTATTATAACTTGAACACCTTGTAACCTGTGTTGCTTTAAATAGGACTCTGTGGCTTCAGTCGGACCCCCTATACTTATCAGCTGTTCAGGTTATCAGGCGAGTACATTCTCTAATCATTTCATATCCCGCTTAGAATTATTTCCTGCATTAAATTACTTTACTTGTACTGTCACGTTGGTCACACGGATTGGTACTATATGGATCCCTTTTTGAGATGTTATCCTTAGGAAGCATCGGGTACTCTATGTTCTGTACGTTTCACTTACATAGCGTATCACTATGCTTCGTTGATTCTTCGATCACTTGTGACATATACTCTTATGATCACAGAGTCTTCCTGGAATCCTTATCCCATTTATGGGTCTACTATGTATCACCCTTCGGGGGCTACCACCTTTCGGAGGCTACCATCCTTCGGGGGCTTATCACCTTTCGAAGGCTTATCACCCTTCGGGGGCTGTACATAGTATTATAACATAACCTGATTGGATCCTTGTGTATTGATTGGGGGTACGGGGGAGTAGAAGTGGACATGTGAATAATACACCAGTAGTGTAGTATCAGAATCTCTTCCATAGTGTAGCATCAGAATCTCCTATGTCATTTACATGTCTATATTGTACTCTGACTCACTAGCCACATATTAATTCTCTATTTATAGTAGATATTTCTATTGCAGCTCTCTCTCTGTTTACATACATTATTCTTTCAATACTTGTATCTTACTTTACTGTATGATTATATTTTCTAACCTGCTATGAACTGTTGAGATGTATTGTGCTCGCTCCTGTCCTGACTGGACCTGTTGATAAATTTTACAGATGGCCTGGAATTGCCTGCTAGCCTAGAGGAGACACAGTAGAGGTTGTTTAGGTAGTTATTTCATTTTGTCTGGAGTTGTATTTACCTTGTGGATTACTGTATTTGAGTTTTGAGATGAATTTCTGGGTTTTTGGATCTTAGACACTTAGACTTCTATCTCCTGTATCTCTTTGGATTTTATGTTTTATTTATCCTTATCATGCTCTACCGTAGATGTGATTGAGACTGTATCTGCTATGTTACCCCCATTCGGGGAGTATAAACTGCTTAGCATTATATTGTTAGATGATGTGACCTAGGACAGTGTTCTACCGCCGACACTGCGGCGTAGGCTGGGCGTTGTTACGTTCTCGTACCCAAACGGTGGGTGCGGGTCGTGACACGTTTTTAGTGGTGGCCCATGCAGGTCGAGACTAAAAGTGTAGTGGTATTCGAACTAGAGTACCACTACAGCCTGCAGTAGGATTATGATATATTTTGAAGATACTCAATCACAGTTTGGAACCCTTGAGAGATTCCTGGGACGACCCTTGAGAATCTTGTTTAACTTTGATTTGAAAACTCTTTTTCCTTGATTTGATTTATCTTTACTTTCTGTCGTTGAATTTGATTTTGATGGATTATTATTGAATTTGAGTTTGTATTTATTGGTTTTGATGAAGATTGTGGAATTTTGAATCTTGATGTTAGCTGTAGCATTCGAGTTTGTATTTTGATGGATTTTATTCATTTTTGAATTTTGATGTTTGTTGATAAATTGATTTATTTTTTTGGGTATTCATTGTTGATTTAATTTAATTTTTGGCAAGATAAAATTATATGGGCTAGGTCATCTAAGTTATGGAAATCTTGTCTTCTATAGTCACATTAGCCAGCATGGTGAGGACATATAGTCTGATTTTGGATTTATTTCTCGGGTGTGGGAATTTAAGGTTTTTGCAGCCAAGCTAGCGGCATCGCAAAAATGTTAAATACCATGATTCTAGAAGTATGTGCCAAAGTCGAGGACTCTGTGATTATCGTAGTCTTGCTTACTAGTATGACGAGAATTTAGAGTACCATGATTTTTGGATAGACGCATACGATTATCAGATTGTACCTTAAATATTTTCGAACATGTTTTTGCGACTTTTGTTTCAGTTATTAAAAAAAAAGAACTATTGTTGTTCTGTTTTGTTTTGTTTCTCCTTGTTTACTTAGGAGTAGCTTTAGCTGTTTTATAAACCTTGTGTAACTTCTTACAAAATTTATTTCTTCTTAATACAATAAATCAATGATTTTGCTAGGCCTTATTTTGGATTGGTATTATAATTCTGGTTTCAAAAAAAAATGGGTTCCTCTTTTAAACAGATAAGCAGAACAGATTCTATTATCATTCTTTTCCTGCCAATATTTTTATTACCATCATTCCTTGTCTTATATACCTGTCCTGATTATATCAATTCCGTCTCGTATCACATTCTGTCAGCTGTACTTGAACCCCTGAACCTTTATATCATTTTTATCTGAGAAATGTTGAGGAAGTGACGTGAATCATCTAGGTCAAAAATGATGTAATTGGTTATCATATGATGATTTTGTAGGAATCAAAATATTGGATGTCAAATATGAAAAAAAAATTTGAAATGAAGATGTGGTAAAGGTTTAAAATAAAATCGAGGGATAAATGTTATCAATTTAAAAACAATCATAGAAAGTTGGTTACGAAAAATTCATGGATGTATTACAAAACTAATGAGGATGTTCAAGGTCGACCTAGTTTTAAGAACTTAGAAAATCTTGGTTATTGATTCTGGGGAAAACTTTTACTCTGAGACGATGTAGAAATTTAGAGATGGAAAGGAAAATTTAATTGTATTCTGTGATTATGCAAACTGAACTAGATATTTTAAGAGGGTGACTAGAGACAGAGAGAACACAAGGGTTTTACATTATAGAAATTATTTTAGATGATTAGGAAAAATTGTGGAATTCAAAAGGATGACATTTGAAGGTGAACGTTGAAGAAAAAAAATATGAAGGTTGATTTATAGACAAGAATAAATTCGTGTGATATAGTGGTATTGGAGTTAAATTAAATACGAGACTTGATTTAAACAAATTCAAGGATTTCATAAACTGGATTTAGAGGTTTCGGATCTAATTTAAAACGAGGTGAAGGAATTTGAAATTTCGATTAAATGAATAAGTGTTGACTCCTAAAAAGAGGGGTATGTTTCGTGGAAAATATTTTGGAAGTTAAAATTTTTTTTTGTCTATGGTGATCATGGTGAAGGTTTAGATGACTGAAGGTTATAAAATTTCGATGATAGTCATATGAAGGTTGATTTTCATATTGGGACTTGTGAGAAAAAAAATGAATATGGTTTGGCAAATGATAAACTGATAGTATTAGAGAGGGATGATTTGCTGACTTCGTATGAAATCTTTTCATGTTTTCTCTAAAAAGGGTTTTTCAATATCATTGAATCCTAGTTTCCTTAATCACGACCAAATCGACTTCGATTATCCTTTCTTATCATATTTATATCTTGGGTTGTACTTAATTGAATTAAATTTGATTGTGACCTGAATCTCCATCCTTATATGCTTGTTCTCAGACTTTGTTGAACTGTCCTCCATATTGCCCATATCTTGATTTCTCCAATTTGATCAACTTAGGTCGTATCGAGACTAAATATTCTTAATATGTATTGTGATTGGAATTTTCCATAGAATTGGCTTTCATTCTTTAACTTTGATTTTGATTTTTCTGAACCCTTTAAAGATAATGGGTAGTTACTTTTCTTTATTTTTATGATAAGTACCAGTTTTTATATAGGATGGTAGACTGCCTTACAGTTTTGATGCTTTGTTGTTTTGTAACTTTTGTTTAGCACCCTAGATTACTTGTGTGTTTTGAAACCCTATAACCTTTTGGTTAGCATGACTAGTATACCTAGATGAGACTTTCACTACCACCGTATGCCATGACCCTGTATGCCGCCCCTTTTGATGGTATGATTTGTTTAGGTTCTGGGACTTGATTGTGGGGGTTTGACCTAGAAGGATTACGAACATTTTAATTTCGAGGACGAAATTTTTATAAGGTGGGTAGGATGTGAGCACCCTAAGTTTCGGGTTGACTTTTTTTTCATTTTATTTTAATTTTCTGATTGATTTGATTTCGATAAATAATTTATTTTGTTATTTTTCCTTAAGTGTACTTTTTCGTGCCATTGATATTTGGAGTGTCAGGGATGTTCAACTCTGGAAATCTTCTTCACGAGTTTTGGAGTGGACATGATTACCGTCATGATGGTATATAGTGTCCCATCCAAACTTGTTCCCTTGTGCTCTTTTTGCTTCGCTGAACTTCGGGTCGATTTAGACCATTTGATTATTATTTATTTTTCCACTCTTTTCCTTGATCATTATTAGCACGTTACCGTGACTTTTAATTTTGAAGCGCAAGACCAGTTATTTTCTTGAAACCAACTCCTCATTGATGATCTACTTGAGACGCTCTTCACCCTTGACCTCCGTGTCCCACTCCGACACGCCATCTTCTGCTCCATTTGCTTCGCACAACTTTCCTGACACGTGACCCGATTTTATTTTACTCCACGGTGTCACATTTATTTTTCCAACTTGATTTGTGGGTCCCCTGTCGACCAAAACATGTCAGTCCCAACTGTGGACATGGCCCACATTGAGCCTACTACCCGTCCGCCACTTGTGTCCCATTTATTGGAATCTCCATGTACTACTTATTTACTCATGATCATCAACGTCTAATTTTAATTCGATTTTTGCACAATGTCCGGTTTTGATCCAATCCGGCTCCACCGAGTCCAACCCAGCTCCATGTTATTCTCCATCATGACGTCCTCATATTTTCTAGCCCAAAAATATTAGTACTCATTCTACCCTTTTTTTAAATATTTATTGGAAATTTTACTTGAATTAAATCCCTATAGGATAACCTATTTTTCCCTATATTTAACCATAGCCTTTTGATCCTCCTAATTGAATCCTACCCATCAATTTCCCCCCAACCCCTAGCAGCCAACTTGGCCGGCCCTAAAAACTATGGAGAGAATCTTCTTTTCTCTCTCCTCCCTCTCTCACATTTATTACTCTCTCTCTCTCTCTTTCTTTTACTATTTGTTCTACAAACCACAACACAACAAAACCAACAACACTTCAACAACAGCAGCTTCCACTCCCATATGGCCCGACCCCCACTCCGGCGTGGCCGAGCCACCACCCCCAGGCCGTCGGCCACGCCATCACAGCCCTCTCCTCCATTCTCCTCCATCTCCTCCTCCTTCCTCCTAACCATAATCACCATCACCACCTATCATACATCATCACCACCATCAATCGTCGCTGTGGCCGCACGACACCGCCCCCCGCCGCGCCAGGCCATGCGCCACCGCGCGTTTGGCTGACAGCAAACGCGGCCAGCAGCAGTAGCTGCAAACGCAGCACAGCCGCGCCACTTGGCCGATGTGCAGGCGGCCACCGCCGACGCCGCCGCCGCCGTGGTCAGCGTGGCCGACCCCCCATTGGCCGGGCGCATCCCCGGGACAGGTCCCATGGCCATCGTCCCTCTCCCCGACGTGTATCGGAGGCGATTCGTGCGTTTTGCACGACGTCCAGTCGTGACGAGCTCGGGAACGAAGCTGAAATGTCGCCCCGTCACAGTGACTTCGTGCATATTTTCCTGGAGATCCGACCGTTGGATCGGCAATTTCTTCGCTCCGTCACAATCTCGGTATATCCACCTTCATCCCTGTCAATTTTCGTCCGTTAATTTTATCGTTTGATACATCAAAACCGGCCACCAAGTTGACTGTTTAAATTGTATTAAATTTGGACAGTTTCGTGGGGCCAACTTCGTCAGCTTGTATCTCCTCCACCGCAGCTCCGTTTGGCGTGCTACCAGTTCCTGTGTGAATCTGGTATAACCCTCTTATTACCCCTCCAGTTTCGTTTCATTGTGAGCTTGTTTGATTGGTTGAATTCGACGCCAAAATTGGCCGTCCGAATTCGTAATTTCCAACTTGTAAAATTCCATCTTTAAACACGGGACTCCAAATTTTATTTCTGACACCACCATTAGACTTGTGGCGTCGTTTTGGCATGTTTTCATATAAAATTTGTTAGATTTGGAGAACGTGGGCCCGGACACGTTTTTCGGTGCAAGACGGGTCCCACATTCTGGGTCAACGGGACTTTTTGACGTCGGCTCATCGAAATCCAATTCCGGATATACCGTTGAGTTCGTATCGTCATTCTGGACTCGTTGACATATAATTTGCTAGGTTTTGGTGGACATTGGATCCGACACGCATTTTGGTGCAAGTCGGATACCAATATCCGGGTCAACGGGTCATTTTGAGATCGGCTCATCGGAATCCAATTCTGGAGATACCGTTGAGTTCGTATCATCATTCTGAACTCGTTGACAGGTAGTTTGCTGAGTTTTGAGAAGATTGGCTCCGGCACGCATTTTCGTGCAAACCGAAATTCCAAGTTCTGGTCAACGGGCCAAATTGAGATCGGGTCAACGGAATCCAATTCTGGAGATACCGTTGGGTTCGTATCGTCATTCTGGTTTCGTGGACATATAATTTGTTATATTTTATAGATTTGTTTTCTTGCACGTTTTTCGGTGCAAAATGGCTCCGACACGGACACCGTTTTGATCCGAAATTACCTTTTTGCCCTTGTGTCCAAATTGGACCGTTGGGTAGGCTATCCTAGCTAATTTGACCATTCTGGACACGTTGGCGATGTTTATTTCATCGTCCGATAATGTTTGTTGATAGTTTCTCTGAGTTTAGTCTTTTTATAAATTAATTAATAATTAATTCTTATAATGTTCGTATTTCGGGATTAGTACAACGAAACTGAGATCAGTCAATTCCAGTGATCTCACATCGCTGAAATTGACAAGTTGGACACGTGGATCACTATAATAAGATTATCAACCTTACCAATAATCTCCTTATCTCGATTTACGTGTCGTAAGTTTCGACGTACAAATAACGAAGTACACTTTATATTAGACTAGAATTGACCCTGATTGACCTAAGTTGACCAGTTGACCCAAAGTCAACTGTAAGTCAACACTTGACCTAGTTTGACTAGATTATTGGCCGGAGTCGACCTAGAGTTAATTTGACTTAGAAGAACCTAGGATAATATAGATTGCCCGTAGAGATTCTTTTATTATAACTTGAACACCTTGTAACCTGTGTTGCTTTAAATAGGACTCTGTGGCTTCAGTCGGACCCCCTATACTTATCAGCTGTTCAGGTTATCAGGCGAGTACATTCTCTGATCATTTCATATCCCGCTTAGAATTATTTCCTGCATTAAATTACTTTACTTGTACTGTCACGTTGGTCACACGGATTGGTACTATATGGATCCCTTTTTGAGATGTTATCCTTAGGAAGCATCGGGTACTCTATGTTCTGTGCGTTTCACTTACATAGCGTATCACTATGCTTCGTTGATTCTTCGATCACTTGTGACATATACTCTTATGATCACAGAGTCTTCCTGGAATCCTTATCCCATTTATGGGTCTACTATGTATCACCCTTCGGAGGCTACCACATTTCGGAGGCTACCACCCTTCGGGGGCTTATCACCTTTCGGAGGCTTATCACCCTTCGGGGGCTTATCACCTTTCGGAGGCTTATCACCCTTCGGGGGCTGTACATAGTATCATAACATAACCTGATTGGATCCTTGTGTATTGATTGGGGGTACGGGGGAGTAGAAGTGGACATGTGAATAATATACCAGTAGTGTAGTATCAGAATCTCTTCCATAGTGTAGCATCATAATCTCCTATGCCATTTACATGTCTATATTGTACTCTGACTCACTAGCCACATGTTAGTTCTCTATTTATAGTAGATATTTCTATTACAGCTCTCTCTCTGTTTACATATAGTATTCTTTCAGTACTTGTATCTTACTTTTCTGCATGATTATATTTTCTAACCTGCTATGAACTGTTGAGATGTATTGTGCTAGCTCCTGTCCTGACTGGACCTGTTGATAAATTTTACAGATGGCCTGGGATTGCCTGCTAGCCTAGAGGAGACACAGTAGAGGTTGTTTAGGTAGTTATTTTATTTTGTCTGGAGTTGTATTTACCTTGTGGATTACTTGTATTTGAGTTTTGAGATGAATTTCTGGGTTTTTGGATCTTAGACACTTAGACTTCTATCTCCTGTATCTCTTTGGATTTTATGTTTTTTTTATCCTTATCATGCTCTACCTTAGATGTGATTGAGACTGTATCTGCTATGTCACCCCCATTCGGGGAGTATAAACTGCTTAGCATTATATTGTTAGATGATGTGACCTAGGACAGCGTTCTACCGCCGACACTGCGGCGTAGGCTGGGCGTTGTTACGTTCTCGTACCCAAACGGTGGGTACGGGTCGTGACAGATCCAGTCAGGAAAGGAGCAAGTACGAGTATGTACCTCACATTTCAAATAATAACGAAAAAGTGCAAGCTAAACAGTTGAAACAATATTTTCCAGCAATTTAACAATTCAATATTTGAAACAATGTGATTTGAATATGTAACGTCTATGACCGGCTTGGGTTGTACAATAGCATCCTAGCGACGCGATACGGCTTATCCCCGTGTGTAAGAGGGGTAAGCTCGCACAATAACAATATGCAATATGAGGGGTATCATAAACGCTACACTATTCTCCCAATATCCCCACAATCAATATCAATCAATATTTGAACCCTATGAGAGGGTTCCGTGTAGCAATGTGGTTTAAACATGAAACTTGACAATAACTAATTAAAATATAAGATAGCATAACCGTAACTTGCCTCTGTTTGTATGACTGGATCAGGATGTCGGCACTGGAGAGGAAGTCAACTACGTCCTCGAAATCCTACAGTTGAGAATCCTGACTTAGAAACATAGGAAGTCATATCTAGGTGTGCTAGTTGCAATTTCTAGAAACAAACCCTAGTCAAGTTTTGAGTTATTAATTAATCTACCGAAAACTGTCTAACGTCGCGAGCTACATTTGTTGTCATTTAATTGGATAAGCCAGTTACTGGTTTAATTGGAGAAGATAGCAACTACCGATTAATTGGCAAAACTTTGTATTTTAATAATATATATAAAACTAAATTTCTTTAAATGAAAAAACATGAATTTATTAATTTATTAGTAGTCGGTATTTATTTTATTTAATGTGAGAAATCCTTATTAATTTTATACAAAAATAATTAATATCCAATTTAATTATGCGCCTAGCTACGCAAACAACAACCAAAAAATAAAATAGAAAACCTAAGCTACACAATTACAGTGCCACAGAAAATAAAAGAAAAGCTGGACTTATGCCCTTACAACAATTTAATTAAATTAAATTAATAAGGCTGAGGCGAGCTCTGAGTGCCGTGAAACGGTCCAATCAGAAGGCCGAGGCCCTGCACCCAAGATACTAAAAGCCAGTAACCAGTTCTAAAGTAGAATATAATTAAATTTATGAAAGATGGTGTCTCAGACTTGGTCATGCAATCTCACGTTGCTAGGCTTACGCCTTAACGTACAGGAAATCCTGTAGCGTTTGCGTTTCGTCGAGGCTCATCCGACCGATACGGTCGTCGCCTACAGGGGATACAGAAACTAACCAACCAACACTTTAAACCAAATCAAAACCAATGAAACCATTTGCAAGGACGAGGATTTTAGAAAATAGGTTTTGATATACAAAAATTACTGAACTTATAAAATATCATTTTTAAATACTTTTTCGAAAATTTGGGCAGCACCTCCTTTGTAACTAGGACCACCTAGCCACGGGGCGATACTGATCCACCACACAAAATGAAACGTCCCAAACCAGAGAACACCAATCTCCAACAAAAATGAATATCCAACCCAAAAGCCAACCACAGCATCCAAATTAAATATAAGCCACAGAAGCTATAAATAAACTCAAGCGTAATTAGTCTACAGCGAATGACCAACATAAGAGCAAAACATAGATACCATGAACGTCCAAACTAGGAAATAAACCCACAGCACACAGTATACCAAAGAGAAACTACGCCGCGACGTAACCAACAAAACCGCGTATCCCCTAACGCAACAATATAAAATGCCGATCCCCGTAACGGGGTCGGGACCGCATCATCACCGACTAACTACGAGAGGGACACAGGAACACGGGATTATACCTCGAGTGCTCGGCTAGAGCTCTCAGATGTAAAATAGGAATAGAAAAATATCCACGCGGATCAGTTCAGGACAGTACTGGAAGTGCGGACAGCGGCTCGGTTCAGGATGGGCCGGGAACAACGGATCGGACAGCAGAACAGCGATGTCACGGCCGCGGGGCACGGGGACAGCAGATCGGCCGCTGGATGGGTGGCGCTCGGACGGGCGGTGCCGGAACAGCACATGGGAACGAGTCAGTGGGATCCGGCCGATGGGGGCTGGAGGGGTCGGCGAAGCGGGGGCCATGCGAAGGGGCACTGCCGGCCGGGGGCCTCGGGACAGCGACGGGGGAGCCGTGGGTGCAGCGGCGGGGAGTGCCGCGGGTGCAGTCGGCCAGGGACGACAAGGGTTGGCCGCGGGGTGGTCGGGCGGTCCGGAGGGATGCGGGAGGCGGAGGTCGCTGGAGGCGGTCGGATGGAAAGGTGATGGTGGTGGGTTTGAAGTAAAAGGGGAGGTTCTATGGTTAGAGAGGAAGAAGAGGAATAGAGGGAATGGTGATGGTGGCGTGTAGAGAAGGAAAGATAGAGAGATGGTGAGGGATTTGATGCTGTGAGAAGTGGTAGGGGGAGATGAATGGTAGAGAGAAAATTTAGGGAAAAGTGAGAACGTGGGAGAGAAGTAGTGGGATCTGGTGAGTGGCTGTGGGTTGAGGGGCTCACAGCTAACGATGCAGAGATGAACATGAAATAAGAATGTTGGTTATGTTATGTTTATGCTAATTCTTGTCTTATACAGGGATGGACCGTCGGCTATGGTAAGAATCACTGAACAATGATACGTTTGTTGCTAAGTTTCTTGAACATGAGTTGCTTAACGAGAATAACATGTTGTAAATAATTGCTATATCCCGTTCAAAAAAACATTTGATAATCGTGCTTTTCATTGACCCTGAGAATGTCTTGAATAAGATAAATGATTATAGCTTATGAAACATGCTGTGCACTTCACAAGAATGACTAGTCCCTTGTATGCTTGAAAGAAATGAAATGAACTGTAGCTTTTCAAAGATGTTTTCAAAAGATGAAATCTGACTCTGAATATGCATGAAATGAACATAGGTAAAAGTATCAAGATCACATCACAAGAAATATTTTTTTTATTAAATGAATTAGTGATCGTTTCAAACAAATGTAGCCCTTTGTTTACAATCACCAGTATGCTGATATACTGACCCATCATCAGTCTGCATGCAGGCGCAAGACGCATCGAGAAGGATAGTCTGAAGCGATAGCCCGAGCCTCATCCCCAGGAGCCAGAAATCAAAAGAGATGCCAAGAGATGAACATCTGTTGCAAAGAGTTGGTTTTATATAAAAATGGATGTAATGTACGGAACAGGATCATTATAATCTGTAAAGTTCTGAGAGAATGTAACCATTGTATCAGAGAGAATCGAGAGCTTGTAATCTGTTCAAAAGAAAATCAATTAAGAGATTATTTTTGCTAACTTGTGTTCAATTATATTCCGCAATCTATCCGCTGCTAAATTCAAATATTTGTAATATGTTCCACTGCGTATTGTCTATCTTGTCTATTATGTCATTGTACAGGTCTTGGCCTTATGCAAGCGCAACTTAGGCTTGCACGGTATCACGCCTAAGCGAGGACGAATGGTCTCACAGAGTCCGAAGCGAGGACGAAAGGACTCTGCTGGATCGGAGCGTAACACCAGGACCGGCCCGCAATTTTTTTTAAACACAACAGCTGGCCCGCATAGGCCCGGTCAGCCCGGTTTAACTTTTTTTTTAGTTTTTTAATTTCTTTTGACCGTTTGGATGTTTTTACCAAATTACCTCCATTATATAACACTTTTTGACCTTTTTGGGGGTATTTTGGTCGTTTTGTCAAAAATGACCAAAAAAACCTTCCCAACAACTTTATTTGGAGGGTAGGGGTAATTTGGCTTCAAAAAAATCCTATAAATATGCCATAAATCTCATTTTCCAAACACAAACTATTCTAACCATCACAAAAAAAAAAATCAAACTCACGAGAAGGTTTCAAGAAATTTTTGTAAGCAATTTCGGAGCTCTACGACTTTCCGATCAAGCTCCCAACCTCGATCTAATTCTTTTTTTCTTCCCTTCCTCTTTTTTTATTTTTTTATTTTACATTTACAAAATAATTTTCTTTCTTCCCTCTTACTCTGTCACGACCCGCACCCACTGTGAGGGTACGAGAACGTAACAGCGCCCAGCCTACGCCGCAGTGTCGACGGTAGAACGCTGTTCTAGGTCATGAACTATAACTAACATAATATGAATACTCTCCATAAGGAGGCCAACACAGAGGTACAACTCAATCACAATCTAAGGTAGAATGTAGCATGATGGAAAATAGATAAGAAATCCTCAACTGAGATACAGCAGAAAGAAATAACAAGTCTCAACATCTCTAAAATATACAACTCTGAAAATAAGACAACAGCTAAACATGAAAAGAAAGGACAGTCTAAGCTATCTACACTATACAAGGTATCATCCTGAGCAGCTGCTTGAACCTCCCCAGGGGTCCAGGTTGCGAGTGTCATCTAGGCAAGCTCCAAGTAAGGGGTGCAGGGTTCCTCATCATCCTCTGTAAAATTTTCAACAGGTCCAGTCAGGACGGGAGCGAGCACAATACATCTCAACAGTTCATAGCAGATTAGAAAATATAATCATGCAGTAAAGTAAGATATAGATACTGAAGAAAATGTAGTATGTAAACAGAGAGAGAACTGTAATAGAAATATCTACTATAAGTAGAGAGCTACCAGTGACTAGTGATTCAGAGTACAAAGTCGACATGTGAACGGCTTGATTTGTACATGGCTATACTAAAGAGGCGTACATGGCTATTCTACTTTGGAATTGTTCACATGGCTATTTATACTCCTCCGTACCCCCTAACTAATACACAAGGATCCAACCAGGTTATGTTATGATTCTATGTAACAGCCCCCGAAGGGTGGTAAGCCCCCAAAGGGTAATATGCCCCCAAAGGGTGATAAGCCCCCGAAGGGTGATATGCCCCCAAAGGGTGATAAGCCCCCGAAGGGTGATATGCCCCCAAAGGGTGATAAGCCCCCGAAGGGTGATATGCCCCCAAAGGATGATAAGTCCCCGAAGGGTGGTACATAGTAGTCCTATAAATAGGGATTCTGATAGACCCAATAAATGGGATAAGGATTCAGAGAAGACTCTGTGATCATATGAGTATATGTCACAAGTGATCAAAGAACCAAAGAAGCATATGATACGCCATGTAAGTGAAACACACAGAACATAGAGTACCCGATGCTCCCTGAAGGGATAACATCTCAAGAAGGGATCCATATAGTATTAATCCGTGTGACCAACGTGACAGTATCAAGTAAAATAATTTAATACAGGAAATAATTCTAAGCAAGATATGAAATGATCAGAGAATGTACTCGCCTCGTATCTGAATGTCTGAAGTAAATGTACTGTCCGAGATGAGATACCTGACTCCTAGTTAGAGCAACACAAGTCAAAATGTATACAGGGGATGACAAATGTAATCTACTATGCATCTGCATGCTGTCTAGGTCAAACTAGACCAAAGTCAACTCTCGGTCAACTCTAGTCAACTAGACTGGTCAAACTAGGTCAAGCCTAAGCCAAACAAGTCTAACAAGTCTCACTAGGCCTAACCAAGCCTAGTCTAGCAATCACACACCAATCACAAGGCTATACAAGCCAAACACATCAAGCCACACATCAAGAGTACATTCACATTGAACTATAATCAATATTGTATAATGAGAGAGAAAGGGTTGCATGTATTGCTATGTGTGTGTGTGAACATGAAGGTGCACAACAAAGGGGAAAATCAAACACTAGTTATAGATTACACTAGAACATGGCACAAGTTAACAAGGTTACATCTATTTTTATCATGGAAATCATCAGAGGAGGGTTACATGGCATGGTGGTTTACATATAAAATCTGAATTTAACTAGCATCTTAAATTAAGGGTTATGGGTTGCATTATATACAGGCATTCAATTAGGCACTCTATATTAGGCTAACAATATTTGGCTATATACATTACACTCACATTACATAGAAAATACTATATTGATTTCAACTTACCCTTTCACTTTACTCTATCATTTTACACATTCACATATTCATATACATAGATATATATAGAAAAGCTATATATATAGGCACATACATATATATAGAGAGAGAAAGAGAGGTAAAAGAGTAAGTGAGTATGTGTGTGTTTGGCATGTGTGAAAGGATGTGTTAATGTTCTAAAATTTAGTGATAGGTAGGTGTATGTGACATGGGATACATGATGTCAAAGGGTGTATGAATGAATGTGTGTAAAAGGTTATATGTTAACTCAGTTTATAGAAATACATACATACATACTTACATTGTATACATGCATACATACATATCATGTATATTATATTACATGATACATACATGTATACTTGTATTATATTATACATACATTCATGCATATTAGATACTTGTATTTATATTAACATATTGCAAACATTCATTTCATTCATGCATCTATACATTACCTACATGTTTTATACATATGAATACATTGTATATCATTCTTTCATTCATGCATTTATGCATTTCTTATATGCATTATATTAATTGCATTCCTACATGCTTGCATTCAACCATATACATACATTAATGTAAAAAGAATATATATCATATATATATTATTTCATTCATCTAACATATCATGCATTACATACTCTATATTCATTTAATATCCATACTACATAGGCTCATAGGTTACACAAAATGCATATATCGTATAGTCACTCTTCTACTTCAAATCAATACTGTACCAATTGGGCCTTCACTAAATTCTAGGATTGCATTATGTTGTAGCTCATCGTGTTAGCTTTCCGAAACTTTAAACGGATCGCATTTTCGTGTCCGGAAGCTCCCGGAATCGCGAAAATACCGAAACGCGTTCGTCTTTCATACAGCTGACACTCAAACAATTCTACAGAAAGTTTTAAAATGAATTTGGCTTATTAAAATATATATTTGGAAATCTAGCTTCGATACGCTTCTTTTAAAAAAAACGGAAGGTTAATTGGAGTTATGAGCTAAAAGTTATGGCATTTCTAAGTTGCTCTAGCTACTAAAAATGTGGATAAAAATTATGACGAATTTAGGTAGTTTGAGACAAAAGAAACACAAGTATATAACATAATATATCAAGAAGTCACTCTCTACACTAATATATATATATGAGACACTATAGAACACATCTCCAATACAAAAATATGAGATTAAACATGTAATAATTCATTCATACATAACAACAACACATAGTGTGTCCAAATTTGAGGTTTTCCCACATGGACACAACCACAACACAAAGGACACTCCTATGACCTCCAAATGGATACGAAATGGACACAAATGGAGATACAATCATGGAGGTCATTCCTATGGGTTCAAAATAGACCTATATGCATGAGGAAATGAAAAGGAAAAGGGATTTATACCTCCCGGTAGATCGAATCGAAGAAAAGCCTTCCCGGAGTGACACCGACGCGTAGAGATTCCAAAAGGACACGAACGAGCTCCGAATCCTCCCAAACTTTGGTAGCTTCCTCCTTGGCTAGAATGGAGAAGGAAAGAAGAAGATTTGGTGGCAAAATAGAAGGATTTGGTAGAGAAATTGCTAGGGATTGCTCTCTAGAAATTTGGAGAAGAACAAGAGAGAGAGTGTGGATGAGAATAATGAAATGAACTTGAGCCTATCCTCTCCCAAAGTGGCTGGCCATATGGGGCTATTTGTCCTATTATGATAAGGTCCAAAATGCCCCCACTAACCTATTCTATTAGTATTAGGAAAGGGCTAATTGGTTGGGGCTAAATTAGTCATTCTAAAGTCTCTAATCACACTAACCTTATCCATAATAATTAGTCTAACCTCTAACTAAAATATTTCTATCATGTGGGCCATGGCTAACTAATGTGTGGGTCCACTAAAGTCAACACTACCCCCGGGTCAACACAAAATCACAAGTCATAATTTAAAATTGTTTTAAAATGATTAAAAATCACCAAAAATCATAATATAAAATAATTATCAATAAATAATAATTATAATTACAAAATTTCAAAATTACCTTCATTTGGAAAACTGGGTGTTATATACTCTTTTTTGAGAAAAAAAAATTTTGGTTTATTTTATTTTCGGTATCATCCCCCTCTTCTAAATTATTTTTATTTGTCTTTTAAAATGACCGGACAAGGTTCAAACCAACCTACTGACGCTGTCGGACAGACTTATGAATATTTTAATACTTTTTTAAGGAAAATCCTATTTATGAGGATTTAATTGGTTCACCTCCTGAAGTTGCTAGTTCTATCCAAAATGTTGTAAGAGGAAAAAAAAATAATGTATTGGAAATTGTTTGTTACACTTAATGAAATTAATCCTGATGGCTCACTTGTTTTAGATTATAAAGGAGAACCAGTTCCGTACTCGACACAATGCAAGAAATATTCCAACATATACAAACGAAAGAAGGGAGGTGGAGGGGAGGTGGCACGGGTACCATATCAAGACACCACAAAACCTGCTACGGCCTGGACACAATTCCGGCATCCCAAACCCAGATAAGTTTTGGAGGTGCCACGGGTTCTTCAATGAGTACGTTTTTTCTATTCCGCTGCTCGTCATAAAACTGAATTAACTAAATATATTATTGCTGATGAACTTCCATTCACTTCGGGTGAAAGTGCATCTTTATATGATTATGTCACAAGTTATTTAAATTCATGTTTTAGTAAAGTTGCTAGAGGCGCACTACTAAAAAAGAGGCTAAGAGACTTTTTACTGAAAAGAAAGCTACTTTAAAAGAAAGTTTGTCGCATATTAGTAAAATAGCTATTACTTCTGATATTTGGACAATTAAGCAAAATTATGCCTATATCATGGCACACTACATAGATTCACAATGGATGTTGCAAAAGTGCATCATTTGTCTAAAAACTTTGAAATTTTCACACACGTGCTTTGTAATTGCAGGCGATATTTCAAAACACGTGCGTGAATATGATATTCACCATAAAATATTTTTTGTATCTTTTGATAATGCTAGTAATAATAATTCTACAATATCTTCATTGTCTTTACCATTTCAGCCCATTTTAGAAGGTAGATTATTGTATGTTAGGTATGCTTGCCACGTTATTAACTTAGTTGTAAAAGAATGCCTCGAATTTTTTAGTACACATTTAGAGAGTCTTAAACAATGTTTACACAGCTTGAATACGTCTCCAAGTAGGCAACAAGCTTTTAAAGCCACATGTGCACATTTTAGTATTCGTTTTAGAAGATTTGTTAAGGATGTACCACATAGATAGAATTCGACATATTTAGTTTTGAAATCCGCAATTCCCTTTAAGGATGTTATTATATATTTTTTTGCAATGTGGATCACAATTTTAAATATCGAGTAATTGATGATGATTTGATAGTTGCTTCTTCTATTTGTGAAATTTTATAAACTTTTTACAATGCTACATGTACTCTTTCTGTTGTTTATTATCTCACTGCTTGTTTAGCTTTACGAAAACTTTGTAACATGTCTTACTTATTTTCCAAATATAGAAATGTTTCTAATTTTGACTTTGTTGTCAAAAATTTGGAAGCTAAATTCAATAAATATTGGGTGATGTACCTCTTTTATATATTGTTTGGCTTCTATTTTTGATCATACGATCAAATTAGATGGCGTAGAGACTTTGTTATATGACTTTGCAGAAAACATGAATGTTGATGTTAGTGACTTGAAAATAGAACTGAGGGTAGTAGATTAGTAATACTTTATGTAGACAAAGTGTCGACCCGACCAACTCAAGTGGGTACTAGTAGTAGCTATGGCTTGGCGTCTAAGTTATCACAAAAATAAAGAGATTTTATCTCTTGAGTTGGTTGGGGTTTGTTAGAGATTGACTTATCTTATGGATAAGAACTCAAAGATTTAGTTTATCTTATTTTGATTTTTTGTACTTTATAAATAGTTTTGTAATTTCATAAGTTATGGATCGAAGAATTGAAAATGAGAAATCTATTTTGAGTTTATATAGTGCGATGCCAAAACCTTAAAGTGGATATCTCTACCTTAGTTGCTTCTCCGCTTTCGAAGTTGACGTCTTCAACGTAGCTTCTCTGCTTTCGATCTTCAACGGTAATCATAATATTATTTTACATTTCTATTATAATTTTTGAGACAAATTTATAATAGTTGTTGTTCACTCTTCAATTAAAGCTTTCGCACCCAAATATTCTCAGATCTCTAATTTTATATTAATAATTTATTTTTGGGCCTTCGTCCTGCGTCAAATTGGTACCAGAGCCAAACCTTGATTTAGAAATAGTTCAAGAATGTCTACACAAAATTTCTCACAACAACTTTGTGCGATAATCGATAATATATATGATAATATGTTTACTGAAATAAAAAAAAGGTGTTTGAAGAATTTTTTAATAGAAATAAAATAAAAACTATTGCTAACAATGATCCTATATACATAAAAAATTATTTAGTGGAACCTACTGAGTCTGTCATAAACGAGCCAGAAGTTAAATCCAAATCTGAGTCTAAGTCTAGATTTAAACGAGTCAGAAGTTAAATCCAAATCTGAGTCTAAGTCTAGATTTAAACCAATAATAAATTTTGAGTTTTATAAATCTATACTAAACCATTAATAAATTTTGAGTATTATATATCTTTGCTAGAAGAATTAAATAGGTCATATAATTAATTTTTTTAAAAAACCCTATTAAGTCACCTAAATATTTTGAATGTTTTCCAATAATTAAACCTGTGAACAATTTATATTATATATTTGTTACAAATAATTGTAATAGTTTGCAGAAAATAATAATTGATTGCACGGGCGATCATTTTACGTTTCTAGAGATACCGAGACATCCACAAGTTGTTGAAGTACTTTATTGGTCCATGTTGAATATTCTACTTCTTCCACTTCCACAACCCTCAGTACCGTCATAGAGTTTTGTCGTTTTGTCAGAAGGCTTCAATATTGACTAAGTTGTCAAAGCAAAGGCCTCAACCATGGCCGAGTTGGAGAGTATCTACAGAGCATAATTCTCGAATTTTACACTTGATTCATCAGGAGGTGAATTTTTCAAAGTCGAGGAGAATGAAAGAGAACAACTTGGATTTTCAGTTATTTTGGATTCTTTAGTTTGCTTGTTAGGATAAACCAAAATAAATAAAGTTTTATCTCTTGAGTTAGTTGGGGTTGGTTAGAGATTAACTTATCTTATGGATAAGAACTCAGAGATTTAGTTTATCTTATTTTGGTTGTTTTGTATTTTATAAATAGTTTGCAATTTCATAAGTTATGGATCTAATGATTGAGAATGAGAAATTTATTTTGAGTTTATATGGTGCGATGCCAAAACCTTAAAGTGGATCTCTCTACCTTAGTTGCTTCTCTGCTTTCGAAGTTGGCGTCTTCAACGTAGCTTCTCTGCTTTTGATCTTCAACAGTAATCATAATATTATTTTGCATTTCTATTATAATTTTGAGACAAATTTATAATAGTTGTTCACTCTTCAATTAAAGCTTCTGCACCCAAATATTCTCAGACCTCTAATTTCATATTAATGATTTATTTTTGGGCCTTCGTCTCGCGTCAACACTCTTCCTCTTCTTCCTACTATCTTCTCCCAAATTCACCAAGACTACTTTCGGATCAAGATAATCTTGACAGTCCTAAGACAAAGATTATCCTTCCATTTGAACAACAATATTCTAATAAAATTTTCAGAAGATTTTGATTGATCAAACACCATACTCTATGTGATATATTTTTCCGGTGTGAAGACCTTCATACGGATCAAGATGGAATCAAATTTGCTGTTGTATGTTGTATCTTCTGAAAACATTATCGTCAATCAAAATATATTGTCAGCTCTACAGTTGTATAATAAAAAAGGGTTATTTAGTATTAGAGTCTCACATAATTATGAATATTAGGATTTGAGTCTCGAAATTGTCCAATGTTAGGATTTTGATTTCAAAATCAATATTTATTAAGTGATTTTGAGACCCAAACTATAATATTTGCTTCTATGTGAGACCATAATACTATATATTCCTAAAAAAATAATGGCCATATTATAGTCAAATATGCATAAAACTCAAGAAATCTCTAATGATATCTTTGTGTCATTCATTACTTTGATATTAATTACTCGACATGTACAATTCAAGCCTGAGTACTTATAAAAAAGAAGACGAGAGAATTTATGACAAAGGTTGCCCTCCCATTTGAACACCAATTTTTTATTTTGTTTCAAAAGCTTAGCTTCAGCATGACTAACATCCTAATTTTCTTGAATTCAAATTTAAGGTTGTAAAGCAAAATTTATTAGATAATTACCTTTTTATCTTACGGAGTTGCTATGTTGTCTGTGGTTTGTAATCGCAGACGTGACCTCCGACCGACGTGACGACCGACTATTGGTCCCCTGGTCCAGATGGGATCCGGATATAGCAGGAGAGGACCAATGGATGACCGTCACGTCCGCGGTTATAAACTGCTAGCAAAATATCATTTTCGTTTATCTTATTAGCACGGGTAAGGTGCTAACTCATGAGTTCATTAGATTTTGGGATACGATTATGCTGCATTTTGTTCATTATTCGTAAATATGCGTCCTACCGAACTGTAACCAACATAATGTTTGTAAGGAAAAAAAAGAGAGAGTCCACAAATTGAAAGAATATTTATAATAAGTTTTTATGTCACAAGATGCACAAGAATGATTGATCAATTATCGGTCCCATGTGTTGTAAATATGGATGTCCATAACTTATGTAACTCATGGCTCTTGGTCTTTTGCCTTCCATAACTTATGGCCCTTGGTTTCATAACTTATGTAACCTATGACATTTGACATTCCATTGTAGGTCTATAAAAGACCATTCTAGTTGAGTATTATGGACATGAAGAAAGATTACTTTCTTACATTCTCTATCTTATTCTTCTCTATAATATAACACGTTATCAACACGAATTTACTCAAGGAGATTACTTGTGTATTACTTATTTCAACCTCATAAAAGATTTATTGATAGTTGGATAATTTTATTAGCTCCAAAACTTTGTGAATTTATGTTAAATATATTAGAGCTTTGTATTTAGATAAACCTGAAGTTTCATCTCCAAACCTTATATTGTATATAAGGCTTGAAGCCAAAATAAAATATGTTAGGCTTGAAGCCTAATTGATAAAACTCAAACTTGTAGATTTGAGTATATGTATTATATTCTAAAGTAATAATTCTTTTTCATACATATGGCAAACATCACCAAGCTTGAGTTCGCTGCTCTTAATATTTCCGGAAGAAATTATTTGACTTGGGTTCTTGAAGCTGAAATCCATTTGAGTGCAAAGAACCTTGCACATGCCATCAAAGAGAAAAATGAGGCAAGCGAACAAGACAAAGTAAAGACAATGATTTTCATTCGACATCACCTACATGAAAGGCTAAAATCCGAATATCTTGGAGTAAAAGACCCAGCTGTTTTATGAAAAAACTTGAAGGAACGTTATGATCATCAAAAGAGTGTGATACTCCCAAAGGCTTGTTATGATTGGATGCACCTGAGGTTGCAAGATTTCAAAACTGTAAATGAATATAACTCTGCAATGTTCAAAATTGTGTCTCAAATGAGATTGTACAGAAATAATGTTACCGGAGAAGATATGTTGGAAAAAATATACACTACTTTCTATGCCACAAACATGCTCATGCAGCAGCAGTACCGTAAAAAAGGTTTTACAAAATATTCTCAATTGATCTCATGCCTACTTGTTGCTGAACAAAATAATGAGCTCTTAATGAAAAATCATAACTCCCACCCTACTGGATCACAGCCATTCCCTGAAGCGAATACAAATAACTATAGACAAGGACGTGGTTGCGGTCGCGGTCATGGTCGCGATCATGGCCATGGTCATGTTCATAGTTATAATCATGATAAAACTCGAGATCATGGTGGTCCTAATTATCATGCCTTCAAAAAGAAGGTTGTGCCATACCACTTGAAGTGGAACAACAATGGCGAAAAATATGATAAAAAAAGGGTATGAAAATAGATTCTCCGAAGAATTATGAAAAGGCTTGCTATAGGTGTGAAGCAAAAGGGCATTGGTCTCGTACCTGTCGTACACCAAAGCACCTAATTGACCTTTACCATGCATCTATCAAGGGTAAAGGAAAAAAGAAAGAAATCAATCTTGCAGATTTCAGTAAAATTATTGAAGATGAAAATGATCCAATGGAATTTACTCATCTGGATATTGATGATTTCTTAAACGAGCCAAACGAAGGAATCAATGGGATGAAGTTTTGGGGTGATGATGCTAATGATGGCAATGGAAATAACTAAAATACTTGTGTTGGGATTTAGACTATTTGAACTTTATTTTCCTAAGTTTTATTTTAGTTCAATACTTGTATTCTCATGTTTCTAAGTCTTGGTCATTATAATATCGAATTAATAAATAAAATTTCATAATGTTTCTTACTTCCTTTTTTTTGGTTTATAGAAATATGAAAAATATAGATACAGTAAACAACTCCAACGGTAGAGATATATGTCTGGTTGACAGTGGATCAACGCACACAATTCTTCGAGATTGAAAATATTTTTCGAACTTAAAATTGGCAAAAGCAAATGTCAGTATAATTTTTGGTACTAAAAACTGATTGAGGGCTCCGGAAGAGCGAAAATTATATTACCTGGTGGAACAAATATTTTGGTGAAAGAGGCTTTATATTCTAGCAAGTCAAAAATTTTTTTGTTGAGTTTCAAAGATATACGTCTAAATGGTTTCCATATCGAGACTATGAATGGAGGGAATATGGAATATCTGTGTATTACATCCAATAATTCATGCCAGAAGCATGTAAAAGAAAAACTCTCAGTTTTCTCGTCAAGATTGTATTATGCAAACATAAGTGCCATAGAATGTAACACTGTGATAAACCAGAAGTTCAATGATCCAAAACTTTTTATACTTTGGCATGTTCGACTTAGCCATCCTGAATCAAGTATGATGCATCGAATAGTTAGAAACTCACGTGGACATCCTCTAAAGAACCAGAAGATTCTTTTACCTCGTGATTGTGTGTGTGTTGCATGCTCACAAGGGAAGTTAATTGTAAGACCATCTCCGATGAAAGTTAATCTTGAGTCTCCTATATTTTTACAAAGAATACAAGACAATATTTGTGGACCTATTGATCCACCTTGTGGACCATTTCGTTACTTTATGGTCTTGATAAATGCATCATCTAGATGGTCACATGTAAGTCTACTGTCAACACGAACGGTTGCTTTTGCCAAACTTCTTGCTCAGATTATAAGATTAAGGGCTCAATTTCTTGATTATTCCATCAAGACTATCCATCTTGACAATGCATGTGAATATACATCTCAATCATTTGATGATTATTGCATATCAATTGGCATTAATATTGAACATTCAGTTGCACATGTGCATACTCAAAATGGATTTGCAGAGTCTTTTATTAAAAGGTTGCAATTGATTGCCAGACCTTTACTTCTAATATCAAGTTTACCTACTTCTGTTTGGGGACATGCAATATTACATGCAGCTGTATTGGTCCGTATTCGACCAAGTTTATTTCATCATTATTCACCATTGCAACTTGTTTCTGGCCAGTAGCCTGATATTTCACACTTAAAAGTTTTTTGTTGTGATGTTTATGTCCCTATTTCTCCACCTAAAAGAACAAAGATGGGACCACAAAGACGTCTTAAAATTTATGTTGGTTTTGATTTCCCATCTATAATAAAATACATTGAGCCCCTGATGGACGATTTATTTAAGACAAGGTTTGCTGATTGCCATTTTGATGAAACAGTTTTTTTCGCTGTTAGGGAGAGATAAAATGCCACTTCCTGTAGAACGGCGTAAAATTACATGGAATGTAACATCTTTTATTGATCCACGCACAAGTAGATGTGAGCAAGAAGTGAAAAGGATCATTTATTTGCAAAATATCGCAAATCAGTTGCCAGATACATTCACCGATATTAAAAAGGTGATAAAATCTCATATACCGGCAATAAATACACCAGCACAGATTGATATCCCTGAAGGACAACATAATGGCACACTAAAACCATGCATGAAACGTGGATGCCCTATTGACGCTAGATAAAAATCTACGAAAGAAAAAGGTACAAGTAGTTACTCCTGAAGAGAAAATAGTTTCAAAACATGAAAGCACTATAGAAAATTTGAATGATCAGTCTAAGGTAGCTCCTGAAGAGACACATGACGATGAACAAATTTCAGAAGAAATCTCTTTAAATTAGTTGAGCATAAGAGAAAGCTGGGATAAAAAGAAAATTACTATAGACAATATTTTTGCTTATGTTGTCGCACTTGAGATAGTAAATGAGGATCCTGAACCAAAATCCATTGAACAATATCGACATAGATTTAATTGGCCAAAATAGAAAGATGCGATACAAGCTGAATTAAAATTCTTAGAAAATCTAAAGTATTTGGACCAGTAGATCAAACTCATGAAGGTATGAAACCTATTGGATATAAATGGGTGTTTGTACGAAAGCACAACGAGAAAAACGAAATTATGAGATACAAAGTACGACTTGTTGCACAAGGTTTTTCACAGAGACCTAGAATCGATTATGATGAAACATATTCTCATGTGATCGACACGATCACATTATGATACTTGATCAGTTTAACAGCCACAAAAAACTTGATATTCGGTTTATGAATGTTGTTACCGCATATTTATATGGATCATTGGATAATGACATTTATATGAAAATCCCAAAAGGATTCAAATTGCCTGAAGCAAATAACAAAAGGTATAATGGGTTAGACTCAATCAAATTACAACGATTCCTATACGGATTAAAACAATCTGGAAGAATGTAGTATAACCGTCTTAGCGAATACCTTGTTAGAGAATGATACATAAATAATCCAATTTTTTATGTGTTTTTATCAAAAGATCTATAAATGGATTCTTAATTATTGCGGTATATGTTGATGACTTAAATCTTGTAGGAACTCCCGTAGAGCTCACAAAAACCACTAATTATCTGATGAAAGAATTTGAGATAAAAATTTTTGGGAAGACAAAATTTTGTCTCGGCCTGCAGATCGAACATTTATCAAATAGAATTTTTATTTATCAATCTATCTATGCAGAAAAGATTTTAAAAAGATTTTATATGGATAAAGCTCATCCATTGAGTAGCCCCATGGTTGTTAGATCGTTAGATGTAAAGGAAGATCCATTCCGTCCTCGAGAGGATAATGAAGAATTATTAGGTCCAGAAGTACCATATCTTAGTGCTGTTGAAGCTTTGATGTATCTTGCAAATTGTACAAGACCCGATATAGCATTTTCAGTAAACTTACTGACAAGATATAGCTCGACACCAACAAAATGACATTGGAATGGTATTAAACATATATTACGTTATCTTCGCGGAACAACCGACATAGGCTTGTTTCACTCAAAAAATTTAGAATCACAAGTTGTGGGTTATATATGCTAATGCCGGTTATCTGTCTGACCCACATAAAGAAAGATCTCAGAGTGGATATGTATTTACTTGTGGCGGTGCTACAATATCATGGCGCTCGGTGAAGCAAATATTAGTAGCTACTTCTTCTAATCACTCAGAAGTTCTGGCATTGCATGAAGCAAGTCGAGAGTGCGTATTTCATCATATTCGAGAATCATGTGGGTTACCTTCAACCAAAAATACTCCGACGGTATTGTATGAAGATAATGCTGCTTGTATTACACAAATCAGAAATGGTTACATCAAAGGTGATAGAACGAAGCATATATCACAAAAAAATTTCTACACTCACGAGCTACAGAAGAATGGTGACATTGATGTTCGACAGATACGATCGAGTAATAATTTTGCAGATTTATTCACTAAAGCATTGCCAAACACAACATTCAGAAAGATGATTCAGAATATTGGGATGCGTCAACTGAAGGATCTCTTGCCAGTATCAGGGGGAGTGTGATCAATAATTCTCACATTGTACTCTTTTTTCTTTGACCAAGGTTTTATTCCACTGGGTTTTCTTGGCAAGGTTTTAACGAGGCAGTTTATCACGATTGCTCATGAATATGTACTCTTTTTCCTTCGTCCAAGTTTTTATCCCATTGGATTTTTCTTGGCAAAGTTTTAACGAGGCATATTCCATTAGACATCCAAGGGAGAGTGTTGTAAATATGGATGTCCATAACTTATGTAACTCATGGCTCTTGGTCTTTTGTCTTCCATAACTTATGGTCCTTGGTTTCATAACTTATGTAACCTATGACATTTGAGATTCTATTGTAGGTCTATAAAAGACCATTCTAGTTGAGTATTATGTACATGAAGAAAGATTACTTTCCTACATTCTCTATCTTATTCTTCTCTATAGTATAACACCATGTTGTATAACATGCTTCTTAGGAGAGCGGCAACAACTGTGTTAATGATTTAGGTATAGAACTTACTAAATTAGACTGAAGTGAGGCTGTAAAAGGAAGCTTGAATGAGCTTATGTGAAAATTATCGAAGAACCATCTCTCGGAATCTGCTTGGATTGATGATTAAGAAAGTTAAGTGAGAAAAAAAAGATTATGCTTGATTTGATGGTAGGAATTTAGGAGGAGGGAGGGGAAAGGTTACAGAGGATTAAGTGAGGGTTTATTTAACCTTTTTTTTGTCATTTTTAATCTTCTAAATCAGAGGGTTAATGAGAAAAAATAAAAAGTTTTGTTTATAAAGTTATAAATATTCTTTATTTACCCTATAAAATATTATAATTTTTTCTCTCTCTATCTTTTGCTTTCAACCTGCTGTTTCCTAACTTCCTGACTTTCTGAAGATATTTTGAGAAAGTTTTAATTAAAAACCTATTCAAACCTAATTTTATGTTATATGTAATAATGATATTTTGGTAACTATTATATTATTATTATTATTTTTACTCAAAACCTCAAATCCAAACAAGAGTTGTTAAACACACCACACTTAACTCTCCCTTCAATCCAAGAAGAATTATATGTATTGACTTTCTTTTCTCTCGCTTAACTTTCCTTCACTTAACCCCATTTAACTCTGCTAATATTTTTCCCCTCAATCTAAGCAGGTCCTCAGTCTCAGTACTGGCAAAATTCTAATTATTGTTACGACTGCCGGGATTCAGACAGTCCTATTACTTTAGCTACAAATTTCAGTTTTTTTTAAAAAAATTTAAAGATTGAGAAGTTTTTTTGAAAAATTTAAATATTGTCAAAATTCATCGAGCCGATTACTTCGTCGAAAACGATATTTTCCATGTCTTCTACATTATTGGGAGATTTTTCTATCACTGGAGAAGGACCAGAATATTGAAAAGCTCGGTCAGAGAAATTTTGAGAATATATTATTGGAGGATCGTCGGATATGATGGGAAGATGAAGTTTTGTTAGGGTTTAGAGATTGGGGACGCAAGTACTTTATGGATTTTTTAAAGAATTTTGGAGAAGAAGACAAATCGAGAATAAAAATTAAGAGAAAATTTGAGTGACTGTCACGCCCCAGAACCAGAATACTGGAGAGCGGGAGCGTACATAGCCAGCTACGTATATTGAAGTGCAACCCACCTCGCTATACGGTCACGGCTGTCTAGATACATGAGGGTTTAACTACAAGCCAACAGTCCCCTATGGTCATGAACAAGCCTATTGTCTCAATCTCAAGCAAGCAATAATAGTTACAAGATGTCAGAGCACCAAATATATAATAGCAAGGCGTCCCATACATTACATATTGGATGATCATAAAGCTAGTCGTACAAATGTCAAGACTAGCAAGAGTTCAGTCATACATGATCAACCCTAGGATCTGTCAATCATGTTACAGCCCGTAAGCAGACAGTAAGTAAAGGTGCAATACGAGCTAACACGTGCTCGCCGGCTAAACGTCTCAAAAGAATAATTTTTACAATAAAGTGGGAGGACAAAAAAAACCCACTCGTTGCCAGGGTTACGCATGGTGGTCACCATCTGGCTGAAAGACAGGTGGATCCTCTGATGCTGCTCCGATATCTGGCCACACAAAACCAGCTGGGTCAGACCCCAGAAAGAGCAAGTACCACAAAGGAGGCTTCACTTAGGAACTAAAACCAGCAAATCATAATAGAATATTAAAAATAATAAATAAAGAACTGATAATAATAGAGATAACAACAGTAAACTGAGTACGAGAAAACCATTCAAGTAGTCAGGTCACAATCCTTAAACCAAACAAGGACCGGGATTGCAGCCCTTCACCTGAATAGAAACCCGTCTCAAATACTATTGGTACAGTGAAGACAATAAACGAAGTGAGGACATAGAACTGCTCCGGGAGCCAGGTTACAACCCTTAAACCAAACAAGGACCGGGGTTGTAACCCTTCGTCTGAACAGAACTGGACTCCTGATCTTTATTGCTAAGGCCAGTATAAATAATCATGGTATTTGTCACGTCCCGTCCCGTAGGAGCGATCGTCCTCGCTAAGGCGTGATGTCACACGAGCCTAGATTGCGCTCGTGCAAGGCGAATTCCATAATGGCCGATTTTAGCGGCTGCGACGGGATCGTTTGTCAGAGAGTAATTATAACTGACAGCACAACAGTCGAAGAATGTCTCTTCGTATGCCACGTATGCACAGAATTCGAGAGATCACAGCCGTCTATTGCGTGATTTTTGAAATCTTCTTCAGCAAGACTCAACCTTCGTCAAGTTGGCGTACCAAAAGAGCTTCTTGTCATTTAATGCGACTGACAAAAGCAATCACTGTCTGAGATTTTGTGTCAGTCGAGGCACGCTGAATCAAGACAGCTGGCAGTCCTATCTCAAGTTTGCGTGTATTTTGAGCTTTCCCTCAAATCTGTGTAGATTCTGAAGTTTTTTTCCTCAAGTCTGCGTGGATTTTGAAGCTTTTTTCCTCAAGTCTGCGTGGATCCTGAAGTTTCCTGCCCCAAGTTTGCGTGGATTTTGAAGCTTTCTATCCCGAGTCTGCGTGGATTTCGTCTTCAACAAGTCTACGTGGATTTCATCAAATTGGAGTACGTGGCAGCCATGCCACTGATCTCTCGCCTGCGTGTCCTGTAACTTGCACACGACTCATGCATGATTGCCATGTGTCCAACAGTTACAGGCCATGTCCAGAAACTGCTCACAACCTTGCGTATGTTAAATCCTGCGTGATTCAACTAAGCACAGGCTGTGAAGACAGTTATCTTTTCAGTTATTATTTTTGACTCTATAAATAGAGTTCTTTTTCTCATTCATTGTACAGATACATAGTTATCTACTGTCAAAATTTTGAGAGCTTTTCTTCTTCGCATAGTCCAAGGGATAAAGTGATCGTCTTCTAGATCAGATTCCTACAGTTGTAATTTTCCCAGATACACAATAAATAAAGGAATTTATTTATGGAAAATAAATTGGCGACTCTGTTGGGGAAAACTATCTCCTCTTCTGAGATGGCAACAACTCAATGCGACACTTCGTCAATCGGCTCGACGAAGAAGGTGATGACGATCCAATTCGATCAACTCGCCTATGAAGAAATGCAGCGGGCTAAGAGTGGTAAGCCCACTACAGCCTCCATCATCACTGCCAAGTCGAAGGGACACTCTGTCTATGTCCCTAAGAATCAATTGGCAGCCAATGGTGAAGTCTCTGCCACAGTGTCTACTCCTAACACTGGCAAGAACTCTACTGCAAGCACGCACACTCTTGTGCACTCGAAGATGACAGCAATCAAAGATCACGCTAACAGTACTGGCTCCTTAGCCAAATCTGTTCCAGTGTGTGTCTCCAAAATTAAAAGTCACGCTGACAGTACTGGCTCCTTAGCCAAATCTGTTCCAGCGTGCAATTTTAACCCCAAAAGTCACGCTGACAGTACTGGCTCCTTAGCCAAATCTGTTCCAGCGTGCAATTTCAACCCCAAAAGTCACGCTGACAGCACTGGTTCCTTAGCCAAGTCTGTTCCAGTGTGTAATTCTAAAATCAACAATCACGCTGACAGCACTGGTTCCTTAGCCAAATTTGTTCCAGCGTGTATTTCCAAAATCAAAAGTCACGCCAACAGCACTGGTTCTTTAACCAAGCCTGTTTCAGCGTGTATTTCATCTAAGAAGAATAGCTCTTTAGCTATCTCTTCTTCTTTGCCAAGTTCTACTAGAACTGGGAGTGGTCTTCCACACAAAGTCCCTTCGAAAAGGAATAACTCTTTAGTTGTTTCTTCTGCTCCTGTAGTTTTTACTTCAGGAACAGCTTTGACTGACAATTTTGTTAGTCAAAGAAAAGGAGATGGTCTTTTGACTACTCTTCCTTCTGGACATTCTATGTCTCAAAACTTGAATGAGTCTAAGAAGAAACATTCCTTAATGTCTTCTTCTATGACTTCTTCGAATTGGGCACAGAATTTGTCTAGAAAAGGTCTGTTACCAACTCCTAATCAAGGGGGTGGTTCAACTTTTCCTTCTCTGCAAATATCCAGATCAATGGAAGGAAAACTCCATGTTTCCAAAACTAACGTGTTACCTCCAACTGATCTAAGAACAAAACTAAACACTTCTAGTGTTAAGAAACCATACCAGTTGGAAACAAGGATAAGAGATCCAGATGCAGAGTATGCAAGAAACTATGTGGCTCATATTAATCATTCTCTATATAATCAAGAGCCATCAAGACCCAAGAACAAGAAATATACTCCTCAATCTTCACAAATAGATTTACGAGAACATCTTCAACAGAAGAGAAGGAGTAATTCAGTGACAAAGGACCATGCTGAATGTGACTTCTATCCAAGAGTCATAATTCAATGCAAATGTCAATCAATGGCTCATGACCATGTTGATCATGAATGTGACTTCCAGCCAAGAGTCACAATGCAATACAGATGTCAAACTAAACGACAATCTGTCTTCAATCGAATTCAGTGTGAACCTATGCCTGATGAAGATGAGCCTTTGTTTGCTTCTGTCAATATGACCTCTCGGGATGCTGGGGGTAGAGTTGATAGTCCAGATGGAGTATATAGAAATACCAGAGCAAGAGCCTTAGCTTCTAGTCAAAGAAATTTGATCTCTGAAGATGATTCTGAATTCCTTGGAGAATCTAACTTCCCACCTCTTCCTACTGGAGGTAGTTCTCCTATAATTGACTTTGATGCACAAAGCAATGATTCAGAACAAACAACATCTACCAGTTCATCAATAATCTCTCGTACAGTCACAACTTATATGGTTGATGGGAATACTGATGAACCTTCTTCTTCCTTGACTCCTCAAGATCGAAGAATTGCTTCTTTGGAATAACAAATAAAGTCTATGGCTGATACTATGAAGTCGATGTATGAACTCATGGCAACACAGATGCAAAATCGACAGACTGTACCAGATGCCATACCAACTGACACTGATATGAGTCAAGTACAAGTTCCTCCAACAGTACAATCCAATACTCCTGGACAAGCTCAACCAAATCCTAGTCTCTCTGGAGTTGGGGATAGTGCTTACAATGCTGTTCCTCCTCCCAACTATTCTCTACAAGTTACAACTCCACAATCTTCCGGAGTTGTTAATGAAGAATTGAGGAATCTCAAAACTCAATTCGAGGTATTCAAACAGAAGGATGGTTTACAAAGGTTAGGCATCAAACAACCTTATCCGATAGAATGGAAGCAAGTATCGTATCCTCCTAAATACAAGCCTCCCACTATCTCATTCTATGATGGAACCACTTCTCCAAGTCAGTTTATTAATCACTTTGAAGTGATGACTGATCAACTGCAACCAAGCGACGCCCTCCTTACTCGGGTGTTTGTTGGATGTCTCAAGGGAACGGCTTATGAATGGTATAGAAGTCTCCCAGATGGGAGCATTACCTCATTTGCCGATTTCAAACAGATATTTCTTGAACGGTTCTATGAAGGGCTCAATGACATGACTATGTCTGCTCTTATTAGAATCAAGCAAAAAAATAATGAAACTACAGAAGAGTACATTGAACGGTTTCGAAGAGAAGCTCTGAAGATGCCTCTTGGAACCCCTGATGCTGTCACCATCGACATATGCAAATCAAACTTGTTGCCAATCATCAGCATGTGGACAGGATCCACCCAATTCCAAGACTGGCCTTCTTTCATAGTTAGTGCCAAGGCCGCAGAAATTAGTGCTGAAACCTTCAAAGGTTTAGGAGTGCAGATGACTCCTAAAGAAACAGGTCAAGGTACTAACAATAAAAACAATGCTCGCAAGGGAAAAGAAACTCTTGAAGTTAATCTTCAGAGCAAAGATGCATCAACTGTTCAAACTCCTACAACTCAACAACCAAGAACACCTCGCCCTAAAGAAGAATACTCTTTCGATGACGACGATGTCCTTGGTATCTTTGAATGTCTGCTGAAAGGTAATAAGATACAATTACCTGAGATCAAGAAACCTGATGAAGCTGGTAAAACAGATCATCCCAAATACTGCCCATATCACAGAATGCTGGGTCATACAATTCGTACATGTTATGTACTGAAAGAAAAGATTCAAGAAATGATTAAATCTGGAGCTATCTCTCTTACTCCAAAAGAGAAGACCGTCACCTCCAACGTCGTCTCTATGCAATTCGGAGATTTCCCTCCTCAACTCCTTGAAAGTGGGATTGTCCCTATTCCCAAGGCAATTCTTAAAATAGTGAATATTCCTCCTCCGCAATCTGAAGGATTAGTGCCAGTCACTTTGGAAACAGGGGAAATTATGTGGATTCATTCTGATCTAGTGGCAGATTTTGAATCTCCTCAAAAGACTACTTCTCGAAAGTCTAAGAAGGCTGGTAAGATTAAGTCATGTCATATGACATCTCTTGGGTCTACCTCTGACACAGAGCCAAAAGAGAAAGAAGAAGCACTTGTTAGTGCCACTCGAACGGGGAAACCTTATCTAAAGGATTATTCCAAGAATCCTGAGGATACTCCTGATATCCCTCCAGCTGATAAAGATGCTCCTAATGTTCCTCCTGAAGAAGAATCATCCACTGTACCTGTTCCTTCAACTACACCGGTTGAACCTGTTCCTCCCAAGCCTACAGCTCTGGAGAAAGGCAAACAACAGGTTCGGTTCGATAAGCCAATCAAGAAGTCGTCTCCTCTTGGACTTCAGAAGCCTTATAATTTCGACATTTTAGCTCAGCTTGCTAATACTCCAGCTAGAATGTCCCTCTTTGAACTTCTACGTCTTTCCAAAGAGACTCGGGAGACGTTAAGTGAAACACTTCTACAGGCTGACTTTTGTCTTGTACAATTGAAGAAGTCAGATGTGGAACCTGCCACTTGCTTACATTGCAACAGTGTACTGGAGATTATCCCAAATATCACTTTTACACAAGACGACATGCTACTGGAGGATAATCGACATGATCGGCCTCTCTACTACACCGGTTATATCGATACAATAAAGATAGATCGTATCCTCATTGATCCAGGGTCTGCTATAAGCATCATGCCAAAGAGTTTATTGGATGAACTAAAAATCCCTCTTCACAAACTCTCCAAGACGGTTACTACTATCCTGGGATTCAATCAAAGCCGAAGCGAACCTTTGGGAAAGATTCATCTGAAGCTTCAAATAGGTGATTTCAGATCCAAAGTCACTTTCTATGTGATCGAGATCGTCAGATCCTATAATCTCCTTCTGGGGAGGCCCTTTCTTCATGAAAATAATGTGGTGCCTTCTACTCTTCATCAGTGTTTTAAATACATTGATAGTAATGGAAGAGTACAAAAAGAAGTTGCTGACATAAATCTCTTCCATGGGGTTGAAGCCTATTTCAATGATTCCCGAATGTACAAAGAAGAGTATACAAGGGTCATACAAGCTATGGAGAAAGAGGATGCACAAAGTGAGACCTTAATAATTCCTGTTAAAGGTCGAATTACTCAACAACAATCTCCCAAACCAATATTCATCAGTGAAAGTCTTTCTGAAACTGATAAGCAAGACATGATCAAACTCATTCGTGACTACATTGATGTCTTCGCTTGGAGTTATGAAGATATGCCAGGACTCGATCCACAAATTGCAACTCACAAGCTCAATATCTTGCCGAATGCTAAACCGGTCAAACAACAATAGCGACGATTTCATCCAGATATTATGGATGCAATTGAAGCTGAAGTCAATAAACTTATAACCTCCGGGTTGATTAGAGAGGAACAACATCCTGATTGGGTGGCTAACATAGTTCATGTCCTTAAAAAGACTGGCAAGATCAGAGTATGCATAGACTTCCGCGATCTCAATGCGGTATGCCCTAAAGACGAATTCCCTCTACCAATCATTGATGTCATGATTGATAATACCTGTGGATTTGAACGGATGTCATTCATGGACGGGTATTCTGGGTACAATCAGATTAAAATGTTTCCAGACGACGAGAAGCACACTTCTTTCAGAACGCCGATCGGTACATACTGTTATACAGTTATGCCATTCGGTCTCAAGAATGCAGGAGCAACTTATCAACGAGCTATGAGCACTATATTCCGTGAACATTTGCGAAAAACAGTCGAATTCTATGTTGATGATATTGCAGTCAAAAGTCGACAAAAGGAGGATCATATCCAAGATTTGAAGACTATATTTGATCTAATGCGTAAGCATCAATTAAAGATGAACCCTACTAAGTCCTTCTTAGGCGTCTCTAGTGGTAAATTTCTCGGCTTCGTCATTACCTCTAAAGGTATACACGTGGATCCTGAGAAGATCAAAGCCATCCAAGAGATGTGTCCTCTACGCACCTTAAAAGAGCTACGAGAATTTCAAGGAAGGATCGCTTATATCAGGAGATTCATCTCTAATTTATCAGGACGCTGCAGACCATTCAACAAACTTATGAAGAAAGGTGTTTCTTTTGTCTGGAATGATGAATGTCAGAAAGTATTCTATGATATAAAACAATATCTGATGAGCCCTCCAGTATTGGTACCTCCCGTTTCAGGAATTCCATTTCTCCTATATACTCGAGCAATGAGTCATTCATTGGGTGCATTACTCGCTCAAAAGAATCAAAATGGTCATGAACAAGCCATCTACTATCTCAGTCGTACTATGACTGGAGCTGAACCTCGATATTCACCGGTCGAAAAAGAATGTCTAGCCTTGATGTTCGCTGTTCAAAAGATACGATATTATATCATTGGCCAAACTATTCACGTCATCTCCAGGATCAATCCTATACGGATCATGATGAAGAAACCCAGTGTTTTGAATTCTCGATTAGCTAACTGGAGAATCCTACTTGCTCAGTATGACATGCATTATATTCCTCAGAAGTCAGTCAAAGGACAAGCTTTAGCTAATTTTCTGGCTGCTCATTCAATTCCAGAAGATTCAAAACTCTATGACGAAATTCCAGATGAAGTCCTAGATTCAAACCAAATTGCTGAAGAAGATCCTACTTGGCGTCTATTCTTTGACGGAGCTTCAAGGATAGGTCCTAATGGTGATATTGTCGCTGGAGTTGGAATCGTTCTTGTATCGCCAGAAGGTCTTGCTATCCAAAGAGCTTATTTTCTCGATCAGCCGTGTTCGAACAATGTAGCTGAGTACAATGCATTACTCATTGGTCTTCAACTCGCTAAACATCTGAATATTCAACATTTGGAGGCGTACGGAGACTCTAAACTCATTGTCAATCAGATAAGGGGTACTTATGAAGTCCGCTATCAAGATCTGGTTCCTTATCATAGATCAGCTATAACTATGGCTTCTTCGTTTGAAGAATTCTTTATTGAACATGTTAGGCGAGCATGTAACACAGAAGCTGATGCTCTAGCTAATATTGCAGCAGTGTTGGCTATCCCAATTAGACGACAACAAATGGTTATTGTTCGCAATCGAGAATTATTTCATCTTGAAAATAACCTGACCCTAGGACTTCCAGTTGACATTGAAGAATCAACATCTCATGACGTCAACACAACAAGAGGATTTGGATTTAGTCGTAAATCTTTATCATCTTCATCTGATTCCAGCATGGAATTCATCTTCAATAATTCGGCCGAGAATCAAAATACGGATAAAGATTGGAGACTTCCTTTCTTAGATTTCGTATTGTATGATATTCTTCCGGATGATCCGAGTGAGGCAGCATCTATCAGACGACGATTACTCAGATTCTACTACAATCATACAATAAAGACCTTATATCGTCGAGCTTATGATGGTTTACTTCTTCGATGTGTTGCCGGTGACGAGGCTCAACAAATTATTCACGAAGCACATGATAGAATTTGTGGAGCACATCAGCCTGGACCAAAACTTCAAGACCGTATTCGACGTATGGGTTATTATTGGCCCACTATGGTATCAGACGCCATCGAATATGCAAAGAAGTGTAAAGCTTGTCAAATCCATGCAGATTTTATTCATCAACCTTCGGAATTTCTACATCCGACGGCAGCATCATGGCCCTTCGAAGCTTAGGGCATGGACATTATTGGTCCGATCAATCCGCCGTCATCAAAAGGTCATCGGTTTATTCTCGCAATAACCGATTACTTCTCCAAATGGGCCGAAGCCATTCCTTTGTCTGAAGTTAAGACGTCCAATGTTATTAGCTTTATTAAGCACCACGTCATCTACAGATTTGGTGTTCCTTAACGCATTATTCATGATAACGGACCACAGTACGTTAGTCAGAAGTTTACTCGATTCTGTGACGATCATCGGATCAACAATGTGGCTTCTACCGCATATAATCCGGCAGCTAACAGATTAGCAGAAGCTTTCAACAAGACCATCATCAAACTCCTAAAGAAGTTTGTCTCTACTAACAAACGTAATTGGAGTGAGAAGCTCGATGAATGTTTGTGGGCTTATCGCACTACAGTTCGTAATGCTACTAAATGTACACCCTTCTCTCTGGTGTATGGTTGCGAAGCTGTTCTTCCATTAGAGATTCAAATTCCTTCTTTAAGGATAGCAATCGCTAATGAACTCACTGCAGAAAATAATGATCGTCTTCGACTTCAAGAATTAGAAGCTCTGGATGAAAAGCGATTATCTGCTCAACAGAATATTAAATTCTATCAAGCTAGAATTTCAAGAGCTTTTAATAAGAAAGTCAGAGTTCGATCGTATCAAAAAGGAGAACTTGTTCTAACAGTCAGACGTCCTATGACTATGACTCATATGAGCAAGGGCAAATTTGACGCAAAGTGGGAAGGACCCTATATTGTGAGCAGAGTTTTCTCAAATGGAGCTTATCAACTCTCAGAATTGGATGGTCGAAAAGTTTTGATGCCTATTAATGGCAAATTCCTTAAAAAGTACTATGCATAAATGTAAATGCTTGTAATCATCAGACAGTTTCATGTTTAGAAATAAAATTTTTATTTTATTTTTATCATGAATGATGATACATGATATTAAAGAAGATCACTATCATCCTTTTCTACATTTGGACGTGGGCCACTGCCGTCCTTCTCGAAGACGCGATCAACAAAAGAACTGAGAACCTCTTTGCTGGAACTCACGAGAAACTTACAAGCAACCATTCTCATGGCTTCTTCTTCTTCAGTCTTTCCTGGTTCGAGCAGGAAGTCCAGAATATCCCTTGGTGGCTTGGGTACAGACGAACCTTCGTCGGCTACCGCCTTCTTCAATTGAATTGGATCAGCAGGGCATTCTCCAGTGCCTTTCTGAACCTTCATGGCGATTTCAGCCTTATTGGATGCTTCTTCAGACGACATTTTTATGTTTGAAAGAAGAAGCGTTCGTTCTTGTCAGATTTCTGCTATATTTATAGGCAGAAGTTCCTCAAATAATGAAGCGTCACATTCATCCGACGATTCATACATTCATTAATACTTGACGGTTCACTGTTCATTTATTACATTCATTCGACGGTTCATCCGTTCATCATTTCCTAAACGGTTCGTCCGTTCATAATCTTCTATCAATTTATTAAGTGGGGATTCGTTATTGATCACGTTTTTATAACCTCTGAATCAATTCCGAATCTACTTGCTCATTTGTCATTTTTGACCTCTGCATAGAAATCAATCTATTTTCTTTTGAGTTCCTACATATTATCACGTCCATAATACCTCTGATAATATCATATACTCTAAAACAGAAAAGAAGATTTCATTATCTATCATGTCCACAATTCATCCACAAATACAAATCTTTGAGCATAGAAGAATTATCATTTCCATTCTCATTTCACCACAAAAAGTCTATTACATTTTCTTAGACTTTCTTACAAATCATAATGGAAATCTACTACAAATCTTGGATTTTCATTCTACACCACAACAATAACCTAATAGAGATCTATCTTCTTCTTTGGATCTTCTCCGTCGGACCTTCTCCGTCAGGTTCGTTGTTGGTGGCATTTCCTGACTGTCTGAGTCCCAGTCACGACCAGATCAGCAGGAATCAAACTCTGGTCTTCTCTCTCAGACGAGAGGAGAACCACAGAGGATGGCAGCCCGAAGTCGTGGTGCTGCCAATACAACTGGTGGATTGGAGGTAACCTCTCAAGGAAGACAGGAATGTATCCAAATCTTGGGATACAATTCCTAGTTCTGCCTTGAAAGGAACTTTACTACCCGATTTCTCGGGGTAGAGTTGACTCCACCATCCAACTCTCGTGTATAAAGGCTCTTCCTACCATCTGAGGAAGACCCTTCTATCCCACGAAGAGTTCTGAGTTGTCTGATGTACGCGTCAAAAGCGTATGAGCTCCCTGATGTAGGTGTCAGCAGGATATTCTCCACAGCATCTACATCACCAATGCCAGTTCTGAAGAAAATTTTCAACCGAGCTTCTGCAGAAAACAGCAAGGAAAAAGAGAATTAATCAACAGAAATGTCATTTGGCACGCATTGGCTAGTCAAGCGTGCATTTTTCAGTCAGAAGCATAAAAGCCTATCTTCAACAGCAACAAAAATGTTACGCGGACTTACCATCAAGTTTGGTGCTAAGGATTGGCAAACCCATATTTGATACAGTGCGCAGAAATCGAACATTAGAAAGCATTGCTTTCCTGTTTGAGAATGAAATCTCCCAAAAATTTCATTCTCAGAGAAGAAGAAGAAGAATGGGAGATGAGTATCTTTGAAACTCAGCTATCTATTTAAAGGACAAAGTACAAGCTTATTCTTGGAAAATATCCGCGTAAATAGCGCTCGTAAACCATGGAATGAATGACACGTGTGCTTTGGAAGACATCGCAACATTGGAAACAGTCAAAGAGTGCTAATTAACATTCTTCATTAATGCACGATGTTCAAACACAAAAGTTGTACTACATTCTTCAAGACAGGCACTGATGGCCTTACAAAAGACAAAAGAAGAAGTGCAACATTGTCAAAAGAAGACAAAAGCATAAAAGACACGCTCTATTTAGCAGAGCGACTGAGCTTAGTGCCCAGTTCTTCTACGCTCTTAACCCCCATGCGGTGTAACAGAGCCTTCAACATTTCACGCTGCTCTGCGAAGCTGCGTCCATTAGAAGAAGACGAGCCATCCAAGCCAAAATAGCTCAAGAAATTCTTGGCTAATTGCATGGGATCGTCTTTGAACTCGAAAACCAGAGGCTCCGGTTCTTTACCCTCAAAAGTGGGATCACCATGGGAACAAAAGCCCAACTTGCGTGCTTCTTCCTCAGCTTTCTCCTTTGGTGTCATGTTGACGTAAGATGAAGATTAAATGAATCCTCTCCCTGTTTATATAACAGAGCTCGCCGGCGGTTCATATTCCACCATAAACTGGATGCAATCAGTCTCGGAAAATGAAGAGTCATCATGACATTTAATAAGTTCATTTGGATGTTTTCAAAGAACTTCGAAGTCTTTTCGACTTCCGAAAAATTTGAAGTCATCTCAGCGTGACTAATTTCATTTTATCATCTTATTTTTTAAAGTATTTCGAAAAATTTTGAAGTCTTTTTCAATTTTCGAAAACTTTGAAGGGGGTCTTGTAGGCCTTTAAAAATGACAGTCACGCTGAGTTGATCAGGGCAAAGTCAAAAGTCACGCTCAGTTGATCCAGACAATATTTACAAATCACGCTGAGGAGACAGCTCATCATTTGTCAGAGAGTAATTATAACTGACAGCACAACAGTCGAAGAATGTCTCTTCGTATGCCACGTATGCACAGAATTCGAGAGATCACAGCCGTCTATTGCGTGATTTTCGAAATCTTCTTCAGCAAGACTCAACCTTCGTCAAGTTGGCGTACCAAAAGAGCTTCTTGTCATTTAATGCGACTGACAAAAGCAATCACTGTCAGAGATTTTGTGTCAGTCGAGGCACGCTGAATCAAGACAGCTGGCAGTCCTATCTCAAGTCTGCGTGTATTTTGAGCTTTCCCTCAAATCTGCGTGGATTCTGAAGTTTTCTTCCTCAAGTCTGCGTGGATTTTGAAGCTTTTTTCCTCAAGTCTGCGTGGATCCTGAAGTTTCCTGCCCCAAGTTTGCGTGGATTTTGAAGCTTTCTACCCGAGTCTGCGTGGATTTCGTCTTCAACAAGTCTGCGTGGATTTCATCAAATTGGAGTACGTGGCAGCCATGCCACTGATCTCTCGCCTGCGTGTCCTGTAACTTGCACATGACTCATGCATGATTGCCATGTGTCCAACAGTTACAGGCCATGTCCAGTAACTGCTCACAACCTTGCGTATGTTAAATCCTGCGTGATTTTCAACTAAGCACAGGCTGTGAAGACAGTTATCTTTTCAGTTATTATTTTTGACTCTATAAATAGAGTTCTTTTTCTCATTCATTGTACAGATACATAGTTATCTACTGTCAAAATTTTGAGAGCTTTTCTTCTTCGCATAGTCCAAGGGATAAAGTGATCGTCTTCTAGATCAGATTCCTACAGTTGTAATTTTCCCAGATACACAATAAATAAAGGAATTTATTTATGGAAAACAGGGGGTGAATAGGGTCAAGCTAACTAATCAAGCACTTAGCACAATCTAATTGGCAATTTAAAAATATATGTACAAGAGAAAAAGCGATAACAATACCGACACCCGATGTATCCTGGTATCCTCCCTAGAGGCAATCCAGTCCCGAAACTCTCTCCGGATTTAATCCACTATTTGAGCAAATAGTTACACATGAGTTTGGATCCGAAGAACTCGCCAACTTCTTATACAAGAGCTTTAATCCGAAGGCCTCTCCGACTTCAACCGAGAGTTTGGATACGAAGACTCTCCAACTTCAACCGAGAGTTTGGATACGAAGACTCTCCAACTTCAACCTTTCACAATAGGTTTTGATCTCCTTATACAATAAGATGAAGATCTTACTTTTCAACTCAATAACTCTAACACAATTTGTGGATGGCAAATGAAAGCTTTGTAGAGTTATTTGTGGAAAGGCTTTGGTGGTTTAGAAATTTTTAGGCTCAAAGCATCAACCTTGAATGAAGGGGTTCAAGGCTATTTATAACCAAAGCATTGAAAAGAGCTCAAAGACAACTTTTCAGACAGCGACCGGTATACCGTCGGTATGGACCGGTATACCGTCGGTATGGACCGGTATACCGTCGGTATGCCGGTCTGGAATTACAACGGCTAGAAATGTAGCCATTGGGATCATTAAATGCTCGAAATCCGACCGTTGGAATTTTAACGTTACTAAACCGGTATACCGTCGGTATACCGATTTTGTAGACATAAACAAAATCGGTATACCATTGTAGGCCTCAAAAATAACAGTCACGCTGAGTTGATCAGAACAAGTCCAATAGTCACGCTGAGTTGATCAGGACAGAGTCAAAAGTCACGCTCAGTTGATCAAGACAATATTTACAAATCACGCTGAGGGACAGCTCATCATTTGACAGAGAGTCATTATGACTGACAGCACGACAGTCGAAGAATGTCTTCTTATATGCCACGTATGCACATAACTCGAGAGATCATAGCCGCCTATTGCGTGACTTTTTGAAATCTTCTTCAGCAAGACTCAGCCTTCACCAAGTTGGCGTACCAAAAGAGCTTCTTGTCATTTAATACGACTGACAAAAGCAATCACTGTCAGAGATTTTGTGTCAGTCGAGGCACGTCGAATCAAGACAGCTGGTAGTCCTGCCTCAATTGAGCGTAGATTATGTTCCTTTCCAAAGTCCGCGTATATTTTGAGCTTTCTATCTCAAGTTTGCGTGGATTCTGAAGTTTCTTCCCTCAAGTCTGCATGGATTCTGAAGTTTTCTTCACCAAATCTGCGTGGATTCTGAAGCTTCCTGCCCCAAGTTTGCGTAGATTTTGAAGCTTTCTATCCCGAGTCTGCGTGGATTTCGTCTTCAACAAGTCTGTGTGGATTTCATTAAATTGGAGTACGTGGCAGCCATGCCACTGATCTCTCGCCTGCGTGTCCTGTAACTTGCACACGACTCATGCATGATCGCCATGTGTCCAACAGTTACAGGCCACGTCCAGTAACTGCTCACAACCTTGCGTATGTTAAATCCTGCGTGATTTTCAACTAAGCACAGGCTGTGAAGACAGTTATCTTTTCAGTTATTATTTTTGACTCTATAAATAGAGTTCTTTTTCTCATTCATTGTACAGATACATAGTTATCTACTGTCAAAATTTTGAGAGCTTTTTTTCTTCGCATAGTCCAAGGGATAAAGCGATCGTCTTCTAGATCGGATTCCTACAGTTGTAATTTTCCCAGATACACAATAAATAAAGGAATTTATTTATGGAAAACAAATTGGCGACTCTGCTAGGAAAAACCATCTCCTCTTCTGAGATGGCAACAACTCAATGCGACACTTCGTCAATCGGCTCGACGAAGAAGGTGATGATGATCCAATTCGATCAACTCGCCTATGGAGAAATACAGCGGGCTAAGAGTGGCAAGCCCACTTCAGCCTCCATCATCACTGCCAAGCCGAAGGGACACTCTGTCTATGTCCCTAAGAATCAGTTGGCAGCCAATGGTGAAGTCTCTGCCACAGTGTCTACTCCTAACACTGGCAAGGATTCTACTGCAAGCACGCACACTCTTGTGCGCTCGAAGATGACAACAATCAAAAGTCACGCTGACAGTACTGGCTCCTTAGCCAAATCTGTTCCAGCGTGCAACTTCAATTCCAAAAGTCACGCTGACAGTACTGGCTCCTTAGCCAAATCTGTTCCAGCGTGCAATCTCTCATTCAAAAATTACGCTGACAGCACTGGCTCCTTAGCCAAATCTGTTCCAGCGTGTATTTCCAAAATCAAAAATTACGCTAACAGTACTGGCTCCTTAGCCAAATCTGTTCCAGCATGCAACTTCAATTCCAAAAGTCACGCTGACAGTACTGGCTCCTTAGCCAAATCTGTTCCAGCGTGCAATCTCTCATTCAAAAATCACGCTGACAGCACTGGCTCCTTAGCCAAATCTGTTCCAGCGTGTATTTCCAAAATCAAAAATCACGCTAACAGTACTGGCTCCTTAGCCAAATCTGTTCCAGCGTGTAATCTCAATCCTAAAAGTCATGCTGACAGTACTGGCTCCTTAGCCAAATCTGTTCCAGCGTGTAATTCTAAATCCAAAAGCCACGCTAACAGTACTGGTTCTTTAACCAAATCTGTTTCAGCGTGTATTTTATAGCTATCTCTTCTTCTGTGCCAAGTTCTACTAGAACTGGGGGTGGTCTTCCACACAAAGTCCCTTCGAAAAGAGACGACTCTTTAGTTGTTTCTTCTGTTCCTGTAGTTTTTACTTCAGGAACAGCTTTGACTGACAATTTTGTTAGTCAAAGAAAAGGAAATGGTCTTTTGACTACTCTTCCTTCTGGACATTCTATGTCTCAAAACTTGAATAAGTCTAAGAAGAAATATTCTTTAATGTCTTCTTCTACGACTTCTTCGAATTGGGCACAGAATTTGTCCATAAAAGAGGGTCTGTTACTAACTCCTAATCAAGGGGGTGGTTCAACTCTTCCTTCTCTGCAAATGTCCAGATCAATGGAAGGAAAACTCCAAGTTTTAAAAACCAATGTGTCACCTCCAATTGATCTAAAAGCAAAACTTAATCAAATCCGTTTGGGAAATACTTCTGGTGTTAAGAAACCACATCAATCGGAAACAAGGTTAAGAGATCCGGATGCAGAGTATGCTAGAAACTATGTGGCTCATATTAATCACTCTTTATATAATCAAGAGCCATCAAGACCCAAGAACAGGAAATATACTCCCCAATCTTCACAAACAGATTTACGAGAACACCTTCAACAGAAGAGAAGGAGTAATTCTGTGACAATGGACCATGCTGAATGTGACTTCCAGCCAAGAGTCATAATTCAATGCAAATGTCAATCAATGGTTCAGGACTATGTTGATCATGAATGTGATTTCCAGCCGAGAGTCACAATGCAATGCAGATGTCAAACAAAACGACAATCTGTCTTCAATCGGATTCAGTGTGAACCTATGTCTGATGAAGATGAGCCTTTGTTTGCTTCTGTCAACATGACCTCTCGGGATACTAGGGGTAGAGCTGATAGTCCAGATGGAGTATACAGAAACACCAGAGCAAGAGCCTTAGCTTCTAGTCAAAGAACTTTAATTTCTGAAGATGATTCTGAATTCCTTGGAGAATCTAACTTCCCACCTCTTCCTACTGGGAGTAGTTCTCCTATAATTGACTTTGATGCACAAAGCAATGATTCAGAACAAACAATATCCACTAGTTCATCAATAATTCCTCGTACAGTCACGACTTATATGGTTGATGGGAATACTGATGAACCTTCTTCTTCCTTGACTCCTCAAGAACAAAGGATTGCTTTTTTGGAACAGCAAATGAAGTCTATGGCCGATACTATGAAGTCGATGTATGAACTCATGGCAACATAGATGCAAAATCGACAGACTGTACCAGATGCCATACCAATTGACACTGCTATAAGTCCGGTACAAGTTCCTCCAGCAGTACAATCCAATACTCCTGGACCAGCTCAACCAAACCCTAGTCTCTCTGGATCTGGGGATAGTGCTTATAACGGTGTTCCTCCTCCCAACTATTTTCTACAAGCTACAACTCCATAATCTTCCAGAGTTATTAATGAAGAATTGAGGAATCTTAAAACTCAATTCGAAGTATTCAAACAGAAGGATGGTTTACAAAGGTTAGGCATCAAGCAACCTTATCCGATAGAATGGAAGCAAGTATCGTATCCTCCTAAATACAAGCCTCCTACTATCTCATTCTATGATGGAACCACTTCTCCAAGTCAGTTTATTAATCACTTTGAAGTGATGACTGATCAGCTGCAACCAAGCGACGCCCTCCTTACTCGGGTGTTTGTTGGATGTCTCAAGGGAACGGCTTATGAATGGTATAGAAGTCTTCCAGATGGGATCATTACCTCATTTGCTAGTTTCAAACAGATGTTTCTTGAAAGGTTCGATGAAGGGCTCAATGACATGACTATGTCTGCTCTTATTAGAATCAAGCAGAAAAATAATGAAACTACAGAAGAGTACATTGAACGGTTTCGAAGAGAAGCTCTGAAGATGCCTCTTGGAACTCCTGATGCTGTCACTATCGATACATGCAAATCAAACTTGTTGCCAATCATCAGCATGTGGACAGGATCCACCCAATTCCAAGACTGGCCTTCTTTCATAGTTAGTGCCAAGCCTGCAGAAATTAGTGCTGAAACTTTCAAAGGTTTAGGAGTGCAGATGACTCCTAAAGAAATAGGTCAAGGTACTAACAATAAAAACAATGCTCGCAAGGGAAAAAAACTCTTGAAGTTAATCTTCAGAGCAAAGATGCATCAACTGTTCAAACTTCTCCTACCTCTACAACCCAACAACCAAGAACACCTCGCCCTAAAGAAGAATATTCTTTTGACGACGACGATGTCCTTGGTATCTTTGAATGTCTGCTGAAAGGTAATAAAATACAATTACCTGAAATCAAGAAACCTGATGAAGCTGGTAAGACAGATCATCCCAAATACTGTCCATATCACAGAATGCTGGGTCATACAATTCGTACATGTTATGTACTGAAAGGAAAGATCCGAGAAATGATTAAATCTGGAGCTATCTCTCTTACTCCGAAAGAGAAGACTGTCACCTCAAATGTCGTCTCTATGCAATTCGGAGATTTCCCTCCTCAACTCCTTGAAAGTGGAATCGTTCCTATTCCCAAGGCAACTCTTGACATAGTGAATCTTCCTCCTCCATAGTCTGAAGGATTAGTGCCAATCACTTTGGAAACAGGAGAAATCATGTGGATCCATCCTGATTTAGTGGCAGATTTTGAATCGCCTTCTCCTCAAAAGACTACTTCTCGAAAGTCCAAGAAGGCTGGAAAGATTAAGTCATGTCATATGACTTCTTTTGGATCTATCTCTGACACAGAGCCAAAAGACAAAGAAGAAGCACTTGCTGGTACTACTCGAACAGGGAAATCTTATTTAAAGGATTATTCCAAGAATCCTGAGGATACTCCTGATATCCCTCCTGCTGATAAAGATGCTCCTAATGTTCCTCCTGAAGAAGAATCATCCACTGCACCTATCCCTCCTACTGCACCAGTCGAACCTGCTCCTTCCAAGCCTACAGCTCTTGAGAAAGGCAAACAACAGGCTCGGTTTGATAAGCCAATCAAGAAGTCCTCTCCTCTTGGACTTCAGAAGCCTTATAACTTCGAAATTTTAGCTCAACTTGCTAATACTCCAGCTAGAATGTTCCTCTTTGAACTTTTACGTCTTTCTAAAGAGACTCGGGAGACGTTAAGTGAAGCACTTCTACAGGCTGACTCTTGTCTTGCACAATTGAAGAAGCCAGATGCGGAACCTGCTACTTGCTTACATTGCAACAGTGTACTGGAGATTATCCCAAATATCACCTTTACACAAGACGACATGCTACTGGAGGATAATCGACATGATCGGCCTCTCTACTACACCGGTTATATCGATACAATGAAGATAGATCGTATCCTCATTGATCCAGGGTCTGCTATAAGCATAATGCCAAAGAGTCTGTTGGATGAACTAAAAATCCCTCTTCACAAGCTTTCCAAGACAGTTACTACTATCTTGGGATTCCATCAAAGCCGAAGCGAGCCTTTGGGAAAGATTCATCTGAAGCTTCAAATAGGTGATTTCAGATCCAAAGTCACTTTCTATGTGATCGAGATCGTGGGATCCTATAATCTTCTTCTTGGAAGGCCCTTTCTTCATGAAAATAATGTGGTGCCTTCTACTCTTCATCAGTGTTTTAAATACATTGATAGCAATGGAAGAGTACAAAAAGAAGTTGCTGACATAAATCCCTTTCATGGGGTTGAAGCTTATTTCAATGACTCCCGAATGTACAAAGAAGAGTATACAAGGGTCATACAAGCTATGGAGAAAGAGGATTCACAAAGTGAGACCTTAATAATTCATGTTAAAGGTCGAACTACTCAGCAACAATCTCCCAAACTCTCTGGAGAAGGTTCTTTCATCATTCCGGTGACTGGACGGATCTCTTCGTTACCTCAGTCGTCTGCTCAAGATACACTGATCATTCCTGTCAGTGGGCCTACTACAATTCCTGTATCTTCACATGTGAAACAGGATACTCTGCTAATTCCAGTTGGAAGGCGGATTACTCTTCCATCTCAAACTTCAAGGGAGCTCACCCCTTCTGAGCCATTTATTATCGATCTTAATCGAAACAACGCTTCTTCTCGTTCATCTTCTCCCCCTTTAGTCATTGATTTGGCTAAGATCTCTAAGGCTCAGCCTTCTCTCAATGTAAATACTGCTGCTTTTACATTTAATGAAAAGTCTCCATCTTTGCAGTATGTTGATGTGTGTAATTATGTTCATAGTTATTTACATTTGTTAGATGACTTGAACACAATAACCATAGGAGTTATACAGACTGTTCATACAGATGTATCCCTAGAACCAGTACAATCTTCATACTTTCTAGTTCCCAGCAGAAAGCCAGGAGACATCCCAATATTCTTCTACAAAGGGCCCCAAAATCCTTCTGATTTCGAAGATGAAGACAAAAATGATGATACTGGAAGATTACAACTACGTCGTTATAGTCAGCAATCTAAAGACATCATTAAAAATATGGGCTATGACTTCAGAACTGGCCTCAACAGTGGAAAAGGAAGAAAAATGCCTGTTCGGATCCCTCCTCTGAAATATGGAAGGATGAAATGCGGATTGGGCTATACTGCTCCTACTCCTTTCATCAATATTATTCATGAAGATCCCGAATCTGACGAAGATAAGAGATCTGATTCTTCTAGTACCACTTCTTGGGATTCCGATACGAGTATCGGTGATTTCTACTGCAACATTCTGTCTTCCAACATGGTCTCCATTGACCATTCTGAAGAAAGTGATGAAGACGAAGAAGAATTTGAAATCTCACCTGAATCAGAACAATGGGCCCAAAGGTTAGATAATCAATGGGAGTTCCATTTTGAGCAAAAAGAACCTCCGACTGAAGACAAACTTGTTCAAATAGATGTTGGTGAAGAGGGATCTCCCAAACCAATATTCATCAGTGAAAGTCTTTCAGAAATTGATAAGCAAGACATGATCAAACTCATTCGTGACTACATCGATGTCTTCGCTTGGAGTTATGAAGATATGCCAGGACTCGATCCATAAATTGCAACTCACAAGCTCAATATCTTGCCGAATGCTAAACCGGTCAAACAACAACAGCGACGATTTCGTCCAGACATCATGGATGCAATTGAAGCTGAAGTTAATAAACTCATGGCCTCTGGGTTTATTAGAGAGGAACAATATTCCGATTGGGTGGCTAACATAGTTCCGGTTCTTAAAAAGACTGGCAAGATCAGAGTTTGCATAGACTTCCGCGATCTCAATGCGGCATGTCCTAAAGACGAATTCCCTCTACCAATCACTGATGTCATGATCGATAATACCTATGGATTTGAACGGATGTCATTCATGGATGGGTATTCTGGATACAATCAGATTAAAATATTTCCAGATGACGTGAAGCACACTTCTTTCAGAACGCCGATCGATACATACTGTTATACAGTTATGCCATTCGGTCTCAAGAATGCAGGAGCAACTTATCAATGAGCTATGAGCACTATATTCCGTAAACATTTGCGGAAAACAGTCGAATGCTATGTTGATGATATTGCAGTCAAAAGTCGACAAAAGGAGGATCATATCCAAGATTTGAAGACTATATTTGATCTAATACGTAAGCATCAATTAAAGATGAACCCTACTAAGTCCTTCTTAGGCGTCTCTAGTGGTAAATTTCTCGGCTTCGTCATTACCTCTAAAGGTATACACGTGGATCCCGAGAAGATCAAAGCCATCCAAAAGATGCGTCCTCCACGCACCTTAAAAGAGCTACGAGGATTTCAAGGAAGGATCGCTTATATCAGGAGATTCATCTCTAATTTATCAGGACGCTGCAGACCATTCAACAAACTTATGAAGAAAGGTGTTTCTTTTGTCTGGAATGATGAATGTCAGAAAGTATTCGATGATATAAAACAATATCTGATGAGCCCTCCAGTATTGGTACCTCCCGTCTCAGGAATTCCATTTCTCCTATATACTCGAGCAATGAGTCATTCATTGGGTGCATTACTCGCTCAAAAGAATCAAAATGGTCATGAACAAGCCATTTACTATCTCAGTCGTACTATGACCGGAGCTGAACCTCGATATTCACCAGTCGAAAAAGAATGTCTAGCCTTGATGTTCGCTGTTCAAAAGACACGACATTATATCATTGGCCAGACTATTCATGTCATCTCCAGGATCAATCCTATACGAATCATGATGAAGAAACCCAGTGTTTTGAATTCTCGATTAGCTAACTGGGGAATCCTACTTGCTCAGTATGACATGCATTATATTCTTTAGAAGTCAGTCAAAGGACAAGCTTTAGCTGATTTTCTGGCTGCTCATTCAATTCCAGAAGATTCAAAACTCTATGACGAAATTCCAGATGAAGTCCTAGATTCAAACCAAATTGCTGAAGAAGATCCTACTTGGCGTCTATTCTTTGATGGAGCTTCAAGGATAGGTCCTAATGGTGATATTGTCGCTGGAGTTGGAATCGTTCTTGTATCGCCAGAAGGTCTTGCTATCAAAAGAGCTTATTCTCTCGATCAGCCGTATTCAAACAACGTAGCTGAGTACAATACATTACTCATTGGTCTTCAACTCGCTAAACATCTAAATATTCAACATTTGGAGGCGTACGGAGACTCTAAACTCATTGTTAATCAGATAAGGGGTACTTATGAAGTTCGCCATCAAGATCTGGTTTCTTATCATAGATCAGCTATATCTATGGCTTCTTCGTTTGAAGACATGTTAGGCGAGCATGTAACACAGAAGCTGATGCTCTAGCTAATCTTGCGGCGGTGTTGGATATCCCGATTAGACGACAACAAATGATTGTTGTTCGCAATCGAGAACTATTCCATCTTGAAAACAATCTGACTCTAGGACTTCTAATTGACATTGAAGAATCAACATTTCATGATATCAATGCAACAAGAGGATTTGGATTCAGTCGTAAATCTTTATCATCTTCATCCGATTCCAGCATGGAATTCATCTTCAGTAACTCGGCCGAGAATCAAAATACGGATACGGATTGGAGACTTCCTTTCTTAGATTTCGTATTGTATGATATTCTTTCGGATGATCCGAGTGAGGCAGCATCTATCAGACGACGATCACTCCGATTCTATTATAATCATACAACAAAGACCTTATATCGTCGAGCTTATGATGGTTTACTTCTTCGATGTGTTGCCGGTGACGAGGCTCAACAAATTATTCGCGAAGCACATGATGGAATTTGTGGACACATCAGCCTGGACCAAAACTTCAAGACCGTATTCGACGTATGGGTTATTATTGGCCCACAATGGTATCAGACGCCATCGAATATGCAAAGAAGTGTAAAGCTTGTCAAATCCATGTGAATTTTATTCATCAACCTTCGAAATTTCTACATCCGACGGCAGCATCATGGCCCTTCGAAGCTTGGGGCATGGACATTATCGGCCCGATCAATCCGCCGTCATCTAAGGGTCATCGGTTTATTCTTGCAATAACCAATTACTTCTCCAAATGGGCCGAAGCCATTCCTTTGTCTGAAGTTAAGACGTCCAATGTCATCAGCTTTATTAAGTACTACGTCATCTACAGATTTGTTGTTCCTCGACGTATTATTCATGATAATGGACCACAATTCGTCAGCCAGAAATTTACTCGATTCTGTGACGATCACCGGATCAACAATGTGGCTTCTACCGCATATAATCCGGCAGCTAACGGATTAGCAGAAGCTTTCAACAAGACCATCATTAAACTCCTAAAGAAGTTTGTCTCTACTAACAAACGTAATTGGAGTAAGAAGCTCGGTGAATGTTTGTGGGCTTACCGTACTACAGTTCGTAATGCTACCAAATGTACACCCTTCTCTCTGGTGTATGGTTGCGAAGCTGTTATTCCATTAGAGATTCAAATTCCTTCTTTAAGGATAGCAATCGCTAATGAACTCACTGCTGCAAATAATGATCGTCTTCGACTTCAGGAATTAGAAGCTCTGGATGAAAAGCGATTATCTGCTCAACAGAATATTGAATTCTATCAAGCTAGGATCTCAAGAGCTTTTAATAAGAAAGTCAGAGTTCGAGTGTATCAAAAAGGAGAACTTGTTCTAACAGTCAGACGTCCTATGACTATGACTCATATGAGCAAGGGCAAATTTGACGCAAAATGGGAAGGACCCTATATCGTGAGCAGAGTTTTCTCAAATGGAGCTTATCAACTCTCAGGATTGGATGGTCGAAAAGTTATGATGCCTATTAATGGCAAATTCCTTAAAAAGTATTATGCATAAATGTAAATGCTTGTAAATCATCAGACAGTTTCATGTTTAGAAATAAAAAATTTATTTTATTTTAATCATGAATGATGATACATGATATTAAGGAAGATCACTATCATCCTTTTCTACATTTGGATGTGGACCACTGCCGTCCTTCTCGAAGACGCAATCAGCAAAAGAGCCGAGAACCTCCTTGCTAGAACCCACGAGGAACTTGCAAGCGACCATCCTCATGGCTTCTTCTTCTTCAGTCCTTCCTGGTTCGAGCAGGAAGTCCAGAATGTCCCTGGGGGGCTTGGGTGCAGACGAACCTTCGCCTGCTTTTACTTCCTTCGGTTGAATTGGATCGACAAGGCGTTCTTCAGTGCCCTTCTGAATCTTCGGGGCGATTCCAGCTTTCTTGGATGCTTCTTCAGATGACATTTTTATGTTGAAGAATGGAAGTGTTCGTTCTTGTCAGATTTCTGCTATATTTATAGGCAGAAGTTCCTCAAATAGTGAAGCGTCACATTCATCCGACGATTCACATATTCATTAATGCCTGACGGTTCATCCGTTCATTTCTCACATTCATCAGACGGTTCACCCGTTCATTAATGCTTGACGGTTCATCCGTTCATTTATTACATTCATCCGACGGTTCATTCGTTCCATTCATCTGATGATTCGTCCGTTCATAATCTTCTATCAATTTGTTAAGTGGGGATTCGTTATTTATCATGTTTTCATAACCTCTGAATCAATTTCGAATCTATCTACTCATTTCTCATTTTTGACCTCTGCATAGAAATCAATCTATTTTCTTTTGAGTTCATACATATTATCACGTCCATAATACCTCTGATAATATCATATACTCTAAAACAGAAAAGAAGATTTTATTATCTATCATGTCCACAATTCATCCACAAATACAAATTATTGAGCATAGAAGAATTATCATTTCCATTCTCATTTCACCATAAAAAGTCTATTACATTTTCTTATACTTTCTTACAAATCATAATGGAAATCTATTACAATCTTGGATTTTCATTCTACACCACAACAATAACCTAATAGAGATCTATCTTCTTCTTTGGATCTTCTCCGTCGGACCTTCTCCGTCAGGTTCGTTGTTGGTGGCAGTTCCTGACTGTCTGAGTCCCAGTCACGACCAGATCAGCAGGAATCAAACTCTGGTCTTCTCTCTCAGACGAGAGGAGAACCACAGAGTATGGCAGCCCGAAGGCGTGTTGCTGCCAATACAACTGGTGGATTGGGAGCGACCTCTCAGAGGAGATAGGAATGTATCCAACATTGGGATACAATTCCTAGTTCTCCTGTGAAAGGAACTCTACTACCCGATTTCTCGGGGTAGAGTTGACTCCACCATCCAACTCTCGTGTATAAAGGCTCTTCCTACCATCTGAGGAAGACCCTTCTATCCCACGAAGAGTTCTGAGTTGTCTGATTTACGCGTCAAAAGCGTATGAGCTCCCTGATATAGGTGTTAGAGGAATATTCTCCACAGCATCCAAATCACCAATGCCAGTTCTAAAGAAAATTTTCAGCCGAGCTTCTGCAGAAAACAGCAAGGAAAAAGATATTAAATCAACAGAAATATCATTCTCATCAAGCGTGCATTGTTCAGTCAGAAACAAAAAGCCCATTTTCAACAGCAACAAAATAGTACGCGTACTATACTGGACTTACCTTCAAGATTGGTGCTAAGAATTGGCAAACTCATGTTTGATACAGTGTGCAGAAATCGAACATTAGAAAGCATTGCTTTCCTGTTTGAGAATGAAATCTCCTAAAAATTTTATTCTCAGAGAAAAAGAAGAAGAATGGAAGATGAGTATCTTTGAAACTCAGCTATCTATTTAAAGGACAAAGTACAAGCTTATTCTTGGAAAAGATCCGCATAAATAGCGCTCGTAAACCATGGAATGAATGACACGTGTGCTTTGGAAGACAACGCAACATTGGAAACAGTCAAAGAGTGCTAATTAACATTCTTCATTAATGCACGTTGTTCAAACACAAAAGTTGTACTACATTCTTCAAGACAGGCACTGATGGCCTTACAAAGGACAAAAGAAGAAGTGCAACATTTTCAAAAGAAGATAAAAGCATAAAAGACACGCTCTATTTAGCAGAGCGACTGAGCTTAGTGCCCAGTTCTTCTACGCTCTTAACCCCCATGCGGTGTAATAGAGCCTTCAACATTTCATGCTGCTCTGCAAGGCTGCGTCCGTCAGAAGAAGACGAGCCATCCAGACCAAAATAGCTCAGGAAATTCTTGGCTAAATGTATGGGATCGTCTTTGAACTCGAAGACTAGGGGCTCCGGTTCCTTACCCTCAAAAGTGGGATCACCATGGGAACAAAAACCCAATTTACGTGCTTCTTCTTCAGCTTCTTTCTTTGGTGTCATGTTGACGTAAGATGAAGATTAAAATGAATCTTCTCCCTGTTTATATAACAGAGCTCGCCGGCGGTTCATATTCCACCATAAATTGGATGCAATCAGTCTCGGAGAACGAAGAGTCATTATGACATTTAATAAGTTCATTTGGATGTTTTCAAAGAACTTCGAAGTCTTTTCGACTTCCGAAAAATTAGAAGTCATCTCAGCGTGACTGATTTCATTTTATCATCTCGTTTTCAAAGTATTTCGAAATAATTTATCATTTTTCGAAAACTTTGAAGGGGGTTTTGTAGGCCTCAAAAATGACAGTCACGCTGAGTTGATCAGAACAAGTCCAACAGTCACGCTGAGTTGATCATGACAGAGTCAAAAGTCACGCTCAGTTGATCAGGACAATATTTACAAATCACGCTGAGGGACAGCTCATCATTTGACAGAGAGTCATTATAACTGACATCACGACAATCGAAGAATGTCTTCTCATATGCCACGTATGCATAGAACTCGAGAGATCATAGCCGCCTATTGCGTGACTTTTTGAAATCTTCTTCAGCAAGACTCAGCCTTCACCAAGTTGGCGTACCAAAAGAGCTTCTTGTCATTTAATGCGACTGACAAAAGCAATCACTGTCAGAGATTTTGTGTCAGTCGAGGCACGTCGAATCAAGACAGCTGGCAGTCCTGCCTCAATTGAGCGTGGATTATGTTCCTTCCCAAAGTCCGTATATATTTTGAGCTTTCTATCTCAAGTTTGCGTGGATTCTGAAGTTTCTTCCCTCAAGTCTGCATGGATTCTGAAGTTTTCTTCACCAAATCTGCGTGGATTCTGAAGCTTTCTGCCCCAAGTTTGCGTGGATTTTGAAGCTTTCTATCCCGAGTCTGCGTGGATTTCGTCTTCAATAAGTCTGCATGGATTTCATCAAATTGGAGTACGTGACAGCCATGCCACTGATCTCTCGCCTGCGTGTCCTGTAACTTGCACACGACTCATACATGATCGCCATGTGTCCAACAGTTACAGGCCACGTCCAGTAACTGCTCACAACCTTGCGTATGTTAAATCCTGCGTGATTTTTAACTAAGCACGGGCTGTGAAGACAGTTATCTTTTCAGTTATTATTTTTGACTCTATAAATAGAGTTCTTTTTCTCATTCATTGTACAGATACATAGTTATCTACTGTCAAAATTTTGAGAGCTTTTCTTCTTCGCATAGTCCAAGGGATAAAGCGATCGTCTTCTAGATCGGATTCCTACAGTTGTAATTTTCCCAGATACACAATAAATAAAGGAATTTATTTATGGAAAACAACCGTCGGTATAGACCGGTATACCGTCGGTATGCCGGTTTCCATCCAAAAATGATCCTGGGCTAGTTTCTACCCTAGCTTTCGATTTTGTCATCCATTTCTTGTATTTACAATTATTCTTAAGACTCATTACAGACTCCAGATATACTGTAGCAGGTGCAGGCTTCTTCAGAGTCTTGAAATGATGATGGCATGGTTTGGCTTCTTCCTTTGATAGGTGCTGGCTTTTTCCCGTGGCGGCAGCTGTCCAAAGATATCCAGTTTGCGAAAACTGAATACCTTTCGGGGGCTTTGCCCCCGAACCCCCGACGAGGGGCGCTTCCTCCTCGACCCCCATCCGCTGACCGGGCAGCGGAACCCCCGGTCCGTGGCTCCGAAGATGTCGTCGGACGGTTCAGAGAAATCTTTGTGGAATACCATCGTCTTTGGCCCACCATGATTTCTTTATTGCATATGTCTACATTTGATCTTGATAATTGCTTTTCTGCAAATACATGTTAGACGAACAAAGCAGTATACAATGTATCAAGTTTAAGGCATATTAGGACAATGCTTACAATAGTGATAGCATAAGTATTAGTGATACCATAATGAAAACTAGTATCACTAATATGTAAAACAATAGACACATATCACCACATATATAAGTAGAAGTAGAAATGCTATAGTGATGGTATGCAGATTAGTGATAATGAAATGTTAAACTTAACAGATTAACCATATTCAAAAACATGATACAATCATTGGGCCAACACATACATTATGTCTCGTATAAGTCTTGACTCCATGCGGTCGTATGCTTCGAATCGCCAAGGAACTCCGTGCCTCGACGCATCCAAGCAAGCTCCGTGCCACGTGCTTCTACCTGTGCCTGCACATGAAAACTATGTGGATGTCAGTACTCAACTGTACTGATGGAGTGAGCTCCTCGCCCACCCATACGAAACCAATACGTTTAATTTATTTTATGCAACATAGTCCATTCTTATCAATTGTCTTTCTAGTCTTACCTTAGGATTATTTTAGGACCGACGCATTGCTTGTTTTGTGTCTTTAGACCATCTCGTGCTTGCAACGACAACGTTAACTCATACCTTGCCTCAAGACCCTTCTCGTGCCAACAACGTTAACCTATCAAGTCGTGTTTGCCTTACGACTTAAAATCAGAGACGCAACTACGCGATGAGGCTCCATTTTCGTATGACCGTGCTACAAACCCTTGCTGAGGCCGTTCCTCGCAACTCAGTAAGACTTAACCATATCGCCGTCTCACGGCCCTTGCTATTTTTATCACCAACTGACCCAATCAAGACTTCTGAACTTATCTCGACCCATTTCGCCTTGCGACGGTTCCTGACTTAAACTCTAGACAACTCAGATCCAACAAATGCAACTTATATGCCATGACTTATGACTCGACGCCACACCCCTGTGCCAAGCATGTCGCCTATGTTGAAGCCACATCTTAGGCCCCAAGCATCATGCTCTAACTTGTATACACCTTCGACTAGACTCAATTCCAAAGGCATACGCACGGATAGCCGCCATTTTGCCGACATCTATATGAACACGGGTCACTGGCAGGACAAGCCATCCTGGACTTATAGCTGGCGTATAGGATGGTCCGGTCACCGCAAGTAGCTATCCCCGATGAGCATCCACCGAATACCTGTTGCCCTACCTGGCACAGCTATACCTGTTTTTTCCTAGGCCGGATTCGGTCCTGTGGCCACAGGTTGTCGATCTGAGGAAACCCTTTCTTCCTTGTACAAGTTATCCATGACCATGTAAGACTCGATACAAACTGACGTCTCACACAGTCATTCAACTTCCAATGTTACCATCTCTTTCAAAACCAAGATCAAGACTTCTATTCTTGAGACCCCTCGACGACCCACGGTCGCAAGCATTCTTTCCTTAAGATTTCTCGACGACCCACGATCGCGAGCATTCTTTCCTTGTTACCCTATCATCTGGTTCAACTCATGAACGCCTATTTGATAGTCCTTTCTCAAAACTCACTTTGAATCAATTGTGGCCCTTGCCTTAAATACTAAGTCCGTGCACCGTGCCTTAAGCCAATCGTGCTCTACGCGACACTCCTGTCCAAGTCGACGGGCCTTGAGATCGTGGGACTACTTAACTTTGACAAACCGCGAAAGAGCGGGATGGTACTTGTAATGCCTTAGGTCGACCGGCATAACTTTGCCTAACTTAACTTCGCAACAACTTAACGAGCAAAGGCTGCGTCAAGCTTTGCCCTAACGGATCGTGCCGTGCACGCATCCAACTTGAATGACCAAATCCCTCGGGTGTCTAGACTTAGGTCACAAGCCGCTCAACGCAACTTAACTCATGGGCAAGTCAAGGCTATGCCAAGCCTTGGACGACGGGACCGTGCATGCTTTATGAAGCATTCATGCGGGCGACGCCTATGACTTAGGCTACGATCATAACTTCGCCTACTCAACCAACTTTCCTTCTCCCAAGCCACGGGACGAAGGATCGAGTGTCATTTTCAAAGCACGCCATGCACCAACTCTAAGCCGACCGTTGGACCTTTCCACATTCTAACTCAATTCGACCCATCGGGATTATTTCCTTTAGCTATGTGAATTCGTCTCTTTTATTACCAAGCCTACTTGTGCAAATTGATATATGAGATTTATTATATGAAGGCTAAGATGAAGCAAGTTCACCGAAACTACCCCACCTGAGCGAGCGGTCGCCTCGACCGAGCGATGTCTTCGAGCAGCCGTTGCAAGGCTAAGTCCGAACGACGTCGGCGTTTCGATTCCTCCGATTGACTGAACGGGACGGGGCACTACATCATACACCACTCAAAAAAAGTTTCGTCCTCGAAACTAACTGAGTACACTTATCGACTTATGACTCATCTCAACTTCCTACATTTTTTGCACACATTTCTACTATGCTTTTCCTCAATCCGAACCACGCTCGTGCTACCCACAATCTTTTTCTTCAAAATTTATGATCTCAAAATCCTCGACACTTTCCCGTTCCTCAAATCTCACTTGAATTTAACGTATCACTTAGTTGGATCGTGCACATATTCCAGGCATCCCTAAAATACATGCATTTCAGCCAAGCCTTGTGATAGCAAATTCTACCATTTCTACTCGAGTCGGATCGTGCACATATTCGGGCATCCCTGATATACGTGCATGTCAACCGAGCCTCGAGAATGGTGCCTCCACAAATCCTACCACTTCGCACTCGGACGTCTGCCTAACCGCTATGCTATGTCTTTCCGTCAGTATTGGAATCATAGTTCCCAAATAACGATATCAACACTGACTCCATCCTAAGGTCAAGCCAAGTTGATAGTACCGGGTTTTTCTACCCAAGCTCGCATCACTCCGATTTCTAAACATCTAGCATCGATTTCCTACGCACATCCCAATATTCGTCGTACGGGGTCTGAGTCATTCAGCAAAGCCATCCTACGATAACTCACATTTCAACCAATTTCTTGACATATCAATATCACTTCGTTCATCAAGCCATTTCACATAGTCTATTTCTTCGAACACGTTCGACATAATATGGTTATCAATCCTACCAAGTCAAGCACGCTACGACACAATTCATCGCTAAACCATAATTCACATTCCATACTCCCTAAGTCATCTATCCCAATCCACGAAATCGATCACAAGGTCATCTGAGTTAACAATAAGTTGCGTCCCGATCTCACGCGAGTCAGATTATCAACGGTGGGCATGAATCACCATGCACGCTCCCGCGGGATAATTATCCTTATCGGGACGTAACTCTTGTTTTGCGTCTAGACTAATTCATTCTCGATGTGCGGATTGGACCTACTCAATCCTCAAGTTTATTTCATTCATCAATCGTAAGTTCTACAAATCCTCGAGTTCACCTTCGTATCAAGCCAACAAGTCGAGATAATCAAAATTGCCGCATCCTGATTTCTCGAGTTCGATCATTCCCGCGACATGAATCACCATATCAGCGCTCACGCGAAACGATCACCCCAAATTCGACGCAACACATGTGCGAGGCTAGAGTTGCGCTCGTGCAAGACAAGATCGTCGATGTTGTGGTTATCCGCGTAACCATCAAGACACAATTATTTTCATCCAACATTCATCTCGATCAAAATCCTAAGTATATCATCCAACCAAACAATAACACTTGTACGATCGTCATTCGCCTAGTCAGAGTACCCCGGAGTTATCGCATATCGATCTTTGATATGCCTCAATACCATCGATGATATATGTAACCTGACGATCTTCCTTTGCAACCAATTTCGAATCGTACGAATGATGCTATCGTCTGACTGGATAATCTCTTCGACATTCAAATTCAAGTTTGGTCATTATCCCCTCGAACCATTCACAACATCAATTTCCTCAACACAATTTCATGTATTGTTCATCCGTCTATCTTAAGTCATCGACCAACGTATTTTCTCAATTTGTATCATTCCTTGCTAACTCAAATCATCGACTAACATTCGATCCAATCCTTAGAGTCATTTGCGTAACTTCACAATTCAACTTTCTCATGCACGCTATCTACCTGTCGTGCTAACTTTTCGTATACGATCCGTATCAATTTCCTCGATCAAGTCATCCATTCGTACACCCTAACTTTTCCTCGATTCGATTTCACCTACTCAATCATTTTGTATTTCATACTCGCGCAATCCTCGATTCCGTGCACGTTCTGTGCACGTTATTTCTACTTTTGTTCGAATCCACTTATCCAACTTCAAGACAATGACTCACTCAATCGCACTCGATCTAAGGCTTTGCATATGTACGACGCTTGCTGATAGACTCATCGATACCTCGCATCCTCAATCGATCGATCGACATCCCTGAGGCTATCACATACACCATTCAGGGATGAAGTCATTCAACAAATCCTCAACTTATCATTCAATTCACAATTCTATCTCCTCGAATTTCCGTTCGAACGATTCCTTAAATTTTAAGCACGCTCACCTTATATCGCATCGACGATAATATCGCCATTCGATAGCATCCCTATCGATAGTCATCTCAATTTACTCAATCGAGTTCAACTCATTCTTGTTCGAAACTATTCAATTCCCGCACTCGAATTTTCTAAGGTCGATGCAACTTTGGTGTATATGCCCGGCCCGACTTAGCCAACCGTGCTTACGTAAACCATCTTTTTTTTCTTGTCAAAAACTGTTCTCCTATGTTTTGCAAAATAGTTAGACTTATTGTATGGACATCCCGTGGGACATTTGAGAGAGAGCGCACCAACGATTTAAACTTTGCGAAAGCAATAATTCAATAAACGAAGAGAGGACACAGAACTGCTCCGGGAGTCAGTTACAACCCTTAAACCAAACAAGGACCGGGGTTGTAACCCTTCGCCTGAACAGAACTGGACCTCCGATCGTTATTGTTAAGGCAAGCATCAATAATCATGTCATGTCACCATCTTGCACAGGATCAGGATAAGACTAAGCTGGAATAAACTCCATCCAATCAATCACGGCCAATCAAGAGTACGACTTGATACTTTTAACTAACTAGGTTATCACAGGCCTAGTTACTAGCAAGATGCAATGAGATTATCCCAACAGCCACAAGCCCTGCAGACCATCCGGTTATCCAGGTCAAATGTCCGTTTATGAAGAATGCAACACGTGACTGTGTGCTGGAAATGTGCCCTACTCGTCGGTAGGCTACAAGTCCACTTAATGCGCCCAGATAACGGGATTGCCTGTAGCTGGGAATCTCTTCATGTCTACTGAATTATTCTAGTTTATTAGCCTTAGTCAATTACTGTAGGTATCCCTGACCGTGGTACTAAGGGATCCCTATCCTAGACATGATGTAAGACAGTACTAGTTTATTTGTACAAACGCAATCGCCTACGGTGTCAAGGTCATTCAATTCTGTCATGACATGCTGGCCGTCGCAACAACATTCGAGATATACATCATGTCAAATTCACTGTCAAGAGGACGCCACGACGGGCCACTATCATGTCATGTCATTCGTCAAAAGTGCACCACAACGGGTCACCATCGTGTCATGGAACATATTTAAAATTAACATTTAACCTGGTATAAGCATATATGCAATAACTAAATATAAACAGGGTGCCAGAGCTGTGGAGGAATCATGCGACTCAGGGGAGACGGGGCATAACTTCCACATACGAACCCAAAATGAGGTGCTCCAGAGATATTCGGAAAGGCAAGACAAAGATCTAAAACTTTCATGTTTTAAGTTTTTCGAAATTCTGGCTAGAAAATAGCTAAACTAGGCAAAAACAGTCATTATGTGCACTTTTTACGCCAAAAATTCAATTCTACGTAAAATACGCAAAAGGGGAGGGTTCCAGCGTAAAATTTCACATTCTGGGTACCATTTCACTCAGCCGACATGAAAAATTCAGAAAACTTGTTTTGGCCATAAAAACTTCATTTTAACTCGAAATGAGGTGAATCAAAAACCAAATTCATACGAAATTTCGTGCTCTTGCTCATGGAACTATTAGTTTTCGAAAATAAAAAGTTTTAGTAGATCAAAACAAAAAAAAACTCCATGAACTCATGAAATCCCAAGTTACAACGTAGATCTAGAAGAATCTATCCATAAAAATTAAAAACTCCAAGTTCTAAAGAGGCTTATAATCATATAAAGAAGAGAATGGAACAATAAAACTTGAGATCCATCATGAAGCAAGTTGCACTTGCCTAGGGCTCTTGGGTGTAGGTGGAGAGTAATAGTGAGGAAGAAGAAGAGTGAATGAGGAGAGAGAAAAAGTGTTGGGTTAATAAATGGGGATGGTGGTGGTAGGTAAGGGTTCTCCCCTTGGTTCATGATGAACCAATAAGCAACCCAAGCCGAACCAAGCCAACCCAAACAAGCCGAACCAAGCCAGGAGACATGCAATACGAGTCAGATACGTACACGTATCCCAAAATACATAATACGAACTATGGTCATCACAACTCTACCCACCTTAAAAAAATTCCGTCTTCGAAATTTAATCAAGAGGCTAGAGATGCAAGGACAAGCTATACTAATCACAGGCAAGCTATACTAGTCTAGCAATCAAGTAATTATTCATACAAGCAAGAAATCGAAGGCATGAGGCATAAGAAGGATATTATACCTCACGAGTCAAACAGGTCGGGATATCACGATCGGATATCATTCTCATGCTCCCACGTTGACTCACCCAAAGAGTGATGACCCCGAGCAACTCGGACTAACTTGATAGTCTTGTTCTTGAGTATCTTCTCTCTCCGGTCCAATATGGACATGGCCTTTCCTCATACGAAAGGTTGGTACCAACAACCAATTTCGAATGATCCAAGATATGGCTTGGGTCCGGGATATACTGTCGTAGTTGGGATACATGGAACACGTTATGCACCTCATTCAGAGACGGCGGAAGAACGAGACGATATGACACATCTCCTACTCGCTCCAAGATATCGAACGGCCCTATATACCTAGGACTAAGCTTTCTCCGTACGTCAAAACGAATGACGCCACAGTTAGGCGAGATCCTAAGGAATACATGGTCGCCGACAGAAAATTCAAGGAGACGTCGATGAGAATCGGCCCAATGGCGTTGGCGATCTTGTGCAACGCGAAGATGATTTCTAACTCTCCTAACCACATCGACTGTCTGAGTGATCAACTCGGGACCAAGCATCTGTCTTTCTCCAACATCGTCCCATGCTAGTGGGAATCTGTACTTTCTACCATACAGTGCCTCGAACGGTGCCATCTGGATGCTAGCTTGGAGACTGTTGTTGTACGAGAACTCCACCAGGTGTAGGTGATCTTCCCACGAACCGCCAAAGTCGAGCGTACAAGATCTCAACATATCCTCAAGAGTCTGGATCGTGCGTTCCGACTGACCATCTGTCTGCGGGTGATAAGCTAAGCTGAACTGGAGGTGAGTTCCCAAACTCTCTTGCAGACTACGCCAAAAGTGCGACATGAATCTTGAATCTCTGTCCGAGGTGATACTGACTAGTATATCGTAAAGTCGGACGATCTGCCTGAGGTACATCTCTGCTAGCTGAGCCGTCGACTGACCAACTCTGAATGGGAGAAAGTGAGCCACCTTCGTGAGCCGATCAACTATAACCCAAATAGCATCTCTACCGGCCGGGGACCTAGGTAATCCAGTCACGAAATCCATGGTTATATGCTCCCACTTCCATTCTGGAATTGGCAAGGGCTGAAGAAGTTCAGCTGGCCTCTGATGTTCAGCCTTGACTTGTTGGCAAACCAAACACCGAGAGACAAACCGAGCTATCTCTCTCTTCATTCCATTCCACCAAAAGTGCTGACGGATATCTCGGTACATCTTCGTGCCACCGGGATGAATCGAATACTGAGAACTGTGAGCTTCGGTCATGACCTCCTGTCTGATATCTCTACTGGGTACGCAAAGATGCTTACCATGTCGAAGTGTACCGTCTTCATGAATGCATAATTTTGGTCTTCGCCCTGCTACACATTCTGTCCTAAGCCGCTGAAGCTTAGAATCTGATGACTGAGCTATCTTGATTCTCTCAACTATACTGGACTAAACTTGCATGCTGGCCATCAATGCCACATTGGTAGGAAGGACAACTTCTATACCCATCTTCTGAAGATCTGCTAACAACTCTGGTTGTGCTGTTAGAAAATAAACTCCGGCTCTCCTGCTCAATGCATCCGTAACAACATTGGCTTTCCAGGATGATACTGCAGGTTGACATCATAATCCACAAGCAGCTCTAGCCATCTCCTCTGACGCATGTTAAGATCCTTCTGAGTGAACACATACTTCAGGCTCTTGTGATCGGTGAAAATCTCTACCCTATCTCCATACAAGTAGTGTCTCCAAAGCTTTAGTGCAAACACCACGGCTGCCAGCTTCAAGTCGTGGGTTGGGTAATTCCTCTCATGATCACGAAGTTGTCGTGACGCATAAGCTATTACCTTCCCATGTTGTATCAAAAAACATCCTAAACCTCGGCTTGAAGCATCACAATACACTGAGAATCCTCCGGTCCCATCTGGAAGTGTGAGAATGGGTGCCGTCATCAAGCCTCGCTTCAATTTCTCAAAAGAATCATGACATTCTGCTGTCCAAGCAAACTGCACATCCTTGTGGGTCAACTGCGTCAGTGGTGCTAAAATTTGAGCAAATTTCAAAACAAATCGTCGGTAGTATCCGGCCAATCTAAGAAAACTGCGAACTTCTGCAACTGTGCTAGGCACTGGCCACGTCTCAATAGCCACGATCTTCTGGGGATCTACTTCTACTCCTCCTCTGGTGATGATATGACTCAAATATGAAATGCGATCAAGCCAGAACTCGCATTTACTGAACTTGGCATACAACTGGTGCTCTCGGAGAATCTGGAGGACAACTCTGAGATACTGCTCATGCTCCGCTTTACTCTTGCTATAGACCAGGATGTCGTCTATGAACACAATCACGAACTGATCCAAATAAGGCATAAAGATGCGATTCATGAGGTCTATGAATACATTCGGCGCATTGGTTGCTCCAAATGGCATCACAAGGAACTCCCAATGTCCATATCTAGACCTGAAAGTTGTCTTCGGGATATCTTGCTCTCTGACTCTGATCTGATGATATCCTGAGCGCAAGTCGATCTTCGAGAATACTGCTGTCCCCTTGAGTTGATCAAACAAGTCATCTATCCTCGGGAGAGGGTATCTGTTCTTGATCGTCACTGAGTTCAACGTACGATAGTCAACACATAATCTGGACATACCATCCTTCTTTTTCATAAGAAGCATCAAGGCTCCCCAAGGCGATCCACTAGCACGAATGAATCCCTTGGTCATGATTTCTTCAATCATTTTGTACAATATCTCCAATTCTGACGAAGCCATCCTGTAGACTCTCTCTGACACAGTGCGGTCCCGGGGATCAAGTCTATGGTGAACTCAATCTCTCGCTCTGGCGGCATTCCTGGAAGCTCTTCTGGTAAAACATCTGGAAACTCCTCGACGATCCGGGGTAACTGCACTGCTGCTACTGCCATCCGCAATACGGGAGGAGAATGTTCAACTTCGCTTCGGGAAAAGGAAAACTCCGACTTGCCCGGGATGCTAAAAAAACCTTGCCAATATGGCAATCTATCCTGGCATACTGGTCCCTCAACCAATCCATCCCTAAGACCACATCATAATCGGCCATCGGGAATTCTATCAACCTAGCGGAAAACTCTCTACCGCTAACTACGACCCGACACGAGGAAAATACTCTATATACTTCCACAAGACCGTTACCAGTAAGTATATTGAGCCTTACTGATAATGACTCGGGCTCCAATCCTATCCGTGTCGCGAATCGTGCAGACATAAATGAATACGAGGCACTAGAATCAAATAATACTGAAGCTGGAAAGGTGTTGACGAGAATAGTACCTGCCACTACCTCACCGGGTGCTATTCCTTCCTCTCCCATGGTCAAGGCCAGCACTTGACCATGCCCTCTGGGTGCGGGTCCCCTCTGCTAAAAATTCCTCTGCCTGCTCTGGATCAGGGCTTGGGCTTGGGCATACTGCTGCGGTCTCTGCTGCTGGAATGCCTGGGCCTGCGTCGACAATGGCCTCGGAAACGGGTAATGCAGCTGCTGCTGCTGCTGGACTGGTGCTGGTCCTCTAACTGAAGGACTAGAGAAGGCCGATAAACTTCTCCTGTTCGGGCAGTTCCCAACCCTGTGGTCCGGGGCACCACAAACCAAGCACAAATCCTGTGCTATGCAACACTCTGATACCATATGCCCTGGCTTCCCGCAGTGTGAACATCCCACGACGGAAGACTGCTTCTGCTTCTGCTGCTAAGGGTGCATCGGGGTGGAATGCTGAACCCACGTCACTGAGGCCGCCAGCCTCGGAGCTCCAATGGTCAAAGCCCTGGCTGCCAGGACTGGTACTGATGACTGATTCATCTGACCGTGGGATCGCTTCCGACCTCCGGTCCTATCTATGCTCAAACTGCTTCACCGCTAACAAAATCTCCAGGTGAAGCCCCTGCTGGAACTGTTGGGCCCTATCGAACTCGGTCGCTACCAAGGTGGGAGCAAACAGACTGAGTCTCAAAAACTCGGCCGCATATCCGTCGACCGTCCTGTCCATCTGCTTCAGATTGGTGAACCTTGTCTGTAGATCGTATTAAGCTACAACATCGAAATACTTGGTCTGGAATCCCTCTCTGAATACCGCCCAAGCAATGGGTGCCAATAATCCAACGATCTGCGCCGCCCACCAGCTGTAGGCAAGATCCAATAGCTGTAGGCACACCACGGCCACCTTCTCGTTCTCTGGAGTCCTGGCTGCTTCTAGAATCACCTCTGTGTCCTGAAGCCATACATCTGCAGCGATCGCATCTTCACTGCCGTCGAAGAAGGGAGGGTTCAAGCGCTTGAAGCTGTTGGCCGCGCTATTACCCTGATGACCTCCTCTGGTCAAAGCGTCTGCCACCGCCTGGTGCAAGGCATCTGCTCGACGATCCTGGGAGGCTAATAGTGACCTGATGAGACCTACCAAAGTGCCATAATCAGGCTCTGCAGGTTGGACGGGCTGAACTGGTGGCTCTCCTCCAGTAGGCATGACTCTGGAGGCTACTCCTGAATGTTAGGCTTGATCTCCGGGCTGCTGCTGGTCCGCGGAAGGTGCTCCGCCTTGTTGATCGGCAGGTCCAGGAACAATGCCGCTGAAGAAGACGACATAGGGAATAATAAGGAAGGACCAGGACAGATCAACGATACAAGCATGTGATCAGGTCAAGATTACAGGAATTCAGAAGATACAAGCAGAGATCAAGGGCGAGTGCTGATTGAGACTTCTATTCGGTAAACTCTCACATATCTTGATTTACAAGACCTGTATGGGCCACCACTTAAACCATGTCACACCCCATAACCAGAATACTGGAGAGCGGGGGCTTACATAGCCAGCTACGTATATTGAAGTGCAACCCACCTCACTATACGGTCACGGCTGTCTAGATACATGAGGGTTTAACTACAAGCCAACAGTCTCCTATGGTCGTGAACAAGCCTATTGTCTCAATCTCAAGCAAGCAATAATAGTTACAAGATGTCAGAGCACCAAATATATAATAGCAAGACGTCCCATACATTACATATTGGATGATCATGAAGCTAGTCGTACAAATGTCAAGACTAGCAAGAGTTTAGTCATACATGATCAACCCTAGGATCTGTCAATCATGTTACAGCCCGTAGGCAGACAGTAAGTAAAGGTGCAATACGAGCTAACACGTGCTCGCCGGCTAAACGTCTCAAAAGAATAATTTTTAATAAAGTGGGAGGACAAAAAGAAACCCACTCGTTGCCAGGGTTACGCCTGGTGGTCACTATCTGGCTGGAAGACAGGTGGATCCTCTGGTGCTGCTCCGATATCTGGCCACACAAAACCAGCTGGGTCAGACCCCAGAAAGAGCAAGTGCCACAAAGGAGGCTTCACTTAGGAACTAAAACCAGATAATAAATAAAGAACTGATAATAATAGAGATAACAACAGTAAACTAAGTACGAGGAAACCATTTAAGTAGCCAGGTCACAACCCTTAAACCAAACAAGGACCGGGGTTGCAGCCCTTCACCTGAATAGAAACCCGTTTCAAATACTATTGGTACAGTGAAGACAATAAACGAAGTGAGGACACAGAACTGCTCCGGGAGCCAGGTTACAACCCTTAAACCAAACAAGGACTGGGGTTGTAACCCTTCGCCTGAACAGAACTGGACCCCTGATCTTTATTGCTAAGGCCAGTATAAATAATCATGGTATTAAGGTAAGGTAAAACATGACGAACATGGCATAGGGTTGCAATAAGACAATAAACGAAGAGAGGACACAGAACTGCTCCGGGAGCCAGGTTACAACCTTTAAACCAAACAAGGACCGGGGTTGTAACCCTTCGCCTGAACAGAACTGGACCCCCGATCGTTATTGTTAAGGCAAGCATCAATAATCATGTCATGTCACCATCTTGCACAGGATCAGGATAAGACTAAGCTGGAATAAACTCCATCCAATCAATCACGGCCAATCAAGAGTACGGCTTGATACTTTTAACTAACTAGGTTATCACAGGCCTAGTTACTAGCAAGATGCAATGAGATTATCCCAAAAGCCACAAGCCCTGCAGACCATTCGGTTATCCAGGTCGAATGTCCGTTTATGAAGAATACAACACGTGACTGTGTGCTGGAAATGTGCCCTACTCGTCGGTAGGCTACAAGTCCACTTAATGCGCCCAGATAACGGGATTGCCTGTAGCTGGGAATCTCTTCATGTCTACTGAATTATTCTAGTTTATTAGCCTTAGTCAATTACTGTAGGTATCCCTGACCGTGGTACTAAGGGATCCCTATCCTAGACATGATGTAAGACAGTACTGGTTTATTTGTACAAACGCAATCGCCCACGATGTCCAGGTCATTCAATTCTGTCATGACATGCTAGCCGTCGCAACAACATTCGAGATATATATCATGTCAAATTCACTGTCAAGAGGGCACCACGATGGGCCACTATCATGTCATGTCATTCGTCAAAAAGTGCACCACAACGGGTCACCATCGTGTCATGGAACATATTTAAAATTAAATATAAACAGGGTGCCAGAGCTGTGGAGAAATCATGCGTCTCAGGGAGACGGGGCATAACTTCCACATACGAACCCAAAATGAGGTGCTCCAGAGATATTCGGAAAGGCAAGACAAAGATCTAAAACTTTCATGTTTTAAGTTTTTCGAAATTCTGGCTAGAAAATAGCTAAACTTGGCAAAAACAGTCATTTTGTGCACTTTTTACGCCAAAAATTCAATTCTGCGTAAAATACGCAAAATGGGAGGGTTCCAGCGTAAAATTTCACATTCTGGGTACCATTTCACTCAGCCGACATGAAAAATTCAGAAAACTTGTTTTGGCCATAAAAATTTTATTTTAACTCGAAATGAGGTGAATCAAAAACCAAATTCATACAAAATTTCGTACTCTTGCTCATGGAACTATTAGTTTTCGAAAATAACAAGTTTTAGTAGATCAAAACCAAGAAAAACTCCATGAACTCATGAAATCCCAAGTTACAACGTAGATCTAGAAGAATCTATCCATAAAAATTAAAAACTCCAAGTTCTAAAGAGGCTTATAATTATGTAAAGAAGAGAATGAAACAATAAAACTTGAGATCCATCATAAAACAAGTTGCACTTGCCTAGGGCACTTGGGTGTAGGTGGAGAGTAATGGTGAGGAAGAAGAAGAGTGAATGAGGAGAGAGAAAAAGTGTTGGGTTAATAAATCGGGATGGTGGTGGTAGGTAAGGGTTCTCCCCTTGGTTCATGATGAACCAATAAGCAACCCAAGCCGAACCAAGCCAACCCAAACAAGCCGAACCAAGCCAGAAGACATGCAATACGAGTCAGATACGTACACGTATCCCAAAATATGTAATACGAACTATGGTCATCACAGTGACACCACATTTTTTACGCTTATTTAAGGTGCACCCCACAAGTTTACATGAATGTATGACACCCCCCACTTTGGACGGTTTCTGTCTAAAACGAACGGTCAATTTTTTTTTGACGAAAATGCCCTTGTCTTCTTTTGTGTGTCCCCCCTCCCCGTCACACGTGGCTGCCCCCCCGCCTCCCCCCCCCGCCGTGCTCGGCCCCCCTCCACGGTGTCGCCGCACTCCCCCCTCCCCGACCTCGCCGCACCCCCCCGGCCAACCACCATCACCAACATCATCACCATCATCATCATCACCACCACCATCAACCATCATCACCGCCCCCCCTCCCGCTCCGCCCCCTAGCAGCAGCTCGCGGCAGATGCGTAGCAAAGCTTGTGAGCAAACAAGTCCGGCCAGATGCGTAGCCGCATGAACTCAGGCATGTTCGTTCCTCATCTATTGCTACTTCTTTTCAAAGAATCCGTAGCTAATAATTGATGCTACAAAATATTCCTTTCATAAAGTAGCACCAGCTAAAGGGAAGGGAACTCTTGTTCGGATCCTCTTTTTTTTTTCTTTTTTTTATTTATTTATGATTTTGATAGCGGCAGCAGCAGCGCGCGGCAGGGCGGCAGCAGCAGCAACGCGGCGGAGGTGGGGGCTAGGAGGCGGAGCGGGAGGGGGGGGGGCGGTGATGATGGTGGATGGTGGTGGTGATGATGATGATGGTGATGGTGGTGGTAATGGCCGGGAGGGGGGGTGCGGCGAGGTCGGGAATGGGGGGGGGTACGGCGAGGTCGGGACGGAGGGGGGGTGGGGGGAGTGCGGAGACGCCGTGGAGGGGGGCCGAGCACGGCGAAGGGGGGAGGGGGAGACGAATAGTTGACGCGGGGAAGAAGAGAACAGATAGGGGGTATTTTCGTCAAAAAAAATTGGTCAACGGGGTTGACCGTTCGTTTTAGACGGAAACCGTCCAAAGTGGGGGGTGTCATACATTCATGTAAACTTGTGGGGTACACCTTAAATAAGCGTAAAAAAAGTGGGGTGCCACTCAAATTTTCTCAAAAATTAATTTGTACATTTAAGTATGTGATGTATGTACAATTTTGACAATCGTATTTTGGTAATCTTTTTTTGAGAAATTTTGAGTCGCACCCCACTTATTTTATCCAAATTCAAGGTGCACCCCACTGTTTTACCATAATGCAAGACACCCCCCACTTTTGACGAAAAACGTCCAAAACTGACGGTCAAAGGGTTTGACCAATATTTTTTGACGAAAATGCCCTCGTCTCTCCCAAACTCACTGCTGCTGTTGCTGGGTGGGTGGGGGGGGCTGCGATCTGGGAGGGAGGGGGGTGGGGCGAGGTCGAGGAGGGGGGGGGGGAGGAGGCGAGGTCGGGGAGGGGAGGGCGGCAGCCGCAGCCGCGTTCATCACCACCACCACCACCATCACCACCTTCACTATCACCACCATCACCATCACCACCGCCCCCCTACCCCCCACCGCCGCAGCCACCCTCCCCTCCCCGACCTCGCCCCCCCTCCCCAACGGCAGTCGCCCTCCCCTCCCCGACCTTGCCCTCCCTCCTTGACCTCGCCCCCCTCCCCCGACCTCGCCGCCCCCCCTACCCCCCATCGCCGCAGCCGCCCTCCCCTCCCCGCCCCCCCCCCCCCCCCCCGCGTCTTCGACCTCGCCCCCCCTCCCCGACCGCAGCCGCCCTCCCCTTCCCGACCTCGCCCCCCCTCCTCGACCTCGTCCCCCCCCCTCCCCCAACCTCGCCGCCCCACCCTACCCCCCACCGTCGCCGCCGCCATCCCCTCCCCGACCTCGCCCCCCCTCCTCGACCTCGCCGCCCCCCCTCCCCGACCGCAGCCGCCCCCCCACAGCAGCAGCAGCAACAACAACAAGTTTGGGTTTGAGAGAGACGAGGGCATTTTCGTCAAAAAATATTGGTCAAACCCTTTGACCGTCAGTTTTGGACGTTTTCCGTCAAAAGTGGGGGGTGTCTTGCATTATGGTAAAACAGTGGGGTGCACCTTGAATTTGGTTTAAAACAAGTGGGGTGCGACTCAAAATTTCTCTATTTTTTTTTTTACTGTGTCCGACGTAATGGGCTTTTTATGTACACTGAATAATAAGCTCCCATGCTTCGATCCATTCGTCAGTTATCCAACCAGAACTTTTATGTCTCTTTTTGCTAATTACAAAGGTCACTCGGCTTGGGCAATTTTGACAATTTGGTAATTCGATTTTAAAATTGTGTGCTGCCACGTAAGAATGGAGTTTGAGCCTTCGTAAATAACCATCCAAAAGAAATAAAAGGGGATTAGGGAGGGGTCGGCAGGAGATATCAGGAAAGAGAGAGAGAGGAAGCAAAAGAAAGATGGATTGCAACGCCATCTTCGCCCCCACCGCCGGCGACCTCCGCCGTCCCCAACTAGTCCCAACCAAGAGCAAGACTCCGGTCCTGCTCCCGGTCCGGCAGCTCCGCCTCCGCCGCCCCCTGGGCCTCCCGGTCACGGCGTCGCTCGCGGTCGGCCCCTCCTCCGACCAGAGCCAGGCCCTCGAGCGCTGCCTCGCGATCTCCGCCTCCGCCCCTCCCTCCGCCCCAGCGGCGCCGACGATGAAGTCCGGCTACGGCGCGTTCGGCGCCGTTACGCTCGAGAAGTCGAAGCTCGACCTCACCCAGAAGACCACCAGGACCAGCCCCGAGGTCCAATCTCCCTCTCCCTCTCTCTCTCTCTCTCTCTCTCTCTCTTCATTGAATTCCGAAATTCTTAATTTAGGGTTTTTGAACGAGCTTGCAGAATTCAGCTATGTTCGAAAAATTCGCAACTTTGTAATATAGGGTTTTAGTTGTTAAATTTGAGATATTGAACCTTTGCATATCATTACTTTCGGGAAATCGAGAACTGCGTTCGGAACGCGCAGCGTGGCCCACCTGTCAGGCAAGGAAATTGCGACGGGGCTCGCGCGTGCCTCGTGCCCCTTCCGGCAATTATTGTACCGTTTTTAAGTTTTTTGCACCGTGCAAAAACAAAACAAAATCAATCGTAAATAAATATTCGTGTTAGATATGTGTACACGAAGGTCTAGTTGGTTTGCAGTAACCTTATATCTGCAACTTCGTCTGGTGCCAAATGTAACGGAGGAGCTAAACGCCTTATGTTCTGTATGTACGTTCACGAAAAAAAATTCGCTTGGTGGCTCAAACGGGCGTTTCCGGAACACTAGCTCGACAAGCGTTCCGGACATAACCGTTTCGGAAACGAGTATTTGAGCAAACGCCCATCCCTCAAACTACTATCCAAACTAGGCATGAGTTGCCATGTGTGTGCTAAAGTGTGATACCCTTATCCATGTCAAAGTATCATAGAATATTCAAAATTTTGCAGTTTACATTTAATGAAATCCATCCATAGATTCACTAGTAGGAACGACCGTGCGAGTTATCAACTTAAAGGAACACAGATTCATATAACTTACTGAAACTTCTAGTCTACAATCTACATATTGTAAGTGTGTGGCAGGGAACTTGTTTAGAGATGCTTTTCATTAGTCTATTTATTTATTTCTTATGTTCTGTTCTTTTCGTCACAGCCTTGTATGAACTGCTTTCCTTTCCTTTTTTTGTCCTTGTATTCGCAAATAGGATAAATCTATCATCAAACAGATACATGGTTGCTATTTTTTGTAAAAGAATCCCGTAATTTGTTTAATCACAACAAACAAAAATGCTGAACTTTATTGTTCTATATCTTTGGGATATTGAAGATAGCAACAGGAGGAGGTGGTGGAGATATTGGAAAGAGAAATAGTCATGGTGGGGGAGATGGGGGCGACGACGGTGGCGACGATGATGACTATTTTGGTGACTTTGACGAAGGTGACGAAGGAGATGAAGGTGGATTGTTTAGAAGACGACTTGTCCTTGAAGAGGTTGGTAGAATTTTAAATGTTAAGCAGTAAAGGCATTGACTAGAGAACATAGGCAGACTTAGGAAAAATCAAGTAATATCTCTCTGCTCTGTAAAGCTTTTCGACAGGAAGTTTGTAGACGCCGTATTGCAGGAGTGGTACAAGACCATGATGGAATTGCCTGCGGGGCTCCGACAAGCTTATGAAATGGTGATTTTCTTTTCATAACTGTAGTAATTTATGATGTCATATACTTGTACATGTTTAAGACTGAATGATTAATTAACATGGTAGGGCCTGGTGAGCTCCGCACAAATGGTACGCTTCTTGTCAATGTTTGGCAGGCCAACAACATCTAGGGCAATTTCTCGAGTTCTTCCACAATCTTTGTCCAGAGCTTTCATTGGAAGGTAAAATCATATGAAGATCAGAGCATGCTTCACAAGGATGTTTTATATACTAGAAGAAAAAAGTACAAACTTGCACAACCTTTTGGTGAAAATATTTTTTAGAGTAGTGTCTGTTTATGCTATAATATTTTTTTATTTAAATCTTAAAAGATAGAAATGAGAACTTTTTAATGGCTGTGCCACTTTCAGCTGACCAATGTGCAATATGAATGTATGAGAGATGTAAGTCATGGAGAATTCTTGGTTACTTTTATTTGCTTGGTATTCTAATACTTATGAGGGGTTTGTTTGGCGTGATGCTTAGGCTTGATGCTTGTATCCTGGAGGATGCAGATTCAAGTTGCCAAAATATCCTCCATAACTGGGGTGTAAGGTTGACTCTCGACCTTGCACAGACTATAAACTGTTGGGAGTCCTGTGGCACTGAGAGTCTGGGATGCCCTTTTGGTATTGTAAGACTTAATCGACGTCTGAAGAAACTACAAAGGGATTATATATGACATTAGTTGATAAAACAATGGAAAGAGAAACGGTCGCATCTAGTAGAAGAAAGCTTAAATTATTTACATTGTATACAAGAGAATATATCTCGGTATTATATACATTATCTTCATCATGCCTGCAAGTTTGTGTAACATGTTTATTGTTATATACACATTTAGATGAAGTGTAATATATATATATATATATATATATATATATATATGGAATATATATATATATATATATACATATATATATATATATATATACATATATATATAATATAATATATATATATATATATATATATTACACTTCATCATGAAAAAATATATATATATTATTATTATTTTTTACATTCCAGCACGTGTGGGCTTAGTTAAATCGTGCCTCCCCGTACACGATTTTTAGTCGGTCGTCATGTCGTTTCGGACTCTTCGTGCGGATCTTGGCTGCACTGGCTTTTTCATCATCGTCCCACGTACGCCTCGCGCACTCCGCGCTCCAGAGCCTCACGGGACGACCGACGTCTTTCGACGCTGGCAACTCAACGCCTCGCTTCGCCCACGACGTCGAAGGCGCCCCCGACGTCTTCATGAAGCCTACGACAGCCGATGCCGCCTAGCTACCTGTTCTATGCGTACGACGTCGTCACGACGTCTTCTCGACGTCCATACGACGCCGCACGACGGGCCGCGTGGTCGGCCGTCGTTTATACACGTGGTAGAATGGTGCCGGTCCTCGACCGTCCGCGCGGCGCCCTAGCCGTTGAGTTTTCATGCACGGGTGCCCTATTATGTCCCACGCCAGCTCAGATCGTGGCCATTTTTCGTCAGTCCTACGACGTTGTGGATGTCCCGCATCGCACAGGCCAGGCTCATCATCGCCTTATATATATATATATATATTACACTTCAGCATGCATTATATATATATATATATATATATATATATATATATATATATATATATATATAGCCTGTGCGATGCGGGGCATCCACAACGTCGGAGGCCTGACGATATAGGGCTACGAACTGAGCCTGCGTGGGACAGAATGAGGCGTCCGTGTAGCAAACTCAGTGCACGGTCGTCGTGCGACGGATCGGGGAATCGGCACCATTCGCCCACGGGTATAAGCGACAGGCCGACCACGCGGCCCGTCGTGCGGCGCTGCTGAGGGCGACGAGAAGATGTCCGCCATAAACGATCGCAGGCTCGATCGTAAGGGCGTCGGCGATCGTCGCCAATATGCGCGTCGTATGCATAGAACGGGCGGCTGGGCGGAATCGGTAGTCGCAGTCGGCAGGGAATCAGTGGCCGTCGTACGGGAGGTCACCCTTAGTCGTCGAGGGCGTCTCTTCGGCGTCGTGGGCAAAGCGAGGTGTTGAGTAACTGCCGTCGAAAGACGGTGTGCTACCGAGCGGAGCTCTGGAGCGCGCGGAGTGCGCGGGGTGCGTGTGCACGGCGATGATGACAAGGCCAACGGACTACGTCCGCACTCCAAAAGTCGTTCCATACGACAGGCCAAGAATCGTGTGCGTGGGACACACGATTATACTGAGCCCGCACGCGTTGGAAAAAAAATAAAAATAATATATATATATATATATATATATATATATATATATATATATATATGGCTAAGCTCGAGGCTTATTACATCCTCCTCTCCCGGCCAAGTCGGGTATGAACCTCTCTACGCCGATCCCCGAATTTGCGTCCGAAGCATCATTCCTTGATCTGTCGCTCGGGCCTACACACACTTCGTAATTCGTAGTTAAGCTCCTTCTGTTGCTTGCAAGGTTGTAAAAGTCGCTAGGTGGTAGTTGGGCGCTGCCTAAGTCCACCTAGGCGTTGACTAGCGCAGACTAATTTCGCGTAGGTGCCGACTAGCGTGCTCCATGACCGCCTATCGCCGAGGTGCCAATTTTTAGAGAAATGGTTGCTTGGAGATGGATGATATAATACTTAAATTGGGCAATTTCTTGTCAACCATCATATCTACTAGACTACTAAAGTTTATGCTGAACAATATTATACCCTTATAGGATCTTTCCCACATAAAACTGGATTGACGTTTAGTTGAGCAAAAGATTTCAGTGCATAATTTTTGTTGTTCGCATGTGGTCATATAATTTGTTTTATTATGTTGTTGTTTGTTGTTCTACTAATCATTAGCATGACATTGTGCCTCTTGGAGTTATTGCTTTATGAATGTTTTTTGAGAGACGGATGTTTTTAGAGAGGTTTGGTGAATATTTAGATTGTTCATCTTCCTATTCTGATGCCAATAAAACAACCATAATGTAACCTAGAACTGTTATATTTTCCTCAACCATTCCAGTAATTTTTATTTATGTATAAAACTAGAAACTATGTAGCTTCCATTGATGATCGGAGGAATTGGATGCTTGTAAGGCTTGGTGGAATGCTCAGGTCACTCGACAACGTGGAATTTTTGATTAATTAACCTAGGCCACCCGATTAATCAGATTAGGGGGCCGATCACTTGGCCAATTAATCACCAATTAGTCCATTTTTTCTTGGAACACTTGTTGGACAATCTTCTGAAATGTTATCTATACTATGTAAATGCAATACTTAATACTTATGGCATTGTATATTGATGAAATTGAAAACTTAAAATTATATCGCCTTATTCTTTTGCTATACACACTTTCCAACAACTAATATAAAGTTTAAACATTCTGTACACTATGTTGGTTTATGAAGTAGGGGCTTTTAGTTGTATCTCTTTTCCTGTTGGATAGGTGGTTTTGATATTGGCTACCATTGAGGAGAAATAAGAGATCTAGTTGAAGCTTAGATATAGACTGGAGTGTTATTGTAGTCAATTTAGTGTGAAGCACTAATGGTGCTACGTCAAAATGAAACAAGCTGGGCAATTGGAATTGCTTGATCATGAGTGAGAAAGACATTGTTTTACTTGCAGTTAGAGCAAGAACCTTGTATCAACCTTGCATCCTCGGTATTGCAAAGGGCAACATATATTACTTCTTGAAGAGATGATTTGTCTCAAGAAATGTAGAAACTAGACCTGTTTGAGTTTCTAACTGGAGATGCCAATTCTCGAGTCTCCTTTAAATAAGGAGCAAGGACTATTCGACCTGCATCATAACAATAATTTATAATAGCTGTAATTTATTTACTCTGTTCTGCACCAACTGTAATTTATTTACTCTGTTCTGCACCAAAATGCAACGAAACAAGTCTAAAGAACTATTCAAAGACTAAACCTAGGGTTCAAGGGGTCTTCCTACATCTCCACATATTTTCATGGGTTTCATTGATGCAAATGCACACAAGTATGTAAGCAACCATATGTTATGTAGTATTCTGAATTTTTTGCCTCCATGCTAACAATCACATTAATCAAGACTTCATTATGTTTATTATAAATGCATATAGGCAATGCTGTCAAAGATGAACAGCCATTAGGTGTCTAGGAGGCAGCTTAGTTCCTAAGAGAGTACGTGGGGGCTACAACGGACCTGACCAGCATTAAGCATTTTCTTACTAAAAATAATTAACAATTAAAACATACCAAATGTATGGGAAAGAACTCTAAAAGACAAACCGTGATATACTCGAAGAATCTGAACTAAATATTAACAATAAACCAAGAAGTAAAGGTTCAATATAAGCAACAAAATACAAACCAAAGAATAGAACAACATGTGCAACTAAATAGATTTACTAATCATTATTTAGCAAACAGTTTGTAGAGGGCGGGCAAGTTAATAAATGAATTCATCATTATTCTTCATTACGAGGCCTACTGGCCTAGGCATTATTTGATGGACCTAGGTGGGTTTAGGCAGGACCTAGGTAGGCTTGAGTCTAGTACAGAAAAGGGCCAGGTCACTTGAGATAAGCAGCCCAAGTCCTAAGTAACTTATCTTTGTTCGTGAAGCAGAGCAACCATTTCTCACAATACTGTATAGGGGTCTAATGGAATGCTCCATTTGGTTGCAAACCCTCACCATAACCATGACCTGCTTGTATCAGATACATGACTGATGCACCAAATAGATCACCGTATCAATGACAACCTTATCACTGAAACTATGTAAGTGAATCAAAACATTCATTAAAGCACACGAAACTTACAAAAGATCCCAACACAAAGTGGATCTTTCGTACAGGCAGGGGGTATTTGTTTTGTAGAAGTAAAGAGGATGGTGGAGAAGACACTGAGAGTAATACTGGTGCATCAGCCATTTTGCTTGCTATAGCAGTAGACTGCTCTGCTTATTTTCTCTTCTCACTGAGAAGTTTAGCCGTAGGCTTCTAGTTATTAATTAAACATCATATGAAACTAAACAAAGGAGCACTCATATTGAGAGAGATTAGCTTCAAAAATCTGAGATTGGCTTTTTTACCTTCCAATTTCTGATGTGGCAATGAACCCACGGAATAGATCATCTGGGAGTCGAGATAAAACAAATAAGAGGCCCAGGGCATCCATCCTCCACACATAGCAAACATTTCTTAAACTGTTTTTGATGAGCTCTCGTCCTTGACATGGTTTTGCATTTATTACATCATGAACGAGATACTGAGTCAATTTTGCATTCACTAAGCACTCCTATAGCTTTAGTTTATGTACGGAGCAGGAGCACGGGGACAGAGGGACTTCCATTTATAAAGCTCTGTGCTTCAGCATCAAGATGGATGTGCCAAATAGTTTGCTGTAAAATTGAGTTGTCTAGGTTTATCATAATAGAGGTGAACGCGAGAACTTTGTGGATGTAGTTTCTGCTGTAAGTTGTGATATCAATGTTTCTGCTTCTAAGATATCTGTGCACCACATGTAATGGCTATAACCTGTAGATAACCTTTGCCTAGAGCGCGAGTTGAGATTTAGATATGGGATATAGTATTCCTGGTTCAGTTTGAACTGGTATTAATGTGTCATTAATGATAATGATGTCAAATTGTCAGTCAATTGGAAAAAAATTGTTGGTCTAAGTTTCACAGTGGACTAGTTACCGCTGTAGTATTCCGGGCATGAAAGAAACTACTAAATGATGGTGTGATGATTTTTGGCGGAAAATAATAAAAGGGTATATTGAGTAGATCGTGCCCCTGAGGTTTGATGCAAGGTTCGCACTATTGGCGTCGGAACCAGATTCGGACATCGGTATTGGCGGTTTCGGTGGTTCCGGGTTGGAGTTTCGGAGTTCTTGGTTTTGGAAATCCGATAAATAATAAGAAATTATTTAAAGACTTGAAAAAATTGATACGTCTAGGCATAAACTTACGTATTTTTTGTTGTTTTGTGTTAGTTTTGAATGAAAATATATTCAACATTGCGGAGTTGTTCATCTGCAACATATATTATTGTTTATTTTACTTCTAGACATCATTTCCAAAATATATAGGTCCAAATTAAGATTCACAGTAATGGTATCGGAAGTGGTTTATAACCCTTCTTGTGAATATTGGTATCTGTGGTTTCCGTTCCGAGGTTTCAGATCTGAGTTTCGGAGTTGTTGGTTTCAGACATCCAAAAAATATATTAGAAGTCATTTAAAAAACTAGAGAAATATTTGATACATTTAGGCATAAATCTTATGTATTATTTGTTGTTTCATGTTAGTGTTGAATGAAATAATATTCAATATTGCTGAATTGTTCATCTACAGTAGATATTGCTGTTTAAGTTTTTAGACAAAGTACTCTGAAAATATATAGTTCCTAATGGAATACTATTAGGATTTGTGAATGTTGTCAATTTATAGTATATGGTTACAATGTGTGGATGAGGAATTGTGTATACACACGGAATTTAAGATATATGAATGCTGTGAATTTAAGATTTTAACTTCGACAAACTTTAATGGTTACAGTGCTGTGTTGATAAGGAATTTTATATACACATTGCATGCGGATCTTTGACACGATCAAAGCATTTTTTGTGTGCAAACCCTCTCCTTTTTTCTTTTAATTTTAATTTTAATTTTTTCCCCCCTCAATCTATCAGGAAGAGATCCCGATTTCAGTTTTTGCTATCGGGCAGTAACAGTGGGGTCAGTATCGGATTAGACATGCCAAAACTGATACGATATGGCTAATACCTATTGATACCGGCGGATAATCTGAACCTTGGTTAGATGATCTAAATCATATAGCATTGGTTGATTGAAATTATGATCAGGTCTTAAAAATCTCAATGTTGACCTGGTCTTGGCTACAGATATTGATGTCTTTACGTATTTTTGGTACTTGAATCTTTTCCCGATTGCAAGTCATCCAGCTATTAAAATCCAACATATTTCCCGCATACTAGAGATTTACATGCAAAATTACTGTTATTTTCTCTGCTAAACTCAGTTTATCTAATGGGCAAGAGTTAGCTGAGAAAACACAACTAATGGGGGTTACTCAGTCACCTGTTTTTTATTGGTCATATTTCCTGCATCTAGGACTCTTTCAAACAAGTATTCCTGCAAAACAACTTTTGATGAGTGCTGAACTCTTCTCCATCCGTATTTCAGTTTTAGCACAATCCGACCTCATAACTAGTACTTGTTGTTTGCTATCTCATTGAACTCATTCCATTGCCTTTTTGCTGAGCAGGATGATTGCTGATCCATCTTTCTTGTATAAATTACTACTAGAACAGTTTGCCACAATCAGTTCTTCTGTCTGGTGGGAGGTGACAAACCGCAAAGATAGGTATTGGTTTATCACAATAAGAACAGAGAAGATGTATTAAATAACTGCTCTCATGACAATGGACTTTGTCTTGCGCAGGATAAAACAAGAATGGGACTTGGCACTAATAAATGTTCTGACATTGTCAGCTTGCAATGCTTTCGTAGTTTGGTCGCTTGCACCTTGCCGTTCTTATGGAAACACATTCCGATTTGACCTGCAAAATACAATACAGAAACTTCCGAACAACATTTTTGAGAAGAGCTATCCAATGAGAGCATTTGACTTGCAGAAAAGAGTTCACTCTTTCTTTTACAAGGCTGCAGAGTTTTGTCTAGTTGGAATGATTGGAGGATCTATTCAAGGCACTTTGTCAAAGTCCCTCTCTGCCAAAAAGGAGGGAAGGTTGGTGTTTAATGATATTTCCTTAAGGCTGTGTTTAGTGTGGTGGAAAGAGGGAGAAAAGGAAAGTGAAAGTGTTTTGTGTTGACATGGAATCTCATTTACATATGATCAAGTTTCATTCCCTTTCCTTTCCCTCATTTTCTTAGTAACCAAACACAGCCTAAGTGAATCCTATTTACTCTGGTGTAATTTTCTGCAAGATGGGAAGATTTCTATCATATCCCATGAATACTTATCACATTTAATTGCAGGTTATCAGTGAGCATTCCATCTGTCCCAACCAGTGCCCTTGGATATGGGGCTTTCTTAGGACTTTATGCAAATCTGCGCTATCAGCTGCTGTGTGGAATGGATCAAGCTTTCTTTTACCATTTTGATGTTCCAGGAGTGGCCATCTTTTTAAGCACAGCTATGAGGTAGGTTCCTAGTCTTTCGTATATTGTTATATATTTATGTTAAATATGCCATATTCAGTATACGGAAATTTATGGATTATCTTAGCTGCTGATGATCTGGACTTTCTGATTATTGCTCCAGTTTAAACTAACCGAGTTTAACATAATAACTTAGATTCCACGTCAGGTGACTTACTGTCAAGTCCTTTCTTATATTTATAAGTGAGATCATGTTGGAGACCTTAAATGTGGTTAAGATTTGTTCATCTATACAATTCTTTATAAGTTTGATGTCATTATTACAGTTCATTGCCAATTCAATGAAGTTTTGCTAGCAGCTAGATAATCCAAGTATTAATGTAACCTATGTTTGTTTTCTCTTGATATCTATCTATGAAACTAAAGTGTACTATAGCCTGGTCATCTGTTATGATTAGATCATCACTCTGATGGACGCAGTCAGATCATGGATAATGTAAAAACAACATAATCCTGGTCGATACAATATTCTCTAGAGGCTTGTAATGGTAAGGATATATATCCTGGTTTCTAAACAAAATATTAATTATATCATCTGTGTGATGTCTTAAAAATTAAAAGAAGAAAATTGGAAATATATAATAGCTATTCACAAACCCAATTACTTTAGATACTCTGCAAGATGGCTATACAACGTATAAAGGGTTTAAGTGAAAAGGTTTATGTTAACTTTGGAATTGATTTTCTCTTACCAGCCTCATAATTTTATTGCCCTTTTGAGTTTTATTCAATAGCTAGAAATTTGATAAGATTTTTTTTGTTTCCTCTCTTAATTTAAGGGGCCTCCCCGTACCTTTACATTTAGTATTTAAGTGATATCATCGCGCCGAAGATATATGTTTGAATTCCTGAAGCCATGTAGATGATTAAGCTAATTATTGAAGCCATTACGTACAATTGTGGTTTAAAGGAAACATGCTACATTTTGGTATGGTTTTGTGGTTCTACTAATGTATTCTGTTTTATGATGCCTCTTTGAAGCTTCACTAAAAGAATTGAGCAGTTTTATGATCAGTTGTCAACCTGATGTTAGGCCTCTTCCGTGATTGTTCTAAATTCCTGTAAAGTAGCTATGAGCAAGATCGAACCTTGCCATAACATCTAGAATAGAAGGCCACTTGGCGTGTAGGTAGATCTACCTTTATCCGCGGTTAAGCTCAAGCAAGAAGCACCATCCAAGTTTCTCTGGCTAGAAAAGAGTTTAGGGGCAATACAATACGGTCTTCTATAGGGAACTGCATCCTCTATTGCAGATTAGGCTGTAGAGCAAAAATGAATGACAATTCACATACTATACCTCTATTAAGCATTTTTTTCGTTTCTGATGTTATGCTATAATAAATAATTGACATCTTTCTGGTAGCACCTAGGATAGATCTTTTTATGGGATTAGCATGTGTATTAAAGTAATGGCCCATAGCAGAGTAGATTGAAAGAAAAAGTTCATGTAGCCAATTCCGAAAAATTTGGGGTTGAGGCTTTGTTGTTGTTTACTAGTTTGGGTGTACTGCATAGCCTGTGTGGATATGCTGAACTTTGTTTATGAACAATTGAATAATCTAGATATTTGTCATGGTTAAGCATCTTTATATGGACTTAAGGGTGTACTTGGTAGAAGGTAATTTTTTTTATTCTCAGAAATAAAATGGTGGGTAAATGATGACTAAGTTTGGTTTGTCCTATAATTTGTTTTCTCCTAGGCTTATCTAATTCCTGAGAATTATATTTTCCCACATTTGTGGGAAAGCTTTATCCTCCAAAACTGGTGGTATTTGTATCTCCCATGGGAATAAAGTGTTTGGTCATGTTTGGGTTAGTCATGTTGAGTCTGAGTCATCAAGTTCGAGTTGGATCTTCGAGTTGGAGTTGGATCCAATTGTGTAGGAGTCGGGTTGGGTCAGGTCTGGGTTGGGACCGGGTCCAGTCGGGTTTGGGTCTGGTTGGGTCGGGTAAAGGTCGAGTCTGGTCGGGTTTGGGTTGGGTCCACTCGGGTCGGTTACATGTGTTCGAGTGAGGTTGAGTCGGATTCGGGTTGGATTTGGTTGGGTCTATATCGGGTCCAGGTGGCATCAGATCAAGTTCAGTACACTCGGGTCAGATCCAACAGGTAGTGTCCAGGATGTATCGGGTCAGGCATGGCTAATTCGAATAAACATAATTCAAAAAAAATATACAAAACAATGCATCCAATGAGTCTCGAACTTTGGGTCTCGTAGTTAATAATGAATTGTCTTAACCAACTGCACTGTAACATGATTTGTTCATAAAAACAAAGTTAATGAATTGAACCTAAAATAAATCAAGAATGTCAAACTTTTACATGTTTATATATTCCTGGAAATACCATACGTTACACCAAACATGGTAGGTTAGGGTCAAGAAATTTGATTCCTAGGAATATGAAATTCCTGGCTATATAGCATTCATTCTGTGTACCAAACGCCCCCAAGTTACACCCCCCTACATCCTGACCCCCAAACTCTTTTGACCGAGTAATTGCATAGACACAAACACATATTTGGTACGAACATGATACAAATTTGGAATATGACATGTTTATAGAAATACTGGATAAGGGTACGACCTGCAGACAAGAAACATATTAAAAACTACCCATTCAAAACCACCAACACCCCTCCCCGAGACTGCCAATTAAGAAGGATGTGATACCAATTCCTGTTCCGATACTTTGAACCATGCCAGAATGTTACAGAAAGGATTCAGTGCAAAGAAATGCGCTCATATCTTGATTATTTTTGGCATGATCATGAATATGCCAACATTACTTTGAACTATGTTTTGGGTCGCATTGGACCGTAGACATGAGCGAGCCAATCGTGTACAATATGTGGCAAATAAGGATACGGTCCTCCCGAGGAGTATCCGTGCAACATTGTTTAAAAAGCAGACCTTTGAGTTCAGTTGTTTGCTGTATGGTGAAAACAAGTTGTATAGTCTGCCTAGTCTCCTCCATACCATACCTGTTGTCACACAGGGCTAGGTTGTTTGTCCTGCCGGGACTTAATTGTTTTCGGTGCTTAGGCCCTACCTTAGCTTGCTTAGTTCCCCTTTAGCCTGTTTGGGACCTATGATAATTTACTTCATTACTGCCTTGCTTTTCCTCCTCAATGTAAGTGAATAATTGGTCAACAAAAATGATTAATGCATTTGCTTTTTTTTTTTTAATGATAATTTCAGAAAAGAGAAAAGAAAACAAACCAAAGAAAGAATAAACTCATGCTAGTTAACCTTGCATTTCCAGTATTCTACATTGGGGGATTTTACACAATAGATTCACTCTGCTGTCCAAATTACTGCACCAAAATCAAATAGTGAAATTCTAAACTTATCTCACACACACACACACACACACACACTAGTATATATGCACGTGCGTTGCACGTATTTTAATTAATTTTGTCTGTATTTGAAAAGAGCAAAAGACACTCGAAGTTGTCTTTTAATTAACTTTGTAAAGAGCAAAAGTCACTCCAAGAACAAACTAATGCATACCAAAAGACAATCTTGTAAGTACCTAACTACCCCTAGTAGAGTATATTATTTTTTGTATTGGAATAGCTATGCAAGGGTATTTTTGGAAGAAAAAAATGCACGGTGAAGCCAACTTTTGGTATATATATATATATATATAATGCCAAAAGTTGGCATAATGCCGGACCGTGGCTACGCCAGCCGGCCGGGGGGGGGGGGGGGGGGGACCCAAGACCTACGCTTGCAACCCGTCCCACCCCGCCCCACCACTAGGCTAGTGCCATATATACTTTGGCGGGAGCAAAGGCGGGGGGTCGGGTGGACCCCCCGGAGCGGCGGCGAACGGCGGCGCCCCCCCAGGCGGTGGGGGGGGGGGGCAAAGATGGGGTGGTAGGGCGGACCCCCCGGAGCAGCGGCGTGCGGCGGCGCCCCCCCAGGCAGTTGGGGGGGGGGGGCGGGAGCAATGATAGGGGGGGTCGGGCGGATCCCCCGGGCCAGCGTCATGCGGCGGAGCCCCCCCAGGCGGTGGGTGGGCGGCGGGAACGAAGGTAGGGGGGTCGGGCGGCCACCCTACGGCGACGGCGGGGTCGGTTTTGGTGTCGGAAGGGGATCGGATCCTGCGGGGTGGCTCAAACGCCCATAACTTCAAATTTGGAGCAGGATCTGGATCTCAGGGGAGCCAGATGGAGGGAGGAGGTTGGATGACGGTTACGCGTCGCCGTGTGGCGAAGTCCGGGAGAAAGGTAGGAGGAGGACATGGACATGTTAGGGATCAACATCCTGCTGATAGGCGACAGGGCGGGTCAGGGGTGCGGCCATCGGCCCGTGGCCCTGTGGTGTCTGCAGGGAGGTCGGTGGGCTGGCGGTCAAAGGCGACCGCAGCGGATAAGGGAAAGAGTAAGGTGGTCGATCTCGGCGATCAGGGGCATCGGTCTCACCTCCCGGAGGTGGTCCCCAGGCCACATGGGATGAATACACGGCCGACTGGAAGGTCTTGGACAGATATCTGCAAACCTGTGGGGCCGAAAACTCCCACTTCGATGGAGTATGTGCCAACGATCAAGGCAGGGAGGGATTTCCGGATCTCGTTCCATGCGGAGGAGATAGAGAAGGTGACAGCATATTGGGAGAACACTCTGGTTTTGTACGTCCTAGGCAACAAGCCGTTCTACGGACAGATTTGGGGTTATGCAGCCCGTGTATGGCAGCCGAAGGGGAGTATGGAGTTCTTTGCTCGTGAGAACGGCTTCTACTATGTGAAGTTTGGTCTTGCAGAGGATGTCGCACGAATCCTCCAAGACGGCCCCTGGACGTTCGACGACAGGCTTATCATTCTGAAGGAATGGACCCGGATCTTAGATGTGAGAGGGAAGTCCTGAATGCCATCCCTGTATAGATTCGCTTTCCCGAGTTCCCTGTCCGGTTCTGGAGTATCCCTCTGCTGATGCGGCTGGAGAGCTTGGTGGGCACCCCGATCAAAGGCGGATGAAGCTACTGCCTTTCGGTCGAGGTTGATGTACGCCAGGATTTTTGTGGAGATTCGGGCTGGGGGGGAGTTACCGAAGATGGTGGAATATGAGATTCCTTCTGGAGAGGTGCTAACCAAGAGGGTGGAATACGAATGGGTCCCACCTACCTGTTCATGCTGTGCCTGTTTTGGGCATCTGGCCAGTACTTGCTCGGCGGTTGGACCTCTGATGGAGCCTACTGCTTCCCTTAGTGAGGCTCCTGACTCACCCTGTGACATGGATTCTAGAGATGACAGTGGAGAGGAGGTCTTGGTGGGAGGGGTTACACATCCAGTGAGTGATGGCGGGTTGAGCCTCATTGTCTTTACCCAGCTAGCTTCCACGAGTGGGGAGTTGACCACTTTCCCGGGGCAGAGAAGTATGATTACTAGAGGCATGGTGGCGTCGAGGATCGAGGCGCGAGGGGGGTGGCGGGACGGCTGAGGGGCAGGTCTACTGTAGGAAGCGACGTGCTGTTGGGCCGCTGAGTGACGGCCCCTCCAGGGAGGGGGGGGGCATCCTACTGACAGAGAGGAGGCAGTGTGTGTTGACAACCCTGCCTGGGCGTTGGTGCTCTCTCAGGTCGTTCTCCAACAGGCCATTCCGACTGGGATGGAGGAGGATCTATTAGCGTCGGATGTGGCACATTCCCCAGGTGCTGATCCGGGTGTTTCCCAGGGGACCCATCCTCTCATTAATTAATGGCTATTATCGCCTGGAATGTGAGGGGGGCGTGTTCGCTAGGGAGGTGGAGAGAGATTTGTGGGGTGCTTCACAGAGAGAAATGTGACATCTCTGTTCTATTAGAAACCAAGATCAAAGGTGAAAAGACTCTTGCTCGGCGGACCCCATCCCATTGGGCCCAACTGCACAACTTGGCTTTGTGTGACATGGCCAGGATCTGGGTTAGATGGAACTCGAAGAGCTGGGATGGAGACTTGATCTTGATGACGGAGCAGTTGATTGCCATCTCCTTCTCGAGCAAGGGTGTCTTTCAATTCTTACTGGGGGCGGTCTACGGCCACAACGACAGACGGAGAAGGGAGTCCCTGTGGAGCGACATCTCCCGTATTGCAGCAGCTGCAGATTCGTCGTCCCTTCCACTTCTTATGATCGGGGACTTCAATGCCCTTCTGTACTGGGGGGAGAAGGTGGGCGGTCTCCCAGTTCCAGACTCTATCCTATATGATTTTCAGATATGCCTCCTCCAGGCGGGGCTCCAGGGATTGTCACGCTCAGGCTTCATCTGGACTTGGCATAACAAAGCGATCCGGAACAGGGTTGCGTGCAAGCTTGATCGTGCTCTGGGTAATGGGGAATGGTTCCTGCATTTCCCCAACACTTCGGCGGAGGGCCTGGCTGCTGGGACGAGCGATCATTCTTCCATCCGGGTTGGCTTCACTTCTCTGTCTCCTGGGAAGTCCCGTTCTTTTAGGTACAACAACAATTGGTATCTCTCGGAGGGCTACCTGGAGGCTGTCTCAGAGGGGCTTACTAGCGGACAGGAGGGGACGGCTCAGTTCCGCTTGGTACGTCGTCTCAAGGCCACGAAGAAGGCTCTTCGGAGTTGGGTGAAGGGGTTGCCCAAGTCTTCCTTAGAAGACAAGGAGGGAGAGTTGCGGGCTATACAGCAGGACATGCAAGTGAACATGCTTAATGGGGACCTGACGGCAAGAGAGAAGGAGTTGATCGAAGAAGTCATCTTGCGGCTGCAGAAGGAGATTAGCACGGCTCAGCGTGCCAAATGCTCCTGGCTCAAGGACGGCGACCGTTACTCCAAGTTCTTCTATGATGTCATCCGGACCAAACAGCATAGGAATCACATCTCCCAGCTTCTGGATGTGGATGGCAATCTTGTGGGGGAGCCGGCTGCGATCCAGGACGAGGCGGTCAGATACTACTCTGAGTTATATTTCCAGACTGACTACATGTCTGTGTTCCCAGAGATAGTTACGAAGAGATTGGTGACTCCGTATGGGAATAGCATTCTTCTTGCCCCTGTTACTTTGGAGGAGGTGGAAGCTATTGTCAAGCTGGCGGATCCCAACAAGGCTCCCGGACCGGATGGTTTTAGCAGTGGGTTCTACAAACGCCACTGGGACATTCTGAAGCATCAGGTCTTGGAGGTGGTGCATGAATTTTTCACAAAAGGGAAGCTGCTGAAAGAGTTGAACCACACCTTCCTGACCTTGGTGCCAAAGAAGGAGGGAGCGACAGCGCTGGCGGACTTCAGACCTATTGCGTGCTGTAATTATCTTTATAAGATAATTACACACCTTATGTGCCGGCGGATGGAGGGGATCATGCAGGACTTGGTATCTTTGAACCAGGCTGCGTTTATCAAGGGGAGGTCGATTGCTGAGCACAGCCTCCTGGCTCATGAGATGGTGAGGGGCTTTAGCAAACCTGGAGGGGAGAAGGCATGCGTGAAACTGGACATGAGGAAGGCGTATGACCTGGTCAATCGAGACTTCCTCTGCCATCTGATATCTGCCATGGGTTTCGGGGACCACTGGGTTGCATTGATCCGGGAGTGCATCACGTCTCCCACTTTCTCTGTCCTTATCCAGGGCATTCCTTATGGGTACTTCCAGAGCAATCGTGGGCTTAGGCAAGGTGATCCCCTGTCTCCTTACCTGTTCACGCTTGTTATGGAATACTTCACATGCCTGATGGACCTAGCAGTGCACCGAGGGAGGCTAGTCCCATTGTTTCGGAGGGTGGATCCCCCAGTCACCCACCTCATATATGCTGATGATCTCTTGGTGTTTATCCAGCCATCGACGGAGGGTATGCAGTCTCTTGCAGAGATTATGGGAGAGTTGCATTCCCCCTCGGGCCTTCAGATGAACAGGGAGAAGAGTCGGGTGTACTTCAGCTCCCTGTGTCCCCAGAAGGAGGAGCAGGCTGACGTGCTGGGTATCGAGAGGAGTGATCTTCCGGTGCGTTACTTAGGAGTACCTCTCACGGTCAACTATGCGCGGGATCAGGACTGCCATAGTTTAGTGGAGTACGTCCAGAGGAGAGTGTAAGGTTGGTAAGCCGCTGGATTGTCATTTGGAGGACGCATCGAGCTGGTCAGATCGGTGATTACGGCTGTAGCTCATTTCTGGCTGCAATCCATCCTCCTTCCTATTGCCACTGTTAGGAAAGTGGAGCGGATCTGTGCAGATTTCATTTGGAGGGGGGGGGGTATGCATGCGATCTCCTGGGAGCAGCTCTGTCGTCCCAGGAAGGAGGGAGGAGTGGGGCTTAGGCCGCTGCTGGAGATTAGGGAGGCCTCCGCGCTTAAGCTGGCATGGAGATTCATCAACATGGGGTCTCTCTGGGCTGACTGGATGCACAACAGATACGTGAAGCAGGGCAACTTTTGGACGTGTGCTACTGACAACAATCACTCCGTCACGTTCAAGACTGTTTTGAGACACAGGGGGGTTCTTAAATCTGCTATCCGGAAGGTCATGAAGGATGGGTCTGGAACGGACCTCTGGCGAGACCCTTGGATAGATCGACGCTCGCTTTTGGACATCAGGGGGGCCCAGACACATCAGGAGGACAGGCGGGACCTGACGTGTAGTCGGATCATTCGCGACGGGGAGTGGAGGCCGGAGTCTTATCGATTTACCGAGGAGCTGGGTGGGATCATTAGTACTATTACCATTGATCCGGGCTTGCCTGCTGATCGGTGGATTTGGGAGCCGACTGGAGCGTCTCCGGGAACTAGGGAGTTCCAATTCCGGAGTTGCTACAATCTCATCCGACGCACCTTACCTCAGAGTTCTGACTACGATTTCGTATGGTGCAAGGGTATAGCCAGGAAGATGCAGCTTTGTATCTACATGCTTCTACTTTTGACCAGGGATCGTCTGAGTTCATTTGGAGTGCCGGTCCCAGATTCCAAGTGTGTGCTTTGCAGTCTGGAGCAAGAATTTATAAGGCACATCTTCTTCGAGTGTGGCCTGGCTTGGTAGATCTGGAAGGAGCAGAGTGTTGGGAGGATGCGACTCCGGGAAGGGTATTGGGGACATCATCACGGTGATCTGGGATAGTAGAGGTCGAGGGGAGGATTGGTTCCGGACCGCCAGAGTTCGACTGGCTGCTTCAGTTTGGCATGTCTGGCGGGAATGAAACCGTCGGATATTTGAGGGGCTGGTCACCCCTCTGGTGGGCATTCTCCATAACATCGAATTTGATGTAAATGCTATGGGGAATTGATGAAGTGGGAGTCCCACTTTGATTGTATGTTGTACGATTATTGCATTGCTTTGGAATAAAATTTACCCTTTTCCAATATATATATATATATATATATATATATATATATGCCGCCTCCACTAAATTTGTCCAAATTACCCTCGAGTTGGGTTTGACACATAGGTACACATAAATCTCCATCCAACCCTTGCTGGTTACGAGTGTTCCAGTTCAGAGTATATTTCCGATCGAGATCGTATGGTGCTTGATCAGGATTGCAGAATTTGGCGATTGAAATCATTCATTGCAATCTCACTATAAATTTACTTTTGCAAGAGTTTAGTTCAGTGCAAAGAAAGTTGAAAAAAACTTGAGATTTCTTGTCAATTGGGGTTCAATATCTACACATTTCTTGTGAAGTTGACCTTTGTGGTTTGTATCATTCTTGTTTCTTCATTTGCTTATGAGCAACTACTATGTTTTGCAAGTTGCTCATGCAAATAAGAGAGTGAGCTTATGAGATTTGTGATGTTTTGTTATTTTGTACGATGGTTCTAAGTCGTTTTTATTTTATTTTATGGTTATTTACATGTTTTGATGTGGCATTATTGTATCCTTTTATTTAGAATGTTGCGTTCCAAATTGATGTATGACTAAGAAAAGTCAAATTTTACATCTTAGTAACTGAAGTAAAGTAATACTTTGAATTTTTTAATTAGTATTGCCCCAATTAAGAATTTAAAGCGTATCTCGAATCGAATTGGTGAACCAACTCGCCCTACCCCCTTTGTACCAAAAATAAAGACAACAAGCTCACCCCGTTCCTGTACCATTATGACGTACCATGTTCAGGTAACTATGGTTTGACAGACCAACCTCTGCCAGACCCAGCTCTTTTTGCATCCCTACTCCCGTTTAAACCCAAACTCACTACCGTACATAATCTTCTTCCTTCCTCATCCCCATAGCCTATCCCATTCCCACCACCACCTTCTTCCTCCTAAATCCTAACCCACCACTATCTTCTTCCTCCTCCCTAAGCTCTAAGCCGCCAACATCTTCTTTCTATTCTCTCCCAGTTGTCCACGCCACTGATCCCCCTCCCTGCTCCTGCTATTGTTGTTTACACACGGATCATGATCTGCAACTGTCCATTATAAGGTCAGAGTGTCCGTAAATTCCCTCATATCCCACTGCAAATGAGATGTGTTTCGTACTAATTGTTTCACCGTTATCTTCTCAACATGAATTTCAGATTATGCAAACTCTTTTTCCCCTCTAGTACCGGGCATATTGTGGCATAGAATGTTTAGATAATTTTCGTTAAACATGTTAAATGTTTAGTTTTCAGGTACTGGTTATTTCGTCTATTTCTTTAACTGTCATATACATGTGCAGAATATTGAATGTTCAGATTGGGGAGAAATCCAGGCTAGCTTGGCTTGGGATCGAAGTAGATCCGCTCCTTCAGTCAGATAATCTGCTGAAAGCCTACAACAGACCTTCGGAGGCTGCTGCAGACCAATCTTCTTCAAACTGGTTCATATCCAAGAATGCCGTCATCTCTGGACTTGGGTTACTTGGCATCAAACAGGGGAGCGGAGATTCTGAGGCTCCTGCTAAAGCAAGAAGAAAAAGAGTAGTTAGGAGAAAGGTCAGCTCGACTTGAGCATAACAATGCGTGCTGCTCCCCATAAAGTGCGTACATACGAAGAATTTTTGCTGGCAGCTATGGTTCCGATAAAATGGAAAAATGCTTTTGGTAGCGATCAGTTTGCCGCAGCAATTAGGTAAATGGAGAGGGTTACGTTTCAAGATTCTCCCAGCTGCGATTGACAAAAATTTTTCCTTTCAATTTTGGACTCGATTCATCATTATATAGGAGGAAGAATCAGAAATATATACTGTTGTTCCAATACTTGTTGTGTATCCTTGAGTTGGCAATGTTCGCTTAATGTTACATTGGCTTTCAGCATTCTGGGCTAGCTAAATGTTTGTTCTTTCTTATTACAAGTTATCACTAGTTCAAACTCAATTTTAGTTAAAGCTCAGCTGATGTTATCCTCTAGCCCTTCCATGACGTTGAACTCGGTCGCTCGGTGTTTCAGAAAATGATGCTGCAACTACCTGAAAGTGACGGCACTGCGAGGGAGTGGGAGCTGACTATCCCTTGGCCATCCGATCCTTAGGTTGTCTGTTGTTAGAGGCGTCGCTATTCATCTTGAACAAGAGTTCTTTGTAGTTGACAAAGTTAGACCCCACAATTGGTGCCAATCTGATTATGTTTTCTTACACCAGGATCCTCAAAAAACTTTGTAGAACGAATATATGCCATGCACAATGAAGCTTAACTTCATCAACATCGTTCACCATAGACGGGCATAACTCGGCCTGACCAATGTTGTTCTCTAGCCCTTCCACCATGTTGAACTCGGGCTCTCTGACCGGTGTTTCAGGAAAAATTATTGCATGTTCCGGACTCACCACGTGGTAATAGTGAATGGTGAGCGCGGCCAATACTTTGTTGACACTTAGACATAATATATCATATCATACATTTCTCATATTTTCTAGGTCAATTTTTTTAAAATATTTTTCAAAGAAAAAAAATCTATTTTTTTTCTAATTATATGCAAGTTAATTTCTATATATTTTATAATTTTTTTTGGACTTTTTTTGAAATTTTTTTATACCAAATATTATGTAAGTGTCAACAAATTATTGGCCGGGCTCACCATTCATCGTTGTCACATGGTGAGCCCGGAACACCCAATAATTTCTCGTGTTTCAGGAGATGATGTAACTACCCCAAAGCGCCAACACTTCGAGCTAACCGTCCTTGGCCGTCCGGTCCCTAGGTGGTTATAGTATATGTGTCGCAAGGTTGTCCGTCGTTGGGGGCGCCACTATTCATATTGATGGTAGAAGACGAGAGTTCTAACTATGCAGTTGGCAAAGTTAGACCCCGTGGTGGGGATTATGTTTTTTTTTTTATCCTCTAAAATCCGTAGATTTAATCTATGGCCGCCTTCTTGATCTGCAAGACTTCCTGGCCCTGTTGGTCTCCTTGCTTTCCTGTGTACAAGAAAAAAAAAAAAAAAACATAAAAGGGGCACGGATAGCTCCCTCAGTGCTATTCTGAATCTTTACTTATCGACATCACGCACTATGGCCGACATAACTTGTTTGCAAGGACGAACTCAAGACATTTATATAGGTAATTTTTATGGGCACTACCAAAATTGCTAGGGGACATCATTTACTTGGGGGCAGTCCATGAATGTGAAAAAATTGCTAGGGGGCACCCAAAAATTGCTAGGGGCAGCCCAACTCCCCCAAACCCAAAAATTCACTTTCATTTTCATTATTCACCCTCTCTCCTGAAGAAGAAAAGAAAGAAAGCTCTCTCCCTCTCCCTCTCCATCTCCTAAACCCTAATTTCTTCTTCTCCATCACTCCATTCTCAATCCCTCCACGAAGATTCTCGAAGAGATGACACGTAAGTCAAAGCAACCGGAATCCAGGTACGTTCTTCCCTAATTTCTTTGAAATTTTTTTACATTATATTCGAAACCCTAGAATTGGTTTAATTCTTGAAAAAGTTTTTGTAAAATAGGTTTATAATCTCTTGCACGTTCTCTTCCCTTATTTTCGAACACTAGAAACCCGAAATTTATGTTGAAACCCTAACCCTAGAACACGACAAAGTAGGATGTCGTTATGGGAGTTCGGGTTCACGACAGTAGGACTGCCTGGAATGTGGCAGTCCTAATGAAAATTAGGACTGCCACAGTCCTGGCAGTCCTATTCTGAAAGAGGACTGCCACAGTCCTGGCAGTCCTATTCAGAAAGAGGACTGCCAGGAATGTGGCAGTCCTAATTTTCATTAGGACTGCCACATTCCAGGCAGTCCTACTTGTTATGACATATAGGAGTTTGTTAAGTGCATGTTGTTTCTATTACTTAGTAAGTGTATGTTGTCATGCAGTCCACCGAACAAAAGAATACGGCCCACCGCGTCAAAGCGGAAGGAACGTGCGGAACGTCCTCGCGAGCGTCCGATAACAATTACCGAACCGGCGTCCGAAGCTCGGTCTCGGACATCGCCACCGGCACGTCAAGCTCGGTCGAAGCAACGAGCTCCTACTCCTACGCCTCCTTCCGACGACGACGACGATGACCTGCCAATTGTCCAACTCCTATCACGTTAAGAGGGTTCTGCTCCATTTGAGGAGGTCGATCCTTCTGAAGAGGTCGGTCCTTCTGAGAGGGCCGGTCCTTCTGAGCCGCCTGTCACTACAACAAAAAAGTGTTATAATGACACTCAAAAAGTGTCGTTAATGACTTTTCATGGCACTTTTTTAGTGCTGTCTAGAGGGGGTGTCATAGAAAGTTTTTGACTTTCAACGACACTCGACAAGGGTCATGGAATAGCTTTATGACGACATTTTTTGAATGTCATGTAATGCATATTCCATAACACTTTAATGGTGCCATGTTAACATGATTCAATGTCAGTTTATAAGTGTCGTCAAAATTATGACACTTTGTAAATGTCATTTAAAAATATTCTACAACATTTAATCAATGTCATGGATACTTTTCACAGCACTTTTTTAAATGCCTTCCAAGCATCATCCGTATATATATATATATATATATATATATATATATATATATATATATATATATATATATATATATATATATATATATATATATATATATATATATATAAATATATATTTTTTTTATTTTTTATTTTTTATATATATATAACCAAAACCATCCACACAAAAAATAAAACTTTAATGTGCCAAAACCATTATATTAAACAAGTTCCATCCCATACAATGTCAATAAAAGGTTACAAGAATATAGTAATCAACTTGTTTAAGAGTAACAAAATCTATTACATAATATGCAAGCCCTAGTACTACTTCTTAGCGTCCATCTTTTTTAGCACCAAACTGGAACCGAATCCGCACTCATCATTAGCTCTGTACAAAAAAAAAAATTTAAAATTAATATTTGGACTATAAGATCTTAATTCAAAGCATTAAAACAAAATAGAGAACAATGCCTGAAAAGAATCTCTAGAATACATACGCTATCGCAACCAAAAGTTTTAGCCCATGGTGTCATCTCCAAGTATGATATGTCTAAAGTTTTCAAAGTGAGTTTGATCCATTTTAGTTTATTATTGTGATTGATGCTAAGACCATATATAGAAAACATGAAAAGCATATCCTCATCGACTTCCTGTAGTAGGAAACATTACGAGAGAATCAAATATATATGCTCCCAAATGTAGTTGAAGAAGATGGCATAAAAGAATATAGATGTATATAGGTGTAAGGACTTACATTGTAATTCAAATTAGTAAACATGATAGTGCACCTGTCATTTATACCACTTACTTCATAATACAAATATCCACCAAATGCATTTCATTTCTGTAGGATATTGCATGTGTTATTTTTGCAACTGTCATTTATGCAAACATCCACTTAGTCCAAGATAGTGCACATGTCATTTCTACAACTGCCACTATATTGCCTATCTAACAAAAACATTCACTAGTATCAACTGCTAGTTGAGTATCTACTACAGATTACGTATACTATGGGTTAGTGCGAATTACCGGCCATTGGATCTTTACCCTTGTATGTGCTTGGTTTGAGCTGCAAATTTGAATAACACTAGTATCAAGATCCCAAACATGAACTCAACAAGCCACGACACCCAAAAAAAACCACCAACATGCACAAGTTGGAAAAGGAAAGGATGCAATCAGAAACTGTTACCACTATATATTGCCACCGCAAAAATAACTGGTTAAGTAATGGTAACAAATTACTTGCTTGAAACAGGTAGATCCCCTTTCATGAGGTTTTGAGCTAAATTTATGCAAGACTAGCTATAACTTATCAAATTTATGCAAGACTTGAAACTGGTAACAAAATACTTACTTGAAACCACCGACACTAGCTATAACTTATCAAATTATGCAAGACTAATGAAATATGAAACCAATAAAATTCTTACCTGCTCTTCTTTTAAGTGCAAATCCAACCAGTTTCCTTTTGAAGCTTTGGGAAGTGTAAAAATGGCTTTTGTAGGCTTGATCAGCACCTTACACTTTTCAGGCAATTTTTTTTTTGTTCAATTTTGGTATGGCACACCTGTAGTACTTTCCTTGGACATCATGAAATTTTAAAGGAGACATCCTTATGAACTTTAGAAAGCATTTTGCAGTTGGGTACATATAAAGGATTTTGTAGTTGGGTACATATAAAGGAGACATCCTTATATAAACCTGTCTTATTTGATGGCACAGGGCGTTCAGGTGGACAACACCTGATATATCATTGATAGCCTGCCCAGGAGGCTCAGATGTGTTTGCAAGCTCTCCGTATGATATATCATGGACAACAGATGTGTTTGCAAGCTCTCCGTATGATAGCCTTTATGATATATCATGGACAACAGATGTGTTTGCAAGCACTCCGTATGATAGCCTTCCTAGGAGGCTCCTCTGTAGATATATCATTGAGTCACAGATCAATTGCGGAGCAGGAGGTCCCTCAACCTCAGAGTAAAAGCTGTAGGACGCCCACTCCCGCTGTAGAATCCTTCAACCTCAGATGCAGACTTGACTGAATTTGTGAGTGAGCAAAAGATCAAGTACTTAATTAAAAAAGAACTTAATTTATCCTCGTAGCTGCTGATTAAGACTGTCATATTCTTCTGTTGCATCAGTCATTTAACTTGTGTGTTTTGGAATTTGTGGATGGCAGGTGTCATCAATCCGGTCAAATCCACAAAGTATTAGCCAGGTGGTAGAGTCAGTACAACGCAAGTTTCCTTCTGTCAATAATTTAGTATAGGGCTCGAGAATTGATTTGTTCCTTAATATCTAATATCTACATCATTTCATTTTGTAATATATAAAACCAGTTTGGCTCAGAATGAACATAGTTGGAACAGGTTAAGGTTGTGAAACCCCAATCTGACCCAACCTTAGTCAGGTTGGGAGTTGGGATTCCATCATAAGGTACCTCAGTTTTAAGCAAAGTCCATCCTATTCCAATCCATCTACATGGTCGGGTTGCCGGCCTAGCAACTGATGAGAACAATTACTGGACTGGTAACCCAATATTCCAAATGAGGGTTACAAATATCAGGTATGCAGCACCCTAATATAGATTTTGGAGAGGAAGGATTTCCTCTTCAAGGCATTGTGCCTGTGCACCTTCAGTTTTCTTCACTTTGAATCTCGTCCAGTGAGTTCCCTTCTGGTTCAAGCTCAAACATACAGCCTAATAATTCAACTTTGTTCAAGAACCGTGTGGTTCTATTATGAGCAATCTTAAGTTTTTGACTTTGAAACAGCAGCAAACCTTTTTGGTGCTATAGCCTCAAAAGTTGCACTAGAGGCAAGAGGCAACAGCTAGTTCTTTCAACACTCTAGAATATACAACTTCATACAGAATGAGTACGTAACTTTCTTTTTCAAGGCCTAAAAAAATTCTAAGAGTTTAAGGTGGGCTTTAATAGAACATCCTTAAAAGGAGTTTCCCCATCAGTGATCAGACATCCTATTTTTCACAGTTTGTCAGAAGACTAATATTTTCTTCAAAATGTAATACCAACTAGATCACATAGTCCCAATTTTGAACCTCTGCAAGAATCTTTGGCGTTTAGTCTCAAATAAACTGTGATGAAAACTATCAAGCACACAGATTCCATGGTGTTGATTTCTAATTTTAAGCACCACAATCATAATACTCCCAGATGCACAAAAACAAGGCATATTGTACCCTTCCGTTTGAAATTTAACTGCTTTGTGTTTTTTATGATTATGCCAATATAATTGTGCCCCTGTACAAAGAAAAGGGGCAGTCTATCTTGCAAATCAACACTTATGGATATCATCCTGCACTTCATGTTTAGTTTTTGAGCCAAATATGTTGAAATCTAATTTTCGTAAGGATCTTCTACAGGGATCACAGAAGAAAATGGTTGTAAATTGACACAAAGTGGTAAGTTGGGTCCAGCCTGATTTTCGATTCAGGATCAACCCAACCATTGTATTCCAGGACCTCTTTGCTACCAAACATCTTAAAGCGGCTTGCTAGAATCTAGCTGTTATCCTTAAGTTTATGGAAAATGATCTATAACTGCTTATCATGGTAGAATCTTTACGGTAAAACTGTAAAAGGTTACATCAATTGGTAAGCAGTAAAGATAGGCAAGTTATCAGAGAGAGACAGTTGAGTTCTGAATTGACTGCAGGGAGTAAAACACATTAGAACTTATCCAGCCAAAGGCATGTAGGCAGACCATAAATGATGATATGGTTGGAGATTGGAATCCGAAATCAGTTCGCCATGGTCAATACCATCTATCTTCTACACTATGACATTTAGTCAAGAGAGTCTTAATAGAATACAAGAAAACGACATCTGGATTTTCTATGAATATTCATCCCCTAAGCAATCTTGTAAGACAGACAACTATTGGTATGAAATTGAAGAATTTCTAAGCATTTTGCTCATTGTATGGTTTATGCCTACTTTTATTTTTTCAACAAAAGTTTGCTTATCAACTTCACGACACGGCAACATGAACATGGCCCCTATTTAGGTGTGTCCTAGTGTATTTTGGAGTGTCAATGGTTGGTCCCATATGTCCAACAAGATACGGTCGATACTTTCGACATATCTGTGCCAGGGAGATTCAGAAACATGAAGTAAACCAAAGAAATTTAAAATGATATAAGTATTTCTCATTCAACCAATAGAAGGAAAAATGATTAGTTTAAATCTGGAAATGTGTATTGTCATACCTAGGTATAATTCACAAGGTACAATGTACAACCATAAAAGAAAATCAGCAAACAAAAATTGTAGAAAAATGCATAATATTGATACAAAAGAATACTATACTGCAGTTAGATATTCTTCATTAGTTAGATATTATTCAGAATATTGAAACTACAAAAGACTGATATTACATACCTTTACTGATACTACAGACCTTCAAGTCCAGCAGTGAAGATACGGTGACATAAATTGGAAAGCTGTTTCCAGAAAACTTCAAATGAGCTACACAGCCATTACTGGCACAAAATCATAAAAACAGACTTCCCATCCATCCGAAAAGAGAAGTTCCTTTCTGTTGGTGCATTTTCAAGGATAATCATATTCACTTGATTTGGCTCTTCTATTGCAGATACAACAAATACATAAAGAATACATAGCTTGAGATAAAAAGTATCATAACTACTTTGTTTAGAAACTTTACATTTTTACCACAAACACTCCTTACAACGCCTTTTCTCCACATAATCGCTCAAGAAGTAGGGAAATAAACTGAAAACTTTTCTACTTTGCTCATGTGTTACACAAGAGAGTACATTGAAAAAGAAAGAGAACAAACCTTCCCAGTTGCGATTAAAACTTGACACTGTTTCCACATCATCAGCCAACACATACTCTACTCTACAACTCTTTTCCTAGATAATAATACAGAAATCCGAAACAACAGATCTGGCACGAGATACAAGCGATAATTAAGAAAGCATGTTGAAAAGGTTCCCTACACCACATTTTGACGATTACAGTCAAAGTTTTCAACCTAACATACAAGTACTAGATAAGTTTCAGAGTGAAAACACCATGAAAGTCTAATTACGAGAAACAGAACAATGGTGACATCAACTAGGGCCATATACAAAAGGAAAGCACAAAGAAAGACATTTTTTATCTTGCAGCCAACAAGATTTTGAGGCTTGCATGAACATAAAACTCAAATTTTAAAATGAAATCATTTCAGACAAAGTGGCACTAACTCGGTTTCAAATATGTACGTGTGTGCCTGTCAGAAATCAGATCAAGAAACAAATACTGCAGATTTTTTTGTGGTTTGCGGGTCAATCAAGGACCCATCAAGCCAGTAGACGTGTCCACAAGTGGGAGGGACATGAATGTATATATTGATCATGGTCTCCATTTTTTTGCATTCTATACTAGAGCACGAGATAAAAAGCACGCTTCAGGAGTGAAAATATTTCAGTCCATCGTCGAAAAAATTAGGCTTGCACAGTTTAGGTCTCTCACACATTTATAACTATATACATACAAAAGTATACTAAGATAACCTAGGTTATATGCCCTGACATTTGAATAAGAGTTTTAAAAAAAAACCTATAACATTAACATGGTAATTGGAAACAAAATTACCAAAAATAAGAAACAACAGAAATAGAGAAACTTACTTAGAAACTAAATATTGGCCCAGATCAAGTGACGCCTCCCCATGTCTCCTCGTCGTTGTCGGCATAGCTCCATGCGGTGAGCACCGACTGGGAGCCAAGGCATCTGTACAACACCTGCAAAGAAGAGAATAAGGAAAAATGGAACCAAGAACAAGGAATTAACAAAAGATTCAAGCAAAGCTTAAATTTGGAAACCATAGCCATTGCTTAGGAAAGATCATAATAGGTCACCAGAAACCTAGAAAAGTCCTAAATTCTGAACCAAAATTAACAAACAAGAAATTAGAAATTATACTTATGATGAGATCGATTCTTCCTAAATAAAAAGTACTAGATAAGTTTCAGAGTGAAAACCCTAGAAAGATCGTCGTCGAACTTGTTCTCGTGCTTGTTGTGGAAGATCCCGAACATGTGCTTCTTCTCGTGCTTGTCCTCAACCTCTGAGAGAGAGGGCAATGGAAAATGGTGAATATTAAGGAGAGAGAGAAAGAGAGGAAGAAAAAAGAAAAGGAGACCAGGAAAAATAGAAGAAGGGAGAGGGAAAGACTTCTCATCGGCTGCTCTGAGCGCCAATTTTTGGCAGACAAGTTAGAAGTGAAAATTTTTGGAGGAAATAAAATTTGGGATGGCACTTTAGAAATGTTGTATTTAGTATATAATTGTTTATGACATTTTTAAAAGTGTTATTTAGTATATAATTATTGACGACATTTTAAAGTGATCTTAAAAGTGTTGTTGAATTTATATTTACGACATTTCTAAAAAAGTGTCGTGGATTATGATAAATAGTTAGTTACAATGACACATTTTAGTATAGTGTCATCACTACAAAGAAATTACGACACTTATTTAGAAAGTGTCGTAAAGAAAGTGTCGTTATTAACTTATTTTGTTGTAGTGTGTCCGTCCGCCCGGTTGCTCAATGTTGGTTTCTTTTGAGAACCACATTGCGTATGAAATATGGAAGAACCCGGTATGTACATGACGTTTGTAAACTACCAGTTTAGTATACTTTTCAAATATGTATTTCATAATTGATATGTGTTTTGTTGTATACAGAGGACATATCGTATCCTTAGGGCTGTGAGTCACGGGAAGAAAACCTTGTCCTGGCAGTTTACAAGCTTATCCGAGGCCGTCCGGAGCAAAATCATACCGAGCGGCTTGCACAATTTGGCACAAAACGCCTACCGAACAATGGATAGTGCCCTCATATCCGCCTTCGTGGAGAGATGGCACCCGGAGACGAACACATTTCATCTCCCAGCAGGGGAGATGACCATTACACTCGACGACGTCTACCAGATATTGGATCTGCCAGTGACCGGGCATGTAATGACCAAAGAACATTACACGAATGAGAAATCCGTGAAATGGTACGAGAAGATAGTCGAGTTCGTCTCAACTCACCTTGGAGTTACGGCTACGAGTTTTACAACTCTACCAGGCTTCAAGAAGTCGTACGGAATTCCTCTATCATTTCTGGTGGACCAGTTCATGGATATGGAGGTGGATGACGATGACGATGAGACGGTCGACGCGGTGGCTCGTGCGTATATGTTGTTCGTCCTGGGAACGGTCGGCATTTCGGACAAGTCCGGTACGTCGATACATGCTCGGTACTTGCTAAACTTATCTGAAGTGGATGACTTCATCGAGATATCCTGGGGAAGCGGTATCCTGGCCAACCTTTACCGCGAGCTCGGCATCGCATCCTGTGTCGGGACTAAGACTATGGTCGGCTGTCAGACTCTGCTACATGTAAGAAAACTTCTAACAATTTAATCTTGTATACTTAAATTTGTTGTTTTAATTTTTACTATTCATTTATAAATTGAATAGGCATGGATATACGAGCACTTTTCGATGCTTAGACGGGCTGACGAAAACCCAGCGTATCTTGAACACCTTCCCCGAGTGTGTCGATGGAGGCCATCCCAGCTGGAAACAAAAAATTGGCAAACACTGGCTTCCATTCGTGAAGTATTAGACAGTTTGGTGCCAGAAGAGGTACTATTTTTTGACTAACTTTTTCATGTTAATTTTGTATTGTTGTTAACTTTATTCCTACAGATTTTTTGGAATTCGTACCAGGATTTACGTCAGTTGAATCGTGAGGTCCAACCAGTTTCTTTATTTCATGGCATGATCACATGCTATGAAATCATGGAGCCGTACATGCCCGACAGAGTACTTCGTCAGTTCGGCTTCGTGTAAACAGTGCCGAAACGCACATTACGGCTGTTGGAGCCTCCGTGCGGAACCCAACCTTTAAGTTACAAACCGGCGGAATTCGACTGGGTGACCGACTTTTACTCGGAGTGGCAACGACATGTACTTCGGGAATCTGAGAGACGACCGGTCACCGAGATGGCCGACTGCAGCGAGGACTACATGCAGTACTTCCTGGGGGTCGGACATCCTAAGTTGTCGAACCCTACCAACCCGGGTCCCGTGGCCGTCGGAGCAGTTGGAGCTCTTCCTTCCAAGAATGCCTTGTATGCTGGGTTGGTGAGAATGGTGAGTTCCGTATTTGTAATAAGACTGAGATTTTCATGTTTGTAGACTTAATTCATTTATACTTTCATTTTCAGTCTCAAAGGGTGAAGGAGTTGGCGCAGACACTCCGAAGAGGTTGCCAAAGTGATGAGTGTGTCGCCGTCACCAACGAGCTTGAGCGCATCGACGACGTGGTCGATTTCCCCTTCATGAACAATCGGGAGTCTCGTTCCAAGGCCCGGCATGGTATGTAGATGGATTTCGATATTTTTCATGATTCAAACTTTAGTTGTCTGTGGATTAGTAACGTACATTTGATGAATTATTGTGGATATTTTGCTTGTTTGTGACTTAATTTGGATGTGGAATGTTTGGGACTAAGTAGTTGTGATGAATTATTGTAGTTGTGATGATTTCAACTCTGTGTTGCAATTTGAACTCTGTGGCAATTTGACTCTGTGGTTGTGATGATTTTAACTCTGTGTGGCAATTTGAACTCTGTGGCAATTTGACTCTGTGGCAATTTGTGATGAATCTTAACTCTGTGGTAATTTGTGAAGGATTTTAAATCTGTGTGTTAAAATCATCACATAGAGATTCATAGTCAGGACTGCCACACCCATGGCAGTCCTACACTGAAGTAGGACTGTCAGGGTCCTGGTAGTCCTACCCAAAACTTGCAGTCCAAACTATGAATCTCTGTGTGAATTTGATTCACAAAGAAATTCATCACAGAGATTCATAGTTAGGACTGCCACACCCATGGCAGTCCTACACTGAAGTAGGACTGCCAGGATGCTGGCAGTCCTATCCAAAACTTGCTGTAACAGCAAGTTTTGGGTAGGACTGCCAGGACCCTGGCAGTCCTACTTCAGTGTAGGACTGCCATGGGTGTGGCAGTCCTGACTATGAATCCCTGTGTGAATTTGATTCACACATAAATTCATCACAGAGATTCTTAGATAGGACTGCCACACCCTTGGCAGTCCTACACTGAAGTAGGACTGCCAGGATACTGGCAGTCCTATCCAAAACTTGCTGTAACAGCAAGTTTTAGGTAGGACTGCCAGGACCCTGGCAGTCCTACTTCAGTGTAAGACTGCCATGGGTGTGACAGTCCTGATACTGATACTCTGTAACAGTTTCTCAAACTGAAACGATGTGACAGTGGACACTCACATAACACAGATAAGACACAGGTAGGTACATATAACACAGGTAGACACAGGTAAACACATATAACACAGGTAGACACAGGTAAACACATATAACACAGGCAGGCACATATATTACACACGTAGGCACATATAACACAGGTACGCAAAATCAAACACATATAACTCAAAATTTACTATATATATATTACTGGACTTCATATTTCACTGTATACAAAAGTGGTCCTCCATATACAAAATGTTAGACTGTAAATATATCTATACTTAGTCAATTTCGACGTCGTAGTGGTCAGCAGGTAAGTCTCTTAGCTCCTCAATCTTCAACAACCTCTTACAATGGTTGATCTGCTCAACGAAAGGTGTGGTCCAAGTGATGGCTTCGACCGGTACTCTTTTGTACCAAACTGTTGAAGGTGGAGGAATCGGAGAATGAGCGATCATCTTTAGTACAACGAAGTGATCCCCGATCAGACCTATAGTACATAGGTTAGACACTCGGTGGTCTGTCGGAGGAGCGCACATCGGAAAGAATGTATTGTTAATATCCGGCGAGATAAGTACAACAGGTATCATGTACCTATTAGCAAATAAATAGCCGGCAGACGGGACTGACATGTAGTGGTTTGTCCCGGTAACACTGTCGGTGCAAGGGATACTTAACAACAAACTTGCAACCGTTTCTTCGCTTAGGATGCGGGAGTAGAATAGAAGACGAGTCTTTAACTCCTCGTACAGCTCCTGCCTCACCCGTCTCCATCCGTCTTTGTCATCATAACCAAGATGCATTGCAAGGGCATGAAATCCGCAATGGCCATCACCGGGGACATCGACAATAGACCAAATGTAACTTCGAAGCGCAGGTTGAAATTTGTCAATATACAAACTCGTTGTTTGGCTTACAATTGTATCTTTTCTTGGGAGATCCATTTTCTCCATTTTTCGGCAAACGACAAGCTTGCCCTTTCGTGCAGGCGAAGGTTGCTGTAAGCTTCGTTCAACATGCTCAAAGTGCGATGGATCTCTCCTAGTTGACTCCAGCCTTCTCTTCTGTGAACTAGTCAATCTTGTTTGAGGCCTGCCTTTAGGATTGGAAACAACGGTCGGCTCATGCATTGTAGTAGTGACCGGACATACAATTTCTTGCATTTTAAGCTCAATGGACTGCCGCTCCGCTGCTACTGAGGCTAACCACCTTGCGTGGACAAGTTTCAGTTGTGGCAAAGAGAAGAAATCATCGTCTGTCTTCACCACAGGCATCATAGACAACTGCCTCCAATGTTGATCGACTGCTTCAACTGGAATAGGAATGGATTCACGGCAATATTCATTAATCTGATGTGCACAAGAGAGGCCCAGTGTATGTCGATGTACACACCCGTAAACCTCGGGATCAAGTCCGACAAACTTTGATCTTTCAATCTCATCAGCTATTAAGGCCAACGCCTTGTGAGATACCACGCGCATTAAAGCATCTAAGAGTACTTCCTTTCTATGCTCATGCTTGACTATATTCAAACTCATCTCAAATGATGCCTTAATTTCATTCACCGTCCGGTCTACTGATAAATGTATAGCTTGCCAAACAGAGACGAAGTTGTCGAGAGATGATTTTAGGTGCCTCTTCAATAAAGAGTATGCTCCTTCGACACGGTTGGTAGTTGTCGTGCCGTAATGCTTCACCACATTCGACCATGCTAAGACGAATTGTTCTTTGTGCGGTTCAAGCCATGTATCTTTGATGTAAGAAATACATGCCGGCTCCCTCGCCTTCCACTTTTGCTTGAACAAGTACCATGCGGCGTCGTAACTGGCAATCGTAGATGCTCGTCACACACAATTCCAATCATTTTAGAATTCGTCAAAAATCTGCATGTCGATTTTACCATCCTCCTTCCGAAACTTCAACTTACATTGGGCTTGAATATTACGATTGACATGCCAAGTGCATAGCAATGTATCCGCTTGAGGAAAAACAATACGAATAGCATTAATGAGGGCGTACTCTCTGTCGGTAACAAATACTGACGACTCTGTATTACCAGTGTAAAGTGTTTTCAGTTTCTCAAACGCCCATGTGTAGTCTTCAAGCTTCTCACTCTTCATGAAGCAAAATACCACTGGAAATGTTTTCCAAGTAGAGGTGAACCCGACAACATGAAAGAGAGGCATCTTGAACTTATTTGTCTTGTACGTGCAATCAAGGACTAACACGTCGGCAAAGGACCTGGCCAAATTTGTGCAATCAGGATGAGCCCAAAAGAGTGATAATACTTCATTACTCTGGAGATGTCTTCTATGGAACTCAACATAATGATTATCGGCAAGCAACTTGAGCACTTCTTGCATCGCCATTCTTGATTTCGTCCGGACAGCGTTTGAAGAAGCTAGGGCGTTGTATATTGACTTCATTGTAGACATGTTCTTCTCATCTTCATGTCGTATGACGGAATATATTTGTCTCGGTGCAACTCCGGAGGTGGACAAGTCTTCGACTATCTTCTTCTTCGTATTGTTCAACCGTCCGACATACGGATGACCCAATAGTGTCTCGGCAATCTCATGGTTGTGTGTTCCATTCTTCACTTCTACTGTCCATTTCCCCTCTTCTTCGTTTCTGATATGTATCGTGAATGGACAACCACATTTCCTCGTTCCAACATTTCTTCTTGGAACTTTACTTTGGATAACTGTGTTTTTCTTGTGCGTCCTGAACACACCACCTCTTTCACAGCCCACCACCACAGTTTGTCGTCCCGGTCGATTTTGGGCCGATCTGGATATAACTAGAACAATGTTGTTTTCCCGTCCCACTTTTCGACACCAGTGTACCGCACCCTCGCTTGATTCAAAACATAGATCGGTCCAAAATAAATAGGCTATATTGACTGCAATTGGAGTCGGTACCGCAAAATCGGAAGATCTCAAGTCCTACAATAAATGTTCTTTGGTTAGTACAATTAGACAAAATCCTAAAGTAAGATTGGTGTCCATAAATAGATTAGGCCCGTACATAAGATTGGTGTCCATAAATAGCAAATTGTGTTAATAGCAAGACCGTCTTCTGTGAAGGACTGCAATAAAATTCTGCATTCTAGTATCATAGACTAGGACTGCCAGAGTGGTAGCAGTCCTTCACAGAAGAAGGACTGCCAGGACCCTGACAGTCCTACATATTTGTAGGACTGCCAGGGTCCTGGCAGTCCTTCTTTTGTGAAGGACTGCCACCACTCTGGCAGTCCTAGTCTATGATCTGGACTGCCAGAGTGTTGGCAGTCCTCTGTGTCACAGCACGATTTTATGTCCGATGACAAGTTCAAATGTAGTTACCAAGAGAGCTTCCGATGTATCAAAGTTGTCTTCGGACGTTGCGGGAACGTGTTCTTCGGACGTGGCGGGAACGTTTGATGATCCCGGTTGATCCATGTTCAATAATTTTCTATATTTAACACATAATTCAACTTTAATATGTGAAATTCTTGTTTAAAACATGTAACATATTATAGTTCGATGACTTACCAAAAATTTGGAGAAGTCAATGACCTAGAGTTGAGGGAGAGAACAATTTGCCAAAAATGTAGGGAGAAAAGAAAAGAATTAGGGTTTTAATTCTTTGACCTAAGAGAAGAGAAGGAGAGAAGAAAATAGTTGAGGGAGAAAAGAAAAGAGAAGAAGGAGAGAGAAAATGAAAATTGGTATTTATAGGTGTGCTTGGGCTAGACCCTAGCAAAATTTTTGGATGTCAAACTTGTAATAAACTTGAACTATTTTGGACTAGCCCCTAGCAATTTTGGTAGTGCCCATAGAAATTACCTTTATATATTATGAAGGCTAACAAATGATGTATGGAGACACACACACACACACACATTCTTTTTTTTTTTTGCTGGGGTGCACCAGGCTCTTGCAATAGTGCAAGGCATGGGCGACGCTCGAGAGCCCACAGTAGTAAGCTACTGCAGATAGACTCTCCCCCTGAAAAAAAATTAATTTAATATTGTTGTGAGCACATGGCGCACACACACACATATATATGAAAATAGAAAATATATATATATAATTGAATAAGATTTTCTGTGTCGGACGACACATTTATGTTTCATATATACATGTTTATAAATTATTAACTGATCCTAACTCAAATATAGAAAGATAATTTAATAGTTTTACTTGTCCTCACATGATTACGGTGTTTGTTTAGGTGAATTGGGTTAAGGCCGTTCACTAGTGCATTCTTCAATGTGCTAGCCCCTACATTCACAAGTGCGGGGAGTCGCTTGGATGTCCTGAGGCGTTTGGAGCTCGGTTGGAAACTTGAAACTGTTCGGATGGAAGACGATATCTTTTGTTTATAAAGAACATAATGTATGAAATATTATTGATTGGTATTAGTTTCACGAATTGTAAGCCTTGTGGCATCGTTCATTATAATATGATCCAGTATATGTAGTCAAGTTATTTTTTGGCCTAAGTACAATTGTAATTCCGCTGCAAATTATCAATAAAAAGAGTTATTTTTTATATATATCTTGTGTCTATCAATCTTTTTTGTGTGTGCTTATTTTCAACTGAAATGACTTCGATTCTAAGATTGTTTGATCGATTGTATTTGTTATTGTCTTGTGCAAGTACAATTTAGACTTGTATGTCATTACGTAAAGTGACTACTTTTGGTCTTGCTAGATTGAGACGTAACAAATATGATTATGTTTTCTTAAACCAGGATCCTCGACAGCTTCGTAGATTTGATCTATGACATTTTCTTGATATGGAAGACTTCTTTCCCGTGTACAAGAAAAAAATATGAAAGGGGGAAAGGATAGCTTCATAGGTTCCACTCTGAAGCTTTACTTCATTGACATCACTCACTGTAGGCGGGTATAAAATCTCAGCCTAGCTAATGTTGTTCTCTAGCCCTTCCACCATGTTGAACTTAGGCTCTCTAACTGGTTGTATCATCTATGTTGTAAGGTTGTTCGTTGTCGAGTACGTCGTTATTCATCTTGATGGTAGAAGATAGACCCACGGTGTGCGTTCCAATCTGATTATATTTTTTTTACATTAGTATCCTCGAAAAGCTTCATAGATTCTATGGCCTTCTTCATCACGATCTGGAAGACTTCTCAGCTCTGTTAGTCTCCTTGCTTTCTTGCAAAGATGGGATATATAGGCTGGGATATCTCCCTTAATTAGTTCCATTCCGACGCTCTACTTCATTGTGTCACGACCTGCTCCTATTTTTGGGATACGAGTACGTGGCCAAGTCTAATCTACGCCATACCTTTTTCAATTGCTCTAGTGAACATAGGCTTCGAGTGCGTACCAGTTGGTCGGCTAGACTATGACTGAGTCAAGCGGACACCTGCTAATCCGCAACATCCATGCTAGTACGTTGTCTAGACCTCAATGTCACTTCTCGTTCCCGATGTAATTACATAGTTCTTCACTACTAAAAAATATTGGCAATTAGCGACGGATATTTTCGTCGCTAAATATTATATTTCCTTTGCTAAATTAATTTACTGACGGATTACCGACCGAAATAGGACGTCGATAACTACAACGTCGCTATGACATTTCCGTGCGACGGCTTACCGACGGAAATACCGACTAATTATAGCGACATATTAGCAACGAATATAAATCGTCGGTAAACACGGCGATAACTTAGTGACGGATTACCGACATACTTTTGTGAGCAAAAAAAAACATATTTTCCAGAAGCTCAGCGACGAAAATTTTCGTCGCTGACTCGTCTGATACGCTTTTGGTATCAGACAGAACCTTAACGACGACAAATTCCGTCGCTAGTCCGTCGCAAAGCCTACATGTGTTCGTCGCTAAGCCGTTGGTAGTTAGTCGCTAGCCTGCAAATTTTGCAGATTTTCGTCGCTATTCCGTTGCTGGTTAGTCGCTAAGCTTCTTATTATTGCCAGACTAAATTGTTCCAGCTTTGCTCAAATCTGTGAATAGATACAAACACCAATATAACCCCAATATACATTATAGTCAAATGATATCCATGAAATATAATCCCAATATATACAAAAATTAACCCAAACACCAATATATACAATAAATTGAACTCCAATTGCCTATCCAAACAACTCCAATAGATACAAACTCGTCCAGCAGTCGCAATATAGTATATATACAACTCCAATAGATACAAACTCCCTAAAGTTCATACAAATTCATCATCAAATATAACAAAGAAATAAACAAAAATCAAACTGATGGTGGAGGAGGTGGCGGAGGCATAGCCGGCCGTTCGCATGCATATAACTGCCCCAGGACCAAAGTGACGATCCGCTGTACGTCCTGAACAGGAACGTCTGGAAGAGTCGGTGGCACGACAAGAGACGTTGTGGTCGTCGGAGGCGCTATGGTCGGAGGAGTAGTCGTTGTCGGAGGCGCTGAGGTCGAAGCTGGAGCTGGTACAGTGGCAGCAGGAATCATACCTGCTGTGCTTAGAACTCCGCTCATCTGGCTCACCTGACCCTGTAGGCCCACCAAAATCTGTTTAATCTGCCGTAAAGTGTAGGCGTCGACAGTATCGTCGGTCTGTGGAGGTGGAGGTGGAGGTGGTAGAGATAGAGGAGCTCTGGAATAAACGGACGGCTAAGATGCCAACGATCCGGTACCGTACACGCTGCCCCCTTTTCCTCTACCGACGGTTTGTATCCACAAGTCGTTCCTCAGAGTCGACGTCGGTGGCTGACTAGTCCCAGATCCCTCAGCAGTCCCTCCCTCACCAACTCGACTCTTTAAAGTCTCATACGTCTCCTATGTTTATATAGGTGAATAGATTTAGAGTTAATACTCATGTTTTAGTTACTATTAAGTATTGTTATGGTTACGTTCTCATCTCCTAAATTATTCTTTGATTTATAATGCTACTTAGGGTTATGATTTAGAGTTAATATTCATATTAGAGTTCGGACTAACTATTTAGGTAAACTAAATATAGTTAAGTATGTAAAGACAAAAGCGAAATGTAATTAGATATAGGACTCGAAAAACTTACATAGGCTTTGGTCGTCCGATCATCTACGAGCTTCCTATCCTTCTTTCGCTTATGGGTATGCTCAAAAACTTTAGAAAAATCTACGGCGTTCGGGTCTCTGCCTCCCCTAGCGACCTCCTCGCACTGTAACAATTAAACATCAATTTATAACTAAACATTAAATTTAAACAATTGAAGAAATAACAAATAAGAATACTCACCAGCCATCGATAATGCTCTGAAATTGGGATGGATCCACCCATGTGGTGACCACCCTTAGCACGGGCAGCCTTTGCCTTCTCACACTTGGCCTTATATGTCGGAGTGTCCATCTTCTTCTTTATCTCCTCCTAGAATTCCTCCTTCAACCACTCCTTACGAAGAGCGCTATTTAGTGTAGCCAATGCCTTCTGGTCGTTGACCATATCCCTCAACCTCTTGCTGGCAACGGACTTGTAGCACTTCTGGATCGCCTGATCTTTGTGCGTCTGCCACCAGTATAACTTCTGCAAATAAGGACAAAATAAAATAAATGAGCAAATATTTAAGAAACGTTATAAACAAAGACGATATTATTTAAACATACCTCAAGCATCTCGAGCCAAATGTATCGTCTATCAACTGGGATGTCCCCGAAGTTCAGATAGGGACCATGGAATTGACGACACATCAACTCGCCCAAATCTCTACCAGCCTGGACCGGAAAGAACCTGTAATAAACAAAATAATGTACAATTAGATAATAAATAGAGTATGAATAAATGTGTCTACTAACAATTATATACTTACGTCATTCCATCGGCCCACAGCTCTGGACGAGTGATGTTGGCTGGCCGTTCTGGTAGAGTAGGAGGGTCTGCAAATCTTAGTCGACGTATGTACACTCCACGGTCGACCAAAAGGTCAGGATATGGGTTTGCCGCAGTAGGAGCGACAGGTGTAGTCTCTAGCGTAGAAGACGGGGCACCATCACTGGTAGGAGTAGATGTTGAAGGAATATCAAGGCTAGCTCCGCTGACTGAAGAATGTGTGAACGACGGAGATAAGCCATCCTCTTCATCAACCAAATCGTCCTCGCTAACTCCTCTACGATCTGCAGCCGGAGTACTAGGAGGAGCAGGAGGGCGGGTCGACGCAGATCCTCGACGTCATGTACGGCCTCGTCCTACCATATATAAATCTGAAAGAAATAAAAAATGATGTGAATAATCGATGTAAATCTAATATAAATTAAATAAAGGTGTGTTGATACAAATAATCAATGCAAATCTAATAGGTAATACGTACTAATCTTCTTCATCTTCTTCGTAATCTGAATCTTCTTCATCTCCATCTTCTTCATTTTCACTATCACTTCCACTTTCACCTTCATCTTCAAATTCTTCCTTCTCATCCGATATGTCCATTTCAGACTCCTCCTCTACATGAGGTAAGTCCTCTATGTCAAGCTCTTCGTCAACTATATCATCCTCTACAGTAACGTCAACCTCTATGTCGTCAACGCCGGCTAAACTCATATATGTTGGTTGAGGCATGACTACCTCATCCTCCTGGTATGCTTGATCTCTAATATTATATGTATTTCTTGTTTTAGTTTTGCATACAGCCAACCAATCACGAGTAGTGCATCGTCGACTAGGATAACTGTGTAGTACACTTGGACCGTTTGACTAGCCAACACAAATGGTTCAAAACCTACATATCTTTTTTCGTATTTTATATCAATAAATCCAAACTGTTTGTCAATTCTCCATCCTTGCTTGGGTGTTGTGTCGAACCAATCACATTTGAACAGCATAATTTGGGTATCAAAAGAGTAATCCAGCTCTACAATATTTCTTAGAATACCGTAATAGTCAAATTCTGGATCGACATCGTAGATTGAACCCCTTACACAAACTCCAGAATTCTTTGTGTAATTAGCCTCGTCATCAACAAATGAGTGATTGATAGGCTTATCAGTGGTTCTAAATTTGAAGCCATTGATGGTATATCCATCCCAACATTTTGCCCTCTTGCTTGGTCCGATAGCTAGTGCTCGAAGTCTTTCATCGGTCAATTGTGTGCTAGGACAAAAAACCTAAAACATCACGTATCATAACGTCATTAGGATAAAGCTCTTTCGTCGGTCAATTGAATTTAGAATAGTTAAATGATACTAATCCTTACATAGTTATGGAACCACGACGGAAATTTTCTATCAACCTCTCTAGCAAGATCATCATCATCAATGCTAGGTCTCTCCAATTTTATCTCAGCTCTAAAAATACTATAATAAAAACAAAAAAAGTTAGAGAAATTTTTACAAGTATATCGTAAAATTGGAGTATAACGTAGCAAAATTATGTCTCTTACTTCTCTATATCTTCTATCTCCTCTATACCACTATTTAGGCAGATATACTGATGAGCGGCTTCAAACTCATCGTCCTCCAACCACCGTAACTTAGAAGCACTTGTAGGCTTGCCACCAATATTGAAGATAGTGCGGATTCTACGATTCGGTTCATCGACCTCACCTTCATCATTTTTTGGTGCTCTATTCCAGTTTGTTCTAACATGAGTATCGAAGTAGATTGAGCAGAAGTTTGAGTCCTCCTTAATAATATATTCTTCGCATATCGAAGCTTCTACATGAGCCTTATTGTCCACCTTTTTCTTCAGGTGATGTAGATATCTATAAATAATATATTCAATATTAGAACTGTTTGAATAAAATAATTATCAGTACTAGATAATTAAATATTTTATACTTCTCAAATGGATACATCCATCGATAATGGACGGAAGCACTGATACGTGCTTCGTATGCAAGATGAATCGACAAATGTTCCATACTATCAAAAAAGTCGGAGGGGAAACACCTTTTCTAACTTGTACAATGTCAATACAATCTTCTCCTCAAGCTCAAACATATGTTGCACCATCAACTTACTTGAACAAAATCTCTAAAGAATATAGATAACTCGGCCAGCGGACCCCATACTTGAGAAGGTAACATCTCTCTCAGAGCGATAGGAAGTAAACGTTCCATGAACATGTGGCAATCATGACTCTTCATCCCTATCAGCTTGCGTTCGTTGAGATCGATACATCTTGTCAGATTCGACAGTAACCGTCAGGGAATCTCAACTTTGTAATCTAATTGCATATTATAAATTTATCATCCCTACTCAGTATAAATGGTGCTGAGCGCTTTGTAGTGCCCCGCTCCTCGCGGTCCACTATGTAATACCTACGGCTTGCTGACTCAGTCTTGAACTGAGTATTCGGGGAAACCTTTGTTGGTATCGATTGATCATGGATGAAATGCAATGAACCTTTCCAATTGATGGATTGGCTTCTATTGAAATGAATCCAAGAGTTTTGTTGGATATTTTCTTTTGCTGCTTGGTTTTGATGAATGCATTTTCGTGTTGATTTTCGATGATTGGTTTTCATTATTCGCTTTCATCGCATTTCGCATTCATTCCGAATATTGAGAGAAAGAGAACGAGGTATGCTAATCAACTGTTGGTGCCAATGTAGGACGCGTGAACTGTTCGTGAACGGCACGTGTCCCTCATTCTCTCAACTAAGATTCACCTTGATGAGTTGCTTCAACCGAACAAACATTGATCTGTACGCCTAATAAAAATAATCTCTAGTCTACTCCGTTGCCTTGTCCCTATGATCAACGATACCACACAACAAAAGATAAAAGAAGATAATTGAATTGAATCAAATACAAGATCATGTATTGCTACTCTATCTGCTCCATAAGAATGATCATCTGTTTGGTTACTAAGTATGCTTGAAAAATATAGACATGTACAGACGAACTTGTATGTGTTGAGATGAACAAGAAGGCACAAAATAAACGTGTCGTATATCTATGCATAAGTCCAAATCTGTCTCATCTGATAGAACTGCTAGGGCATACATTTGGTCTCAGACAACTTGTATACAAAGAAATATTTGTCTCTCGGGTGGTATCTGGGGGCACCTGGAACCGCTCGGCCTAGGAGAGATTAGGGCCTCCATGTGAAAATGGAAGTCGATATATGAGTCCTTAGCAACGAGCTGAACCGGAGAGTCACAACAGCTAATCATGGGGATACCCCATGGACTAACATGTAGAATAGGCCACCTGTATGACCCGAATTACAACTTCAATATCTGCATGAATGAAACATGAATTACTCATTATGAAAATTGTGCTAACATGTTTTTGTGCAGGGATGACTATCGGCGATGGTAAGTTGCTTATGAATTATTCTACTATCATGTTCTTATGAATTATTAAAAAGAACCTAGACAAGTAGAAAGATCACTAGTAAAATGTTAGCTCCACATGTTGATTTAGTGCAGAGATTTACGAGTTCGGCCAAAAGCCGTTCGCCAGTACATGATGTGTGCTGACCCACGTGGTGGGCATCCTTTTCAGAAAGCAAAAAGAGACAGAAGGATTTCAAGTGAGGCATTGAAGCTCGTCTAGCCCAGTAGAGCTCGTGGATTGCCTCGAAGCTTCTTTTCATTACAGTCAAGTTGTAAATTTCTTTCCTTTGAAGGTGTCTTTTCATTTCCAGCATGTAATAAATGGATATGATGTATAGACATTGTGACTATTTTCAAAAGAGAGTTTTAAAGAGAATCATGTAGCCAAGATAAGGCAATCTGAGTTTGCAAAGCTTTGTACTTGTATTCCTATCAAGTTTATCAATAAAAGAAGTATTTCTATTTCAAATCTCTGTGTCCAATATTTAGTTTTTTGAAATAAATGGGTGCGTGCATGTGTTTTGCTTGACTAGTTGTTTTGTGCAGGTACATTGGCCTTGTGCAAGCGCAACTTAGGCTTGCACGGCATCACGCCTTAGCGAGGACGAACGATCCCGCAGGGATCCAGGCAAGACGGACGACCCTAGCAGGATCAGGGTGTGACAGGCTTGACCTAGTTGCCATTGGATCTTCGTGTTAGATGCAACTCTGGACGCCTGTAAATAATTTCTAAGTCCTTTCTTACTTTGGAATTGTCTTTCGTTTTTCCCTTGATATCCATCACCGTATTGAAGATGTTGTCGAATACATTTTTCTTAATATACATGACATCAAGATTGTGTCTTATGAAATTGTTCTTCCAATAAGGTAAGTCCCAAAAGATACTTCGCTTCGTCTAATTATGGCTATGTCCGAATCCTTCTAGGTAATGGCCTGATCTCGGATCTTCCTTTACAGTCGGCAAATGCTCTACCTCTGCCTAAACGATATCTCCAGTCAATCTCAATGGGGAAGGAGTTAGTTTTTGTTTACCAGCTTTAAAGGTGTCCCTGTTTCTTCTCCATGGATGGAACATAGGAAGGAACTGACGATGGCAATAAAAAAGAGAGCTTTTCCTCCATTCTGAAGGCGGAATGCCTTACTTTTTTCCATACATATTGGACAAGATATAATACCATGAGTACTCCACCCAGATAACATTCTGTATGCTGGAAAATCATTGATGGTCCACATCAACATCGGTCTCATCTGAAAGTTCTGCTCCATAGATATATCATACGTCTGAACACCGAACTGCCACAATTGTTTCAATTCGTCCACCAATGGCCACAATTGTTTCAATTCGTCCACCAATGGCTGCAAGCAGATATCGATGTTCTTCTTTGAATTTTTTGGACTGGGTATGATAAGTGTCAAGAACATATAAAGAGTTTTCATGCACATCCACGGTGGTAGATTGTAAGGTGTCAAAATCACCAGCCAATAAGAGTACTGAGCTCCCGACTGTCCGAAAGGAGTGAATCCATCAGAACATAAAGCCAGCCAAACATTCCTAAGCTCTGCAGCAAATCCAGGATGACATCGATCAAAATGCTTCCATGCCTCTCCATCAGATGGTTGAAATAATTCTCCTTCATCCATCTTCCGTTCTTTACTATGCCATGTCATGTGTTCTGTAGTATTCAAGGACATATACATCCTCTATAGTCTCTTTGTGATCGACAAAAATTGCATGTATTTGTAGGGGCACAACCTTGCTCGTGCAATTGATTTTCCTCTGCCCTGAATGGGCTTGTACCAGTCCTTGTGACAGAAAATACATTTATCTTTATTATTGTTCTCCTTGTAGTACAATATGCAGCCATTTCGATAACAATCTATCTTTTCGTAGCTTAATTCGAGTTTTCGTATCATCATCTTCGACTTGTAAAAGTTTTCTGGCAAGTCCTTTTTTCATTAGCAGCAACTCTCTAACAAACTGAATTATCCGGTCGTAGCATTCTTGCGGTAAGTTAAAATCAGACTTGAGGTTCAACAACCGCATCACCACCGATAGGACATAATAAGAATCACAACCCGGATATAACGGAGTATCGACATGGTTGAACATATCATAAAACTCCTTTGCAACAGGATTCGGATCCTCTGGATCAAAACTTGGACCGGCATAAGCCGCATAAAAAACTAACTCACGTGCCAAGTTTCGATGTCAATATTGGAAGTGGTCTCCAAGAGTGGGGTCTCCCACCTCCGTATTGAAGGAGGACTGATATGGCAGAACCAAAGGTTCTCCTTAAGCCGTCCACTCGTTGTAGTTCGGTACAGAACCTTCTTGTAGAGGTGCTCTCTCACGAGATCTACCTCTCTGAAGGGTATATTACGACAATTGACACAAGGACACTTTATTATCCTTCTGTCCATGAAATAAGATTGGCTATTGGCGTATCTCAGAAATTCCTCGACGTCCGTCTTGAAATCATCTGTCAAACCAATCTTGCTCTCATGTCGTCGATTGTACATCCACGAACGGTCAACTAAATGTCGACTCATTGTTCAAACCAATTATGTACCACGTACCATATATTGGGTAAATACAAGTAAAAATTAATTTAGTAGCTAATTGTAACAACCAAGGTTAACAGTATCAGTATAGAAATCGGTATCACACCATTCCTATGAGTATCGATATAGAAGTCGGTAATATCGACCATTCCTATGAGTATCGATATCAAAATCGATAATATCGACCATTCTAATGAGTATCGATATCGAAATCGGTATCACACCATTTCTATGAGTATCAAAATCGAAATCGGTAATATCGACCATTCCTATGAGTATCGATATCAAAATTGGTATCAGACCATTCCTATGAGTATCAACATCAAAATAGGTAATATCGAAATCGGCATCATAGCATTCCTATGAGTATCGAGAAGGAATCTAGAGAGAGAGAGAGTATGAAGCTCTGCTTTACGTTTGGTTCTATATTTTGCTCTGGTAGAGGAAGCCATGAGATTCTGAGAATGAAGAAAGAAGATGTTTTGAATATGAAGCTCTGCTTCACGTTTGGTTCTTATTAGTTTCGACCGTATCGGATTAGTATCGGCATATCGGTTTGGTATCGGCCGTATCGAATTGGTATTGGCCTTATCGAATTGGTATCGTTCTATCCGATAGGTATCATTCGTATAGGATTGGTATTGGCTGTATCGGATTGGTATTGGCCGTATAGGATTGGTATTTGCCTTATCGGATTAGTATCGGCCGTATCATATCGGTATTGGCCGTATCCTTATATATGATAGTATTGACAACCTGTCATGTCCCAAAACTAGAATACTAGAGAGCGTAGGATAGACACAGCCAGCTACGTACATTGAAGTATAACCCACCTCGCAATACGGTCACGGCTGTCTAGATGCATGAAGGCTTAACTACAAGCCAACAGCCTCTTATGGTCAAGAACAAGCCTAGTGTCTCAATCTCAAGCAAGCAAATAAACGTTACAAGATATTAGATCATCATACATACAAGGTAAGGCATCCCAAATATTACATATTCAGATGATGATGAAGCTAGTCATACAAAATACGAAGACTAGCAGAGTTAAAGTCATACATGATCAACCCTGGGATTTGTCAATCATGTTACAGTCATTAGGCAGACATAATATAAGTTTCAATACGAGTTAATACTTGTTTGGCGGTTAACGCCTCAAAAGGATAATTTTACAATAGAGTGGGAGAGCAAAATAATAAACCCACTCATTGCCAGGGTTGCGTCTAGTGTTCACCATCTGGCTGGAAGGCAGATAGATCCTCCGGTGCTACTCCGAAATCTAGCCATACAAAACCAGCTGGATCAGACCCCAGAAAGAGCAAGTGCCACAAGGGAGGCTTCACTTAGGAACTAAAACCAGCAGATTAATAAACAGAAGATATAAATAATGAATATGATTAAGTAACAAGAAGATAGGGTTAGAATTAAATAAGAGCTTGCATTATGAAAATAAAAGGCAAAATATAATTCCAATGTTAACCACGAGACAAGCATTCAGGTATGGCCAATCAAGTCTTACAGCTTGCTATCATTAGCTAATTAGGGTTATCACAGGCCTAGTTACTAACAAGATACATTTGAGATATTCCCAAGTCACAAGCCCTGCAGCTATCCAGATTATCCAGGCGAGGTTGCTTAGAGTTATCAAGATTACACGAGTTACATAAGTTACAAGATAACTTGGTGTACCTTATTACATTTGTGTTTAAGAAGTGCCCCACATGACAGTGGGCTGGAAATGTGTCATACTCGTCGGCAGGCTACAAATCCTCTCAGGTATGGCAGGGATAACGAAATCGCCTGTAACTGGGAAAATCTCTCTATATGAACTACTTGATCAATCTAGTCTTTAACCTAGCTAGATTTATTATGAATTCCTGACCATGGTAACCAGGAATCCATGTCCTAGACATGATGCAAGACGAGACAGGTAGTTTGTACAGGCACAATCAAGAGAATCAACCATGGTGTCAAGACAAGAGTTACTTAGCAAGTCAGGGTAGCCGTCGCAACAGCCTTTCAAGATTATCATGTCATGTCAGGTTACTTGTTACTTGTCAAGATTTTCTCGTCAGAAGTGCGCCTCGACGGGCCACTATCAAGATTATACATATTATGCCAAGTTTTCTTGTTGCTTGTCAGGAGTGCGCCTCGACGGGCCACTATCAAGATTATACATATCGCGTTTATGTCAAGTCGTGTTCATGTCATGATCAATACTGGCAAGTCATGCTATGCTCAATAAGTTATCGAACCGGGCCATCACAAGATAGGTCAAGTACTAATTACATACAAGATCACAGGCATATACAACAAGAACTAAGAGAACATACATGGGGGGCAAGGGTATCATGGCAATAAGTGGCACTAGTCAAGTGGTGCCAGGGAAATGATAGGTGGTGCTTGAGCGAGGATATGCCAGGCTGGGGTACGCTAGACACTGGGGTGCGCCGGGTCAGGACCAAAGGGCACCTGGGCTAGGTTGCGCCAGACACTGGGGTACGCCGGATCAGGTTGCACCAGGGCCAAAGGGCACCTAGACTAGGTTACGCCAGGCACTGGGGTGCACCGGGTCAAGTTGTGCCAGGGCCAAAGGGTACCTGGCCTAGGTTGCGCCAGGGCTAAAGGGCACTTTGGCTAGGTTGTGCCAGGGCCAAAGGACACATGGGCTAGGTTGCACCGGGCACTGGGGTGCGTTAGGCCAGGTTGCGCCAGGGCCAAAAGGCACCTGGGCTAGGTTGCGTCGGCTACCCCGACTTGCTAAGTAACTCTTGTCTTGACGCTGTGGTTGATTCTCTTGATTGTGCCTGTACAAACTACCTGTCTCTTCTTGCATCATGTCTAGGATATGGATTCTTAGTTACCACTGTTAGGAATTCATAATAAATCTGACTAGGTTAATGACTAGTTTGATCAAGTAGTTCATATAGAAAGATTTTCTCAATTACAGGCAATCCCGTTATCCCGGCCACACCTGAGAGGATTTATAGCCTGTCGACGAGTATGGCACATTTCTAGCCCACTGTCATGTGGGGCACTTCTTGAACACAAATGTACTAAGGTACACCAAGTTATCTTGTAACTTATATAACTCGTGTAATCTTGATAACTATAAGCAACCTCACCTGGATAACCTGAATAGCTGCAGGGCTTGTGACTTGGGAATATTTCAAATGCATCTTGTTAGTAACTAGGCCTGTGATAACCGTAGTTAGCTAATGATAGCAAGCTGTAAGACTTGATTGGCCGTGTCTGAATGCTTGCCTCCTGGTTAACATGGAAATTATATTCTGCCATTTGTTATCATAATGCAAGCTCTTGTTTTATTCTAACCTTGTCTTATTGTTACTTAATCATGTTCATTATTTATATCTTCTGTTTATTAATCTGCTAGTTTTAGTTTATAAGTGAAGCCTCCCTTGTGTCACTTACACTTTCTGGGGATTGACCTAGCTGGTTTTATATGGCCAGATTTCAGAGTAGCACTCCAGGATCTACATGCCTTCCAGCCAGATGGTGAATACTAGACACAACCCTGGCAATGAGTGGGTTTCTTATTTTGCTCTCCCACTCTATTGTAAAATTATCCATTTGAGGCGTTTAGCCGTCGAGCAAGTGTTAGCTCGTGTTGAAATTTATATTCTGTCTGCCTAAGGGCTGTAACATGATTGACAAATCCTAGGGTTGATCATGTATGACTTTAATTCTTGCTACTCTTCGTATTTTTTATGACTAGCTTCATGATCATCTGAATATGTAATATTTAGGATACCTTACCTTGTATGTTTGATGATCTAATATCTTGTAACATTTATTTGCTTGCTTGAGATCGAGACACTAGGCTTGTTCTTGACCATAAGAGGCTGCTGGCTTGTAGTTAAACCCCATGCATCTAGACAGCCGTGACCGTATTGCGAGGTGGGTTGTACTTCAATGTACGTAGCTGGCTGTGTCTGTCATCCGCTCTCTAGTATTCTGGTTCTTGAGCGTGACACGGTTTAAGTGGTGGCCCATACAGGTCTTAAAAATCAAGATGTGTGGGGGGTTAATGAGTAGTTGTCTCAATCTGTCCTTCGCTCTCTAGTATTCTGGTTCTGGGGCGTGACACAACCCTATAATATCGTCCTAGAGTTAAATAATATTTTGAATAATAATCGGATATCATAATCCAATATTAATGGATTCGATAGCTTAATGTCCGAAAATATTCGTATATCCGATTCCAATTTCATGAATTTTGAATAATTTACGAAAACATAAAACCCTAGCTATTCCCATGAATCTAAAACCCTAGCTCCATTGTGTCCTTGTCCGTGTCCAAAACCCTAGTTAATGTTTACATATGTATCTTCAACCGTGTCCAAAATCTAAAATATAAAAACATTAATAAAAATATGCTAGGGTTTACCGAAGATGAAGGAGGAGGGGGTCACGCAGAGGGGGGGTCTGACCGGAGCACCGGGGAGGGGGGCTTTAGAGGGGTTGGAGAGGTGGGGAGTAGGGGTCGAGAAGGGGGCGGAAAGGGAGAGAATGGGGCTAGAGGGGGGGCAGAGAGGGGGGTACGGAGAGGGGCGGAGATGAGGGAGGCGGAGAGGGAGACTGGGGCGGAGAGGGGGGCTGTAGAGGGGGCACGAAGAAGGGGAAGAAGGGTCGCCGCCGGCCGTCGAGATCGGAGAGGGGTCGCCGCACCACCACCGCAGAGGGGTCGTCGCAGTCGTCGAGGAGGAGGGAAGTTTGGGTGGTAATGAAAACTTTAGTAAAAATTTGAGAATGAGTAACAAAGGGTTACTGCTACACTTTTACTCGTGGACAGCGACAAAAATATCCGTCGCTAAGTAGTCGGAATATAGCTAGCGACGAACTGTTGACAGAATTAGCGACGTTAATTAATACTGTATTTTACATATGATATTATTTGCTAAGCGGTCGCTATTTAGCGACGAATTTACTTCCATCTGTAATATCAGTCGCTAAAATACAGTATTTTTGTAGTGCCTGTACATAATATCTGGTATCCGTAGCATGTGTACCTATATCCTGTATTTACACATGATCATGGCCTGGAATAGTATTTCATCGCGGAATAGTGTGCCACCCGTTGTCCTTATCTGGTTGTAGGTGTAGTTCACTTCTTCGATGATGGAATATTGGTCCGAGTTATGATTCAGATTGTTATTTAATTATTGGTATAATGTAACATGACATGTAGACTTGGATTATGGCTTAATGAAGCCACCCCACCTCTTATAAATATTCTCTTCCTCTCTCTCTCTCTTTATTACTTTCATTCATTTTCTCCTACCAACCCTAGGCAAGTACATCTTGCACTAATGGAGAGACCCCTCGCTCATTTTGTTTTCTTTGATTTCTTTATATATTCTAGCCTATATTATGCATCTAAAGTTTTCCTACAAGTTTAGTTCTTGGTGTTTTTGGATTTGATAGTTAGTTTAGTGTAGATCGAAGTTTTAAAGTTAAAGTTTATAAAATTTTCATGAAAATGATCTATCAAAAGAAGAAGTTATGGCCATGTTGTAGATAATTTGATTTCATGCAGTTTTGGCTTTTATTTTACTTGATTTTGAGTTCGAAAGAAGAAGTTATGGCCATGACAAGTTTTAAGAAACTTCATGGCCAAACTTGTTATACGACGACCCTCCATGTGCGCAGGTGGCCATGCGATAGAAATGCCAAGTGGCCGACAAACTTGACGTATATAACCCTGACAACATGCACATTATGGGCATATGCCTATGCACATGGGCTGAAGGCACAAGATTGTTTGCCATGCGCGGTTTGCCATGTATAGTATTGCCAAGCAGTGTTTGCCATGTGCAATATTACCATGTGCAATATCTGCCATGAACAGTGTTTGCCATACGAAGTATTTTCCATGTGTAGTATTGCCATGCGCAGTGTCTTCCTTGCACAATATTGCCATGCGCAGTATTTAATATACACAGTATTTCCATGCGCAGTGTCTGTCATGTGCAGTATTTTTCATGCGCAGTAGTTGCCATGCTCTAGGTATCCATGCGCATGATTGTTCCATGCATATATATGACTGTCTCATGCGAGTGATTGTTCCATGCGCATGACTGTTATATGCGCCTGTTTTGTTGAATATATATTTTTTAGTGGTTGTTGCTATTTTCCCTTAATGACTTGATTTTTTGCCTTGACCTTAGTGGACCATGGGTACAAGTGACCCATGTGCTAAAAGATTTCTATTTGATTACCTGACTTGACCATGTTTATGACTTGATTACCTGTTGTCACTTCCATTTTCTGTTATACGTATTTTTATTATACGTGTATGGATTTCTGACATTTGTCAGGTGGATCATAGTTAGACTTGTCTTTCTTAGCCTAGTCATTGTTTAATCTTGACTTGGTTTATTTTGGTTTGGTTCAACATGTTGGCTTGGTTTGGTTTGAGATGGTTTGGGCTTAATATATAAGTCAACCCCTCTCTCTATCCTCCATTTATTTCTCATAACTTCTCCATCTTCTTTATTTACTCCTCTGCACCTACACCCAAGAGCCCTAGGTAAGTACAACTTGTTTCATGATGGATCTCAAGTTTTATTGTTCCATTCTCTTCTTTACATGATTATAAGCCTCTTTAGAACATGGAGTTTTTGATTTTTATGGATGGATTCTTGTAGATCTAAGTTTAATATATTTTTTGATTTTTTTGTGGTTTTGATCTATCAAACTTGCTTGTTTTCAAAAACTAGTTATTCCATGTGGTAGAGAATTTTGTTCTACCCCGTTTTGACCTTTAAACGTCCTAATTTGGAGTTATTTTGACCGAGTTATGGTCATTTGAAGTTCATGGGTTCAACCAAGTATTTATGCTGGTTGGAGAAGATTAACAGTGTGCGTGCGCACTTTTTAGCACCGCGTCATCTAGGTTGTGCGCATTCTGGCACAACCTGGCTGCTGGCAAAACCTGGCTTCTGGCACAACCTGGATTCTGGCGCAACCTGGCTGCTGGCGCAACCTGGCTTCTGGCACAACCTGGATTCTGGTGCAATCTGGCTTCTGGCATAACCTGGATTCTGACACAACCTGGATTCTGGCGTAACCTGGCTGCTGGCACAACCTGGCTTCTGGCACAACCTGAATTCTGGCACAACCAAGCTTGGCACAATCTGGCTTGGCACAGCCTAGCTTGGCACAACCTGGCTTAGCACAGCCTAGCTTGGCACAACCTGGCTTGGCACAACCTGGCTTGGCACAACCTAGCTTGGCACAACCTAGCTTGGCACAACCTGGCTTGGCGCACTCTTGACAAGTAACAAGTAAACTTGATATGGCATATATAATCTTGATAGTGGCCCGTCGAGACGCACTCTTGACAAGCAATCTTGACAAGTAACAAGTAACCTGACATGACATGATAATCTTGAACGCTGTTGCGACAGCTATCCTGACTTGCTAAGTAACTCTTGTCTTGACACCGTGGTTGATTTTCTTGATTGTGTCTGTATAAGCTACCTGTCTCATCTTGCATCATGTCTAGGACATGAATTTCTGGTTACCACGGCCAGGGATTCATAATGAATCTGACTAGGTTAATGACTAGATTGATCAAGTAGTTCTTATAGAAAGATTTTTCCAGTTACAGGCGATCCCGTTATCCCGGCCACACCAGAAGGACTTGTAGCCTGCCGACGAGTAGGGCGCATTTCCAGCTCACTGTCATGTAGGGCACTTTTTGAAAACATAAGTACCGAAAGTACACCAGTAAGCTTGATAACTCTTGTAACTCTAATAAATCTCCTCGCCTGGATTACCTGGATAGCTGCAGGGCTTGTGACCGCAGGAACATCTCATTGCGTCTTGCTAGTAACTAGGCTTGTGATAATCCTAGTAAGTTAAAGTATCAAGCCGTACTCTTTGCTTGGCCGTGAATGATGGATGTAGTCCAGTCTAATCTTGTCTAATCGATGCCAGTCTATGATTACTTCAGCACATGCTTGCTTATGCTTTACTCTTGTCGATAATTGGTTGGAGACTAAGCTCTGTTCATGTGAAGGGTTACAACCGTGGTCCTTGTTTACGGGTTGTAACTTGGCTACCGAAATAGTCCCTTAGTTGTCTTATCGTTTATCACCTTGTTTTCTCTAACTCATGTCTTTTATTACCATTTATATTCCCATGTGCTAATATGCTGGTTTTAGTTCTTAAGCGAAGCCTCCCTTGTGGTACTTGCTCTTCTGGGGTCTGACCCAGCTAGTTTTGTATGGCCAGATTTCAGAGTAGGACTCGAGGATCCTCCAGCCTTCCAGCCAGATGGTGACCACTAGGCTTGTTCATGACCATAAGAGACTGTTGGCTTGTAGATAAACCCTTATGTATCTAGACAGTCGTGACCGTATATCGAGGTAGATTATACTTCAATATACGTAGCTGGCTGTGTCTGTCTCCCGTTCTCCATTATTCTGGTTCTGGGGCGTGATACGGTTTAAGTGGTGGCCCGTGCAGGTCTTATAAATCAAGATGTGTGAGGGTTTTACCGGATAGATGTCTTAATCAGTACTCGCCTTTGATCTCTACTCTTGCTTTTTAATCTTTCTGGAATCTTGACCTGATCACATTCTTATATCCTTGGTCTATCTTGGCCCTTCCTTAATGTTTCCCATGTCATTTTCTTCAGTGGCATTGCTCCTGGTCCTGCCGATCAGGCGAAAGGAGAACCACTAGTGAACCGGCCTCAATAAGGAGACCAAGCCCAGCTCTCAGGAGAAGCCTCCCGAGTTATGCCTTCCGGGGATCCAGAGCCACCAGTTCAGCCAGCTCAGCCTGCAGAGCCTGACAATGGAGTCCTGATAGGACTTATCCAAGTTTTGCTTGCGTCACAGGATCGTCGGGGCGATGCCCTGCACCAGACAGTACAAGATGCCATGGGCAGAGTTGGTTATCAAGGGTACAATGCGGCTAATAGCTTCAAGCGTCTGAACCCTCCTTTCTTTGACGGCACTGAAGATGCTATTTTTGCTGATGCATGGCTTCAGGACACAGAGGTTATCCTGGAAGCAGCTAGGATTTCTGAGGGTGAGAAGGTGGCCGTTGTACGTCTGCAGTTATTGGACTTAGCCCGCAGCTGGTGGGCGATGCAAGCAGTTGGATTGGCAACGCCTATCTTATGGACGGTATTCAGCGACAAGTTTCAGACGAAGTACTTTGATGCAGTAGCTCGGTATGATCTGCAGACCAGATTCAGCAATCTCAAGCAGATGGGAAGGACGGTCGATAGATATACGGTCGAGTTTTCTAGGCTTAGTCGATTTGCTTCCACCTTGGTGGCGACCGAATTGGACCGAGCGCAGCGATTCCAGCAGGGACTCCACCTAGATAGGGGTGAGCATTATTCGGTTTTGGACCGAAAATCGGACCGAACCGAACCGAACCGAATAAGAGATTCGGTTCGGTTTTTAAAAAAAATGGTTCGGTTTCGGTTTTGAAAGTACTAAATTTTCTTATTCGATTTCGGTCCAAATCCGAAAACCGAATAAGAAAATTTAGTTTATCTATATGTGTGTGTGTGTATTAATTATAGGTATATACTAAATATATATAGTTGTATACTGTAGGTATATACTAAATATATGTAGGTATATTTAGTTATTATATATTTTAACTAAAAATGCACAAATAAACCCAAAAATCGAATAAATCGAAAACCGAACCGATTTAATTCGGTTAGGTTCGGTTATTGACCTATTCGGTTCGGTTTCGGTTTTGCTTATTCAGTTTCGGTCCAATTCGGTTTTTGGTTATTCGGTTCGGTTGGAACCGAATAAACCGAATGCTCACCCCTACACCTAGAGATCATTCTAGCAGTGGAGCAATTTGAGCACCAGACGTTTGATGCCGTCTTGCGAGCAGCAAAGAGGCATGCGTATACCTCCCAGGGGATAATAGATCGAGCTGGAGGACGGAAGAGGTCTTATGGATAGTTGTCCCAGTCATCAACACCAGCCCCGACAGCTAAGGCTTTGACCATTGGAGCTCCTAGGAGGGCGACCACAGTTTCGTCTGTTCAGCACTTGACATCGACGTACCCTCAGCAACAGAAGCAGAAGTAGAAGTAGTCTTCCGCGATGGGCTGCACTCATTGCGGGAAGCTAGGACACGTAGTCTCAGAGTGTCGCAGAGCACAGGGGTTGTGCTTGGCTTGTGGAGCACCGGATCATATGATAGGGTCCTGTCCACATAGAGCCAGTTCCTCTTCATCAACCCTAACCAGTCCATCGGTTAGGGGACCAGCACTAGCGCAGCAGCAGTACCAGCCTTCGAGGCCATTGCCGCCTCAAGCTCAATCCTTCCAGCAGCAGAGGTCACAACAGTATGCTCAGGCCCAAGCTCAGATTCAGAACATGCAGAGAGGTCACCAGCAGAGGGGACCAGCACCGAGAAGACAAGGTCAAGCTACGGCTCTGACCGTGGCAGAAGAATTGGCATCATGTGAGGTGGTGGCCGGTACCATTCTCGTCAACTCTTTTCCAGCATCGGTATTATTTGATTCGTGTGCATCACATTCATTTATGTCTACACGATTCGCTACTCGGATAGGACTGGAGCCCGAGTCATTGTTAGTAAGGCTCAATATACTTACTGGTAATGGTCTTGTAGGAGTAGATAGAGTCTTTTCCTCGTATCGAATCGTAGTTAGCGGTAGAGAGTTTTCCGCTAGATTGATAGAATTCCCGATGACCGTCTATGATGTGGTCCTAGGAATGGATTGGTTGAAGGATCAATATGCAAGAATAGACTGCCATGTTGGCAGAATTATTTTTGGTATTCCCGACGAAGAAGAGTTTTCGTTTTCCAGAGGCGAAGTAGAACCTACTCCACCAGTCTTGCAGATAGCAGTGGCAGAAGCAGTTCAGTTTCCCAGAGTGGTAGAAAAATTTCTTGACGTATTTCTCGAAGAACTTTCGGGCATGTCGCCAGAGAGAAAGATAGAGTTCACCATTGATTTGATTCCAGGGACGGCACCAGTATCAGAGAGAGTCTATAGAATGGCACCATCAGAGTTGGAGATCATGTACAAGATGATTGAAGAACTCAGAACCAAGGGATTTATTTGTGCTAGTGGATCACCTTGGGGAGCCCCGATGCTTCTTGTGAAGAAGAAGGATGGTACATCAAGATTATGTGTTGATTATTGTACCTTAAATTCTGTAACAATCAAGAACAAATATCCTCTACTAAGGATAGATGACTTGTTCGATCAACTCAGTGGGGAAGCGGTATTCTCGAAGATTGACTTGCGGTCGGGATACCATCAGATTAGAGTCAGAGAGCAAGACATTCCGAAGACATCATTCAGATCTAGATATGGACATTGGGATTTTCTCGTTATGCCATTTGGAGCGACCAATGTGCCAGCCGTATTCATGGACCTCATGAATCGTATCTTTGTGCCCTATTTGGACCAGTTCGTGATAGTGTTCATAGACGACATCTTAGTCTATAGTAAGAATGAAGCAGAGCATGAGCAGCATCTCCGAATAGTCCTACAGATTCTTAGAGAGCACCAATTGTACGCGAAGTCCAGTAAGTACGAATTTTGGCTTGATCGCATTTTGTACTTAGGTCACATCATCACCCAAGGTGGAGTGGAAGTGGACACCCAGAAGATAGTTTCCATAGAGACTTGGCCAGTTTCCAGTACCGTCGCAGAAGTTCACAGTTTCCTAGGATTGGCCGGTTATTACCGACGATTTGTGTCAGACTTTGCTCGAATTTTGACACCATTGACATCGTTGACCCGCAAGTATGTGCAGTTTACTTGGACAATAGAGTGTCAGAGTTCATTCGAGAAGTTGAAGCAAGGATTGATGACGGCACCCATTCTCACACTTCCAGATGGGACTGGAAGATTTTTAGTTTATTTTGACGCTTCCGGCAGAGGATTATGATGTGTCTTAATGCAGCATGGTAAGGTAGTAGCTTATGCGTCACGTCAGCTTCGTGACCATGAAAGGAATTATCCTACCCATGACTTGGAGTTAGCCGCGGTGGTTTTTGCCCTTAAGTTGTGGAGGCATTATTTGTATAGAGATCGGGTGAAGATTTTCACCGACCACAAGAGTCTTAAGTATGTGTTTACTCAGAAGGATCTTAACATGCGTCGGAGGAGATGGCTAAAGCTACTTGTGGATTATAACATCAACTTACAGTATCATCCTGGGAAGGCCAACGTAGTTGCAGATGCGTTGAGTAGAAGAGCATGAGCTTATTTTCTAACAGCACAGCTAGAGTTATTAGCAAATTTTTAGAAGATGGGAATAGAAGTAGTTCTTCCTACCAATGTCGCATTGATGTCCAGTATGCAAGTTTAGTCCAATATAGTTGAGAGGATCAAGATAGCTCAATCAACAAATTCTAAGCTTCAGCGGCTTAGGGCGAAATGTAAAGCAGGAAGGAGAACAGAGTTATGTATTCACGAAGACGGTACTCTCCGACATGGAAGGCATCTTTGTGTACCCAGTGGTGATATCAGACAGGAGATCATGGCAGAGGCTCACAGTTCGCAGTATTTAATTCATCTCAGTGGCACGAAGATGTATTGTGATATCCGTCAGCATTTTTGGTGGAATGGCATGAAGAGGGAGATAGCCCGGTTTGTCTCTCGTTGTTTAGTTTGCCAACAAGTTAAAGCTGAAGATCAGAGACCAGTCGGACTTCTTCAACCTTTACCGATCCCAGAATGGAAATGGAAGCACATTACCATAGATTTTGTAACTAGATTACCTAAATCTCCAGCTGGGAGAGATGCTATCTGGGTTATAGTTGACCGACTCACGAAGGTAGCTCATTTTATCTCTTTCAGAATTGGCCAGTCAACTCAGCTTGCAGAGATGTACCTCAGGCAGATAGTCAGATTGCATGGAGTGCCAGTTAGTATCATATCAGACAGAGATTCAAGATTCATATCGTACTTTTGGCGGAGTCTTCAAGAGAGTTTGGAGACTCGTCTCAAGTTCAGTTCAGCATATCATCCGCAGACAGATGGTCAATCAGAACGCACAATTCATACTCTCGAAGATATGTTACTATCATGTACACTCAACTTCGATGGTTCGTGGGAAGATCACCTTCATCTCGTGGAGTTCTCTTACAATAACAGTTTTCAGGCCAGTATCCCGATGGCACCGTTTGAGGCACTGTATGGCAGAAAGTGCAGATCACCTTTAGCCTGTGACGATGTAGGTAAGAGGCATATGCTTGGTCCAAAAATGGTTACTCGGAATATCGAAGTGGTCAGACAAGTTAGAGATCATCTTCGAGTTGCACAAGATAGTCAGCATCATTGGGCCGATTTTCATCGACGTCCTCTTGAGTTTTCTATCGGCGACCACGTATTTCTTAGGATCTCGCCTACCCGTGGCGTCATTCGATTCGTCGTACGGGAAAAGCTTAGTCCTATGTATATAGGGCCATTTGACATTCTCGAGCGAGTAGGTGATATGTCCTATCGTCTCGCTCTTCCACCGTCGTTACGTGAGGTACATAACGTATTCCATATATCCCAATTACGACGGTATATCCGGATTCGAGCCATATCCTTGATTATTCGGAATTGATTGTTGGTACCAACCTTTCGTTTGAGGAAAGGCCCGTATCCATATTGGACCGAAGAGAGAAGGTACTCAAGAACAAGACTATTAAGTTAGTCTGTGTTGCTTGGGGTCATCACTCTTTGGATGAGTCAACTTGGGAACGTGAGGATAATATCCGATCGCGATATCCATACCTGTTTGAATCATGAGGTATAATGTCTTCCTTATGCCTTATGCTCTTAACTACTTGCTTGCATGAATGATTGCTTGATTAATTGCTAGTCATAGGTTGCATGTGGTTAGTGTATCTTGCCCTGACATCTCTAGCTCTTGATTAAATTTCGAGGACGAAATTCTTTTAAGGTGGGTAGAGTTGTCACTCCCGTTTTTCGTTATACGTATTTTTATTATACGTGTACGAATTTCTGACATTTGTCAGGTTGATCGTAGTTAGACTTGTCTTGGTTAGCCTAGTCTTGGTTTAATCTTGACTTGGTTTATTTTGGTTTGGTTCAACATGTTGGCTTAGTTTGAGATGGTTTGGGCTTAATATATAAGTCAACCCCTCTCTCTTTCCTCCATTTATTTCTCATAACTTCTCCATCTTCTTCATTTACTCCTCTCCACCTACACCCAAGAGCCCTTGGCAAGTGCAACTTACTTCATAATGGATCTCAAGTTTTATTGTTCCATTCTCTTCCTTACATGATTATAAGCCTCTTTAGAACTTAGAGTTTTTGATTTTTATAGGTAGATTCTTGTAGATCTAAGTTTGATGCATTTTTTGATTTTTTGTGGTTTTTATCTATCAAACTTGCTTGTTTTCAAAAACTAGTTGTTCCATGTTGTAGAGAATTTTGTTCTACCCCATTTGACCTTTGAAAGTCCTAATTTGGAGTTATTTTGACCGAATTATGGTCATTTGAAGTTCATGGGTTCAACCAACCATTTTTATGTTGGTTGGAGAAGATGAACAGTATGTGCGTGCGCTTTTTAGCACCGCGTCATCTAAGTTGCACACATTCTGGCATAACCTGGCTGCTGGCACAACCTGGCTTCTGGAACAACCTGGATTCTGGCACAACCTGGCTTCTGTCTTCTGGCGAAACCTAGCTTCTGGTATAACCTGGAATCTGGTGCAACCTGGCTTCTGGCGCAATCTGGCTTCTGGCACAACCTGGATTCTGGCACAACCTGGATTCTGGTGCAACCTGGCTGCTGGCGCAACCTGGCTTCTGCAACAACCTGGATTCTGGCGCAACCTAGCTTGGCACAACCTGGCTTGGTACAACCTAGCTTGGCATAACCTGGCTTGGTACAACCTACACAACCTGGCTTGGCACAACCTGGCTTGGCGCACTCTTGACAAGTAACAAGTAAACTTGATATGGCACGTATAATCTTGATAGTGGCCCGTCGAGGTGCAATCCTGACAAGCAATCTTGACAAGTAACAAGTAACCTGACATGATATGATAATCTTGAACGCTGTTGTGACAGCTACCCGGACTTGCTAAGTAACTCTTGTCTTGACACCGTGGTTGATTTTCTTGATTGTGCCTGTATAAGCTACCTGTCTCGTCTTGTATCATGTCTAGGACATGAATTCCTGGTTACCACGGCCATGGATTCATAATGAATCTGACTAGGTTAATGACTAGATTGATCAAGTAGTTCATATAGAAAGATTTTTCCAGTTACAGGCGATCCCGTTATCCTGGCCACACCAGAAGGACTTGTAGCCTGCCAGCGAGTAGGGCGCATTTCCAACTCACTGTCATGTGGGGCACTTCTTGAAAACATAAGTACCGAAAGTACACCAGCAAGCTTGATAACTCTTGTAACTCTAATAAATCTCCTCGCCTAGATAACCTGGATAGATGCAGGGCTTGTGACTGCGAAAACATCTCATTGCGTCTTGCTAGTAACTAGGCTTGTGACAACCCTAGTAAGTTAAAGTATCAAGCCGTACTCTTTGCTTGGCCATGAATGATGGATGTAGTCCAATCTAGTCTTGTCTAATCGATGTCAGTCTATGATTACTTCAGCACATGCTTGCTTATGCTTTACTCTTGTCGATAATTGGTTGGAGACTAAGCTCTGTTCAGGTGAAGGGTTACAACCCTGGTCCTTGTTTATAGGTTGTAACTTGGCTACCGGAATAGTCCCTTAGTTGTCTTATCGTTTATCACCTTGTTTTCTCTAACTCATGTATTTTATTACCATTTATGTTCCCATGTGCTAATATGCTGGTTTTAGTTCTTAAGTGAAGCCTCCCTTGTGGCACTTGCTCTTCTGGGGTCTGACCCAGCTGGTTTTGTATGGCCAGATTTTGGTGTAGGACTCGAGGATCCTCCAGCCTTCCAGCCAGATGGTGACCACTAGGCGCAACCCTGGCAACGAGTGGATTCTTATTTTGCTCTCTCACTCTCTTGTAAAAATATTCTTTTGAGGCGTTTAGCCGCCGAGCAAGTGTTAGCTCGTTTGCAACTTTACTTACTGTCTGCCTACGGGCTGTAACATGATTGACAAATCCTAGGGTTGATCATGTATGACCGAAACTCTTGCTAGTCTTCACATTTTGTATGACTAGCTTTATGATCATCTGAATATGTAATGTTTGGGACGCCTTAATTTGTATGTCTGATGATCTAATATCTTGTAACATTTACTTACCTGCTTGAGATTGAGACACTAGGCTTGTTCGTGACCATAAGAGACTGCTGGCTTGTAGATAAACCCTCATGCATCTAGACAGTCGTGACCGTATATCGAGGTAGATTATACTTCAATGTACGTAGCTGGCTGTGTCGGTCCTCCGCTCTCCAGTATTCTGGTTCTGGGACGTGACACCTGTACACGTGCTGGTATAATTCTATGCGTGTATGGAGGTACAATCTATGTGCGCACTGAGGTGCTATTCCATAAGTGCACTAAGGTTCGACGGTAAACTCTCAGTTTTTTAAAGTTATTTTTTATTATTTATTTGGCTTAAATAGTAATTTTTAAATTTTTATATTTTTAAAACAAATATTATATATTATATATAATCTTAGTCATTGTTAAGTTTGGGAATGCATGTTGACTATGAGTGTGAGGACCCTGATTTTTGGACATTATTTTTTTTAGTATTTCTAATTATTAGGTTATATTGTATATTTAATTATGATTATATATGTACTCTTCCGTGTCTTTAATTTTTGGAGCATAAAACATGCCCATCTCTCGAAACGCCCTTCATGATTTTTGTAGTAGACATGATGAACTTCAATTTAATGTATAATGTCCCATCCAAACTTGTCCCCTAGCATTCTTTTGACTTCACACAACTTTGGATCAAGTTAGGCCATTTGATTATTTACCGTAATTCTAGACCTAACTTATAACTTGAGTTCATGACTCGATATTGATCAAAACCATTTGACCTAATATATGATTTTGATCTATTTTGGGCCTACGACACACATGATAAGGGTATGCCACTCAATCGAGTCCCAATGTGCTATTTATTTGAGAATGGCACAAGAGACTCATTGGTTGAACTTTCGAGTTCGGTTTGACTAGAAAATAAGTTTGGACCATATCCTAGCCAACCCCACTTGGTAGAGCCATGTTAGATTGCCATGAATTAGTAGATTTATTTATTTTGGGATGGTATACAGCCAAATAAATTTGAATACAATTTTGTGTAAATGATTATATTTATAATAGTCTAATATTATATATATATGGCCTTAGTTATGGTTAAGTTTGAGATACATATCGACTAGAAATTTTAGCACGGATAGTGTAGTCATATACTTTGACTGGTCTATTACCCATGGTAGGGAAGGCCGAGCCATAGGTTTGTTCTAACTAGGAAAACCAGGACAAGTTGCGACTTAACCCCCACCGATGATTTATTTAATTAATTATTAGATTAATGACTTTCTAGGAGACCCGGTTGTACCAATTTAGCCCCGACTTGACCCGAACCAAATCTAAATCTAAATAGGCATGTAGTACTCTCAAATACCTTCATGTTGATATATATTTTGTATATATATTTTATTAATGTTAATATGTTTTTAATTTTGGAAAGTTTTTATATATAAAAAGTGTCTACGTGTAATCCTAGTGTAATCCTAGTTGGCATTAGTTTATATTTGATCCAAAGTCCAACCCAAACCTATATAGGCATGTTGGACATTAATATATATTAATAACCATATATATTTAATATTTATTCAGATTTAGATTGCATTTATATTTAGAAATCTAAGTAGTTCCATATTAGGAAACCTTTTATTTAAATCCTCAATCAATCAATTAGCCAACTCATCAAATAACCAAACCAATCCATGTGGACCCCACATATGACCAACCAAAGATTATTTTTATGTAATTTTCATCCAAAAATAATCCCCTACATTGGAGGGCCATGCCATGCATGGAAACACCCTCCTACATATATAAACTCAACCCATAGGCACATATATATATATATCAACCCTTATCAAAACCCTAACCCTAACACCAAAAAATCTTATTTATCACCCAAGAGCAGCTCCTTTACCTTTAATTTCGAAAATAGCATCCCCTCCATCACATAACTCATCCTCCTCCATAAAGGCTCCTTCTTTCATCCTTCTTCCATCCAAACTCCACCAAACCAACCCTAAAAACTCTATCTTCTCCATCCAACCATCTAGAACCATTGCCAACCCCTCCAAACTCATCAATAGAGGATTAGCAACCAAGGATAGCAATAAAGGTGGGAGCTTTAGCAAGGAGAAGCCTCCACAACCCAACTAGCAACGACTTTTGGTAAGAAATCCTAATTTTTCTATCTCAAACCTATGCTATAAATCTGTATAAATTATGGTATTATTTCTGTAGAAATAGTGTTTTGATGTCTCTTGGGTAGTATTTTCACCCATAAAAGTTTCATGAATTATGATAGCTATTTTCATGTTTCGGTAGAGCCAAAACTTACCACGTTGTGAAGGAACTATAAGTTTCTATAGGTATTTTTCAAAACTGAATTTTATGTAGGTTAATATATTTAAATTAGGATTTTTAAGTATTATTTCATGAATTTATCAATTCAATTCTGGTCAAAAAAATTATAGGTCAAAATTAGTCATTTTCGGGTGACTTGTTGACCTAGAAGATTCCAAACCATTAGTACCATGAAACCCTTGCATCAAAATTTCATATTCTAATACTTAGGGCTTTTTAATTCTGTTTAAATTTTATTTTTGAGAATTTTTATAATTTTAGATAATTAATGAAGTTCTAGACAAATTTTGGGTAGACTAGTCGACCCGATAGACAACTAGTAGTATAATTCTTTAGAAATATAAATTCTGGAAATTCTGAGATAAATTTTAGAAAATTAGTTTAAATAATATTCTTATTATTTTTATATGATTTTTAAGTATATGATTGAAGTAGCAACATAACTGACTAATTGGGAGCTGGAAACCCAAAAACTGTGTTCGGTGTCTCATGGAGCCTGTATGTGATTGTATGGGTCTAAAGGGTTCCACGAGAAATTGAACATAATCTTAAAACATTATCTTGACTAATTAAGTCATATTGTAAGTTCATGAGTAGTGGGTTAATTTAGTTAATTAATTATCTAGGAAGTCGGGTTCCGACGGCGTTGACGCGGGAGCGACGTTTCAGATTCACAGTGCGACACCAGGCAAGTACACCTTGCCAAAATTTATAATATTTACATGCATATTCTATATTATTATCTCTTTCCAGTTCTACTTCATATCTTTCATTCATGTTTATGTTACTTCTACTTTCTTATTTTACGTGCACGTTCCTTATTGAGTCATCTTATGCCGTTATTGTTCTACGCGAGTCTTGTGACAATTTTGACTAGTCTTCTACCTTCGCCCTTGAGCTTGACTTGACCTGTAGTCGTGATTGATTGATTCGACATTAGTCCTGATATCTCTAGGACTGGGAGCGTCCAATGGCGTTACGGTATTAGAGACTTCTTATCGACCTGTTATCCCGTCTCTAGGACCGGGAGTGTCCCATGGCAATACGGTAGTAGAGAATTATCTTTTGTCTTGAGGTCGGGAGCGTCCCATGGCGTTACGATATTGAGACGTCTTATTGATCATTGCCTATTTTACATTCCTCTACTTGTTATTCCTATTTTTCTTGCATGTTATTTACTGTACAGTAGGCATGTATATTATGTGTCTTGCTAGTCCTCTGAGGACCTGGTGATCTCTCCAGGTATTAGCTGAAGATATGATACTTTGATGGATGACGTTGCTACACCAAGACTGTAGGTATATTTAGTTGATATTTTATCGTTCTCTTCCGTAATTAGATTTTGTCCTATATTATATTACTTTGACATTGCTGCTCTATAGCCTAGTTTTACAAGCTTTATCTTTCATTAGAAGCTTGTTCAAGATAAATGCATTAGAGTCTGGTCCACTTTATTGTATATTATCTTTTCTTGTTACTTGTAGTAACCGGTTAGCTAATGTCTGACCAGCATTAGTTTACTTGGTTTATACAAGAGTTTATCTTCAGTGGATTGAGATATTTGTAGATTGCTTTAGGAAACCAGACAGCTTATACGTATTCGAGCTGGGCTGGAGTCCTCTCGATGCGTAGCTGGCATGTATACGTATCCTAGTCCTACGTATTTTGGGATTGGGGCGTTACATATTTTTTTTGGTGGCCCATGTAGGTCGAGTTAGCCGTTTCGGTTATGTCACTGTACCGAGCGGGCCTGCGAACATGACTAAACCCTTAGGAATCTCAATCCACAACTGCATTGACAATTCTTTTAGAAATTTTCTACCGCCCTTGAACTTTGCATTTACTCTCGATTACTATTCCCTTGCTTTCTCGTATCATTGCTTCTCGTCCCTTCCAATTTCGGAGTGACGAATAATCGTGCTATATAGGATTTAGCAAAAAAATTCTTAAGTTATAGTGTAAGTTAGTTTGCTTATTGTATTGTGATTGCTTGATAGATAAGTAGGATTAGAGATGCCATATGCCATAGGGCATCATGTGTTTGATGAGGTAGTTTGACCAAAGGTGGATAGACGTCCTCATTATAAGCATACATATATGATCATACTGGGTTACGCCCTTATGGTGGACACTTGATCAAGAATAGAGTGGTAGTTTTAGTGTAGAGATCGACCCTCTAAGAGATGAAACTAGACATAGCCTAACCCAACCCATTTACTATTATATCCTGTCAATTGTAAAATTAGGATTTGACAGATTGATAGGTATCACTTAACTTGGTTAGGTGAAGGGAGACTTATATAATTGTCTTGATAAAATGGTTAGGAGGACAAGCCTTCAACATGATTGTTGCAAGACCTCTAGTACCAAAAAGAGCGACTAGAGATAACCATATATAGCTTTATGAATGTTGCAAATCAAAATTGTTTAGGCTTGATTATTACTTGACTTATTAGGAGACACTGTAGTGACTTAGCATATCCCTTAAACTATTCCTAGTTACTCTAGTACGGTTCTTTGTTAGTGAGCTTTATTTTAATTTCGAGGACGAAATTCTTTTAAGGTGGGTAGATTGTGAGGACCCTGATTTTTGGAAATTATATTTTTTTTAGTATTTCTAATTATTAGGTTATATTGTATATTTAATTATGATTATATATGTACTCTTCCGTGTCTTTGATTTTTGGAGCACAAAACATGCCCATCTCTCGAAACGCCCTTCATGATTTTTGTAGTAGACATGATGACCTTCAATTTAATATATAATATCCCATCCAAACTTGTCCCCTAGCATTCTTTTGACTTCACACAACTTTGGATCAAGTTAGGCCATTTGATTATTTACCGTAATTCTAGAACTAACTTATAACTTGAGTTCATGACTCGATATTGATCAAAACCATTTGACCTAATATATAATTTTGATCTATTTTGGGCCTACGACACACATGATAAGGGTATACCACTCAATCGAGTCCCCATGTGCTATTTATTTGAGAATGGCACAAAAGACTCATTGGTTGAACTTTCGAGTTCGGTTTGACTAGAAAATAAGTTTGAACCATATCCTAGCCAACCCCACTTGGTAGAGCCATGTTAGATTGCCATGAATTAGTAGATTTATTTATTTTGGGATGGTATACAGCCAAATAAATTTGAATACAATTTTGTGTAAATGATTATATTTATAATAGTCTAATGTTATATATATATGGCCTTAGTTATGATTAAGTTTGAGATACATATCGAATAGGAATTTTAGCACGGATAGTGTAGTCGTATACTTTGACTAGTCTATTATCCATGGTAGGGAAGGCCGAGCCATAGGTGTGTTTTAACTAGGAAAACCAGGCCAAATTGTGACTTAACCCCCACCGATGATTTATTTAATTAATTATTAGATAAATAACTTTCTAGGAGACCCGGTTGTACCAATTTAGCCCCGACTTGATCCGAACCAAATCTAAATCTAAATAGGCATGTAGTACTCTCAAATACCTTCATGTTGATATATATTTTGTATATATATTTTATTAATGTTAATATGTTTTCAATTTTGGAAAGTTTTTATTTATAAAAAGTGTCTACGTGTAATCCTAGTGTAATCCTAGTTGGCATTAGTTTATATTTGACCCAAAGTCCAACCCAAACCTATGTAGGAATGTTGGACATTAATATATATTAATAACCATATATATTTAATATTTATTCAGATTTAGATTGCATTTATATTTAGAAATCTAAGTAGTTCCATATTAGGAAACCTTTTATTTAAATCCTCAATCAATCAATTAGCCAACTCATCAAATAATCAAACCAATCTATGTGGACCCCACATATGACCAACCAAAGATTATTTTCATGTAATTTTCGTCCAAAAATAATCTCCTACATTGGCGGGCCATGCCATGCATGGAAACACCCTCCTACATATATAAACTCAACCCATAGGCACACACATATATATATATATATATATATATATTTTTTTTTTTTTTTTTTTTTTTTTTTTTTTTTACATATATATATATATATATATATATATATATATATATATATATATATATATATATATATATATATATATATATATATATATATATATCAACCCTTATCAAAACCCTAACCCTAACACCAAAAACTCTTATTTATCACCCAAGAGCAGCTCCTTTACCATTAATTTCGAAAATAGCATCCCCTCCCCTCTACTACACCATCCCCTCCATCACATAACTCATCCTCCTCTATAAAGGCTCCTTCTTTCATCCTTCTTCCATCCAAACTCCACCAAACCAATCCTAAAAACTCTATCTTCTCCATCCAACCATCTAGAACCATTGCTAACCCCTCCAAACTCTTCAAGAGAGGATTAACAAGCAAGGATAGCAATAAAGGTGGGAGCTTTAGCAAGGAGAAGCCTCCACAACCCAACTAGCAATGACTTTTGGTAAGAAACCCTAATTTTTCCATCTCAAACCTATGCTATAAATCTATAGAAATTATGGTATTATTTCTGTAGAAATAGTGTTTTGATGTCTCTTGGGTAGTATTTTTATCCATAAAAGTTTCATGAATTATGATAGCTATTTTCATGTTTCGGTAGAGCGAAAACTTACCACGTTGTGAAGGTACTATAAGTTTCTATAATAATTTTTCAAAACTGAATTTTATGTAGGTTAATATATTTAAATTAGGATTTTTAAGCATTATTTCATGAATTTATCAATTCAATTCTGGTCTAGAAAATTATAGGTCAAAATTAGTCATTTTCGGGTGACTTGTTGACCTAGAAGATTCCAAACCACTAGTACCATGAAACCCTTGCATCAAAATTTCATATTCTAATACTTAGGGAATTTTAATTCGGTTTAAATTGTATTTTTGAGAATTTTCATAATTTTAGAAAATTAATGAAGTTCTAGACAAATTTTGGGTAGACTAGTCGATCCGATAGACAACTAGTAGTATAATTCTTTAGAAATATAAATTCTGGAAATTCTGAGATAAATCTATAGAAAATAAGTTTAAATAATATTCTTATTATTTTTATATGATTTTTAAGTATATGATTGAAGTAGCAACATAACTGACTAATTGGGAGCTAGAAACCCAAAAACTGTATTCGGTGTCTCATGGTGCCTGTGTGTGATTGTATGGGTCTAAAGGGTTCCACGAGAAATTGAACATAATCTTAAAACATTATCTTGACTAATTAATTCATATTAGTTCATGAGTAGTGGGTTAATTTAGTTAATTAATTATCTAGGAAGTCGGGTTCTGGCGGCGTTAATGCGGGAGCGACGTTTCAGATTCATAGTGCGACACCAGGCAAGTACACCTTGCCAAACTTTACAGTATTTACATGCATATTCTATATTGTTATCTCTTTCCATTTCAACTTCATATCTTTCATTCATGTTTATGTTACTTCTACTTTCTTATTTTACGTGCACGTTCTTTATTGAGTCATCTTATGTCGTTATTGTTCTACGTGAGTCTTGTGACAATTTTGACTAGTCTTCTACCTTTGCCCTTGAGCTTGACTTGACCTGTAGTCGTGATTGATTGATTCGACATTAGCCCTGATATCTCTAGGACTGGGAGCGTCCAATGATATTACGGTATTAGAGACTTCTTATCGATCTGTTATCCCGTCTCTAGGACCGGAAGTGTCCTATGGCATTACGGTAGTAGAGACTTATCTTTTGTCTTGAGGTCGGGAGCGTCCCATGGCGTTACGATATTGAGACATCTTATTGATCATTGTCTATTTTACATTCTTCTACTTGTTATTCCTATTTTTCTTGCATGTTATTTACTGTACAGTAGGTATGTATATTATGTGTCTTGCTAGTCCTCTGAGGACCTGGTGATCTCTCCAGGTATTAGCTAAAGATATGATACATTGATGGATGACGTTGCTACACCAAGACTGCATGTATATTTAGTTGATTTTTTTTCGTTCTCTTCCGTAATTAGATTTTGTCCTATATTATATTACTTTGACATTGCTGCTCTATAGCCTAGTTTTACAAGCTTTATCTTTCATTAGAAGCTTGTTCAAGATAATTGCATTAGAGTCTGGTCTACTTTATTGTATATTATCTTTTTTTGTTACTTGTAGTAACCGGTTTGCTAATGTCTGACCAGCATTAGTTTACTTGGTTTATACAAGAGTTTATCTTCAGTGGATTGAGATAATTGTAGATTGCTTTAGGAAACAAGACAGCTTATACGTATTCGAGCTGAGCTGGAGTCCTCTCGATGCGTAGCTGGCATGTATACGTATGTAATACCCATATCTCGGAATACGTATTTTTATCAAGCTTGTATGTATTTCAGACCTGTATTTATTTTCTCGAATTTTGGCATGTACTTGTAATTGGCTTGACTTGCAGATTTTGGTTTTCTCGTAAAATGGGTTTTGGCATGACTTGGTTTTATTTTGTGGAAGAGAATTGGTTTAGTTTGGTTTGGTTTAGTTTGGTTTAATATGCATGGAACACCTTAGCCTATGCTCCACCCTCAACACACCACAACCACCCTCATTTAATCTCTACCAACCTTTCTCTCTCCTCTTTATTCTCTCATTTATTTCTCCATCTTCTTCTTCTTCCTTCCTCTACACAACACTCCATCCATAGGCAAGTGCACCTTGCCACCACATGAGAACCATATTTTATTTGTTCATTAGCTAGATTAGGCCATGGTGATCAACATTAGTGCTTGACATTTTGTGATTTGGATTCTCCATTGTTCTAGATCTATTCTCCATTGTTCTAGATCTAGGTTTTAACTATTTTTGGATTTACATGGTTTTGATCTATTTTGGTTGGATTTTTGTGGGTTTTGATGCTTCCATGTGGAAGAGAATCAATTTTACTCAAGTTAGAACTTTGAAAATCTAGATTTGGCTTTGATTTGACAAAGATATGAAAGATTGAATTTTTGGGTGTTCTTGATGTTCCTCTCGGCCTGGAGAAGAAGGTCTACAGTCTGCGCTCTTTAGCACAGCACTGACCGCGCAGCCTCCCCGTGCCGCGCTCTTTAGCGTTGGTCGCTGACTGTGCAGCCTGGCCGCTGCCCGATTGTGCAACCAACCCTGCGCCATCGGCTCCTGCGCGCTTGACCCCTGCGCAATCTGCATCCTGCGCCATCCATTGCCTGCGCAGTCTAAATCTGTGCACTTCACAGCCTGCGCCAACCATTCCTGTATAATCTACCCCTGCGCAGTTCATTCCTGCACAGTCTGCTCCTGCGCAATCCACCCCTGCACAGTTCACCCGTAGTGGTGCACTCCTGACTTGACTTGACTTGTAACTTGTAACTTGACTCGTATAATCAACTTGACACCGTGGGTGTTCCTGCTTGCTTGCTTATGCAATCCACTTGTCTTGTCTTGCATCATGTCTAGGACGTGACTCCCTGGTTTCCCACGGTCAGGGATTCGTACTGAACATGGATTAGGCTAATGACTAGATCTAACTATAGTTCATGGAGAATTTCCAGTCACAGGCAATCTTGTTATCTGGGCGCTCTTAATTGGACTTGTAGCTTGCCGACGAGTAGAGCACATTTCCAGCGCACTGTCATGTGTTGCACCCTCTAAGTCACCTAAGGGTATATCGTCTCCGGGGCGATGTACCCAACCATACTCTCAACCCGCGGAAGGATAACTGGATGGTCTGCAGGGCTTGGGACTGGGAAATTCTCATTGCATCTTGTTAGTAATCAGGCTTGTGACAACCCTAGTTAGTTAAAGTAGTAAGCCGTAGTAATTGCTTGGCCGCTTGTGAATGGATGATGTCTAGTCCTGTCTAAGTCTTGTCTAGTCCTTGTACCCTGGTACTCCTGAACGTGATTGTTTTACTTGCTTTAACAATAATTGGGTAGGGACAAGGAGCTATTCAGGCGAAGGGTTACAACCCCGGTCCTTGTTTGGTTTACGGGTTGTAACCTGGCTCCCAGAATGGTTTCACGTCCCTAGTCGTTTATTGTCCTGACGTGCTTTTGATTACTTGTACTTTTCTTTCATTTTCTTGTGTTCTAACATGCTGGCTTTTGTTCTTATTTCGTGGCCTCCCTTATGGCACTTGCTCTTTCTGGAGTTTGACCCAGCTGGTTTTGTGTGGCCAGATTTCGGAGCAGCACCCGAGGATCTACCGAACCTCCAGCCCGATGGTGGCGACTAGAAGAAACCCGGGCTACGAGTGGGTTTTCTATTTTGTTTCGCTCACTCTATTGTAAAGTTATTCTTTTGAGGCGTTTAGCCGACGAGCACCTGTTAGCTCGATGTACTTTACTTACTGTCTGCCTACGGGCTGTAAACATGATTGACAAATCCTAGGGTTGATCATGTATGACTTAACTCTTGCTAGTCCTAGCATTTTGTACGACTAGCTTCATGATCAGCTGATATATAATATTTGGGACGCCTTTTATTGTATATTTGGTGGTCAAACATCTTGTAACTATATTACTTGCTTGAGATTGAGACAATAGGCTTGACCTTAAGAGACCATTGGCTTGTAGTAAACCCTCATATCTAGACAGCCGTGACCGTATAGCGAGATGGACTTCATTTCAATATACGTAGCTGGCTATGTTCGCCCCCGCTCTCCAGTATTCTGGTTCTGGGGCGTGACATGGTTTAAGTGGTGGTCCATGCAGGTCTTATCAATCAAGAAATATGAGGGTTTACCGATAGATGTCTCAATCAGTACTCGTTCTTGATCTCCGTTCGTATCCTCTGAATCTCTGGAATCTTGACTTGATCACATGCTTGTATCATTGATCTGTCCTGGTCCTTCCTTATTGTTTTCCCTGTGTCGTCTTCTTCAGCGGCACTGTACATGACCTCGCCGATCAGCAAGGAGAAGCACCTCCCGTGGACCAGCAGTAACCTGAAGATCAAGTCCAGCACTCCGGAGTAGCCTCCAGAGTTATACCTACTGGAGGAGAACCCCCAGTTCGGCCCGTCCAGCCTGTAGAACTTGATGATGGTACCTTGGTAGGTCTCATCAGGACCTTGATAGCTTCTCAGGATCGTAGAGGAGACGCCTTGCACTAGACCGTGGCAGATGCTTTGACCAGAGGCGGTCATCCAGGAAACAGCGCAGCCAACAGCTTCAAACGATTGAACCCTCCTTTCTTCGACGGCAGCGAGGATGCGATTGCCGCGGATGCATGGCTTCAGGATACCGAGGTGATTCTGGAAGCAGCTAGGACACCCGAGAATGAGAAGGTGGCGGTGGTACGCCTGTAGTTGTTGGACTTAGCTCGCAGTTGGTGGGCAGCACAAGCCATAGGATTAGTGGCACCCATTGCTTGGGCAGTGTTTAGAGAGAGATTCCAGACGAAGTATTTTGATGCTGTGGCTCGGTACGACCTGCAGACCAGATTTACCAACTTGAAGCAAGGAGGCAGAACAGTCGACAGTTATGCATCTGAGTTTTCTAGGCTCAGTAGGTTTGCCCCCACCTTGGTGGCGACCGAGTTTGATAGGGCCCAACGGTTCCAACAGGGACTGCATTTGGAGATCTTGTTGGCAGTCGAGCAGTTCGAGCACCAGACGTTCGATGCAGTTTTGAGAGCGGCTAGGAGGCATGAGTACACCTCCCAGAGGATCGTGGATAGGACCGGAGGTAGGAAGCGGTCCCACAGTCAGATGCACCAGTCATCAGCTCCAGCCCAGTAGCTAAAAGTTTGACCATTGGAACTCCGAGGCGGGCGGCCTCAGTAACATCGGTTCAGCATTCGACCCCGACGTACCCGCAGCAGCAGAAGCAGAAGCAGACTTTCGCGATGGGATGTTCTCATTGCGGAAAGCCAGGCCATGTAGTGGCAGATTGTCGTAGGGCACAAGGATTGTACCTAGCTTATGGAGCGGCAGATCACAAGATAGGAGCCTGTCCGAATAGGGGTAGTTCTTTCTCTTCCAACCTAACCAGTCCATCGGTTAGGGGACCAGCACCCATGCAGCAGCAGCAGTACCCAAGGCTATTGTTGCCTCAGGCCCAGGCGTTCCAGCAGCAGTGTGCCCAGGCTCCAGTGCAGAGCAGACAGAAAGGTTTCCAGCAGAGGGGACCCGCAGCTAGAGGTCAGGCCATGATGATGGCTATGGAAGAAGAAGTTGCACCAGGTGAGGTAGTGGAAGGTACTATTCTCGTCAACTCCTTTCCAGCTTCAGTATTATTTGATTCTGGTGCATCGCATTCATTCATGTCTGCACGATTCGCGACACGGATAGGATTGGAGCCCGAGTCATTATCAGTGATGCTCAATATACTTACTGGTAATGGTCTTGTGGGAGTAGATCGAGTGTTTTCCTTGTGTCGAATCGTAGTTAGCGGTAGAGAGTTCCCCGCTAGATTTATAGAATTCCCTATGACAGACTATGATGTAGTCCTAGGCATGGATTAGTTGAGGAACCAGTATGCTAGGATAGACTGCCATGTTGGCAGAGTTGTTTTCAGCATTCCAGGCGAGCCAGAGTTTTTATTTTCCAGAGGCGCAGTGGAGCCATCCTCCCCAGTGTTGCGGATGGCAGTAGCAGCAGTATAGTTGCCCCGGATAGTTGAAGAGTTTCCAGATGTCTTCCCAGAAGAGCTTCCAGGGATGCCGCCAGAGCGGGAGATTGAGTTCATTATAGACTTAATCCTCGGGACAGCACCAGTGTCAGAGCGAGTCTACAGGATGGCGCCTTCAGAGTTGGAGATTTTGTACAAGATGATTGAAGAACTCAGGACCAAGGGATTCATTCGTGCAAGTGGATCGCCTTGGGGAGTCCCGATGCTTCTTGTAAAAAAAGGATGGTACGTCCAGGTTATGTGTAGATTATCGTACCTTGAACTCAGTGACAATCAAGAACAGATACCCTCTTTCGAGGATAGATGACTTGTTTGATCAACTCAGAGGGGCTTCAGTGTTCTCGAAGATAGACTTGCGGTCAGGATACCACCAGATCAGAGTCAGAGAGCAGGACATCCCGAAGACAGCTTTTCGATCGAGGTATGGACATTGGGAGTTCCTTGTTATGCCCTTTGGAGCAACCAATGCGCCAGCTGTATTCATGGACCTCATGAATCGTATTTTTATACCTTACCTGGATCAGTTCATGATCGTGTTCCTAGATGATATCTTGGTCTACAGCAAGAGCGAAGCAGAGCATGAGCAGCATCTCAGAATCGTCCTTCAGATGCTTAGGGAGTACCAGTTGTACGCCAAGTTCAGTAAATGCGAGTTCTGGCTCGATCGTATTTCGTACTTGGGTCACATAATTACTCGAGGAGGAGTGGAAGTGGATCCCCAGAAGATTATGGCTATCGAGTCATAGCCAGTACCCAGCTCAGTGGCAGAAGTTCGCAGCTTCCTTGGATTGGCCGGCTACTACCGACGATTTGTTTCAGATTTTTCAAGCATTTCAGCGCCGATGACCCAGTTGACTCGTAAGGATGTGCAGTTTGCTTGGACAGCAGAGTGCCAGGAATCATTTGAGAAGTTGAAGCAAGGCTTGATAACGGCTCCCATTCTCACGCTTCCAGATGGGACCGGAGGATTCACAGTTTATTGCGACGCTTCAGGTAGAGGATTGGGGTGTGTCTTGATGCAGCATAGGAAGGTAATATCTTATGCATCACGCCAACTTCATGACCATGAGAAGAGTTACCCGACCCACGACTTGGAGCTAGCAGCAGTAGTATTTACACTTAAGTTGTGGAGGCACTACTTGTACGGAGATAGAGTAGAGATATTTACTGATCACAAGAGCCTGAAGTATGTTTTCACCCAGAAGGACCTTAATATGTGGCAGAGAAGATGGCTTGAGCTATTGGTGGACTACGATGTGGATTTGCAGAATCACCCAGGGAAGGCCAACGTAGTAGCAGATGCGTTGAGCAGGAGAGCCGGAGTTTATTTCTTGACGGCACAACCAGAGTTATTGGCAGATTTTTATAAGATGGGGATTGAAGTGGTTCTTCCTTCCAGTGTGGCATTGATGGCCAGTCTACAGGTTCAGTCCAGCATAGTTGAGAGGATCCGGATGGCGTAATCTACAGATTCCAAGCTTCAGCGACTCAGAGCAGAATGTGAGGCAGGAAGAAGGCCAGAGTTGTACATTCATGAAGATGGTACACTTCGACACGGCTCTCGTCTTTGTGTACCCAGTGGAGATATCAGACAGGAGGTCATGGCAGAAGCTCACAGTTCGCAGTATTCTATTCATCCCGGTGGCACGAAAATGTACCGTGATATCCGTCAGCACTTCTGGTGGAATGGCATGAAGAGGGAGATAGCCCGGTTTGTCTCTCGGTGTTTGGTTTGCCAGCAGGTTAAAGCTGAACATCAGAGACCCGCTGGACTTCTTCAGCCCTTGCCGATTCCAGAATGGAAGTGGGAGCATGTGACCATGGATTTTGTGACTGGATTGCCTAGATCCCCAGCTGGTCGAGATGCTATTTGGGTTATAGTCGACCGGCTCACGAAGGTGGCTCATTTTCTCCCATTCAGAGTTGGACAGTCTACGACTCAGCTAGCAGAGATGTACCTCAGGCAGATTGTCAGGCTTCACGGTGTGCCCGTCAGTATCACCTCGGACCGAGATTCAAGGTTTACGTCACACTATTGGCGTAGCTTGCAAGAGAGTTTGGGAACTCGTCTCCAGTTCAGTTCAGTATATCATCCGCAGACAGATAGTCAGTCAGAACGCACAATCCAGACTCTTGAAGACATGCTGAGATCTTGTACGCTCAACTTCGGTGGTTCGTGGGAAGATTACCTACACCTGGTGGAATTCTCGTACAACAATAGTTTCCTGGCCAGTATCCAGATGGCTCCGTTCGAAGCACTGTATGGTAGGAAGTGCAGATCCCCGCTAGCATGGGATGATGTCGGAGAGAGGCAGATGCTTGGTCTAGAGATGATTGCCCAGACAGTTGAAGTGGTCAGAAGGATCAGAGATCGTCTTCGAGTTGCCCAAGATCGCCAGCGGTATTGGGCCGATGCTCAACGACGTCCCTTGGAATTTGTTATCGGCGACCATGTATTCCTTAGGATCTCGTCTAACCGCGGCTTCATTCGCTTTGGCGTGCGGAGAATGCTTAGTCCTAGGTATATAGGGCCGTTCGATATCCTGGAGCGAGTAGGAGATGTATCCTATCGTCTTGCACTTCCGCCGTCGTTAAGTGAGGTGCATGATGTATTCCATGTGTCCCAATTACGACGGTACGTCCCGGACCCGAGCCATATCCTAGACCATTCGGAACTGGTTGTTGGTACCAACCTTTCGTATGAGAAGAGGCCCGTGTCTATATTGGACCGAAGAGAGAAGATACTCAAGAACAAGACTATTAGTTTAGTCCGTGTTGCTTGGGGTCATCACTCTCTAGGTGAGTCAACGTGGGAGCGTGAGGATGATATCCGATCGCGATATCCCTACCTGTTTGACTCGTAAGGTATAATATCTTCCTTATGCCTTATGTTGTCCATCCCTTGCTTGCATGTATGATTATCTGATTGCTTGCCTGGTTATAGCTTGCCTGTGGTTAATATAGCTTGTCCTTGTCTCTCTAGCCTCTTAATTAAATTCTGAGGACGGAATTCTTTTAAGGTGGGTAGAGTTGTAACACCCATATCTCAGAATACGTATTTTTATCAAGCTTGTATGTATTTCAGACCTGTATTTATTTTCTCGAATTTTGGCATGTACTTGTAATTGGCTTGACTTGCAGATTTTGGTTTTCTCGTAAAACGGATTTTGGCATGACTTGGTTTTATTTTGTGGAGGAGAATTGGTTTAGTTTGGTTTGGTTTAGTTTGGTTTAATATGCATGGAACACCTTAGCCTATGCTCCACCCTCAACACACCACAACCACCCTCATTTAATCTCCACCAACCTTTCTCTCTCCTCTTTATTCTCTCATTTATTTCTCCATCTTCTTCTTCTTCCTTCCTCTACACAACACTCCACCCATAGGCAAGTGCACATTGCCACCACATGAGAACCACATTTTATTTGTTCATTAGCTAGATTAGGCCATGGTGATCAACATTAGTGCTTGACATTTTGTGATTTGGAGTCTCCATTGTTCTAGATCTAGGTTTTAACTATTTTCAGATTTACATGGTTTTAATCTATTTTGGTTGGATTTTTGTGGGTTTTGATGCTTCCATGTGGAAGAGAATTCAATTTTACTCAAGTTAGAACTTTGAAAATCTAGATTTGGCTTTGATTTGACAAAGATATAAAAGATTGAATTTTTGGGTGTTCTTGATGTTCCTCTCGGCCTGGAGAAGAAGATCTACAGTCTGCGCTCTTTAGCGCGGCACTGACCGCGCAGCCTCCCCGTGCCGCGCTCTTTAGCGTTGGTCGCTGACTGCGCAGCCTGGCCGCTGCCCGATTGCACAACCAACCCTGCGCCATCGGCTCCTGCGCGCTTGACCCCTGCGCAATCTACATCCTGCGCCATCCATTGCCTGCGCAGTCTAAATCTGTGCACTTCACAGCCTGCGCCAACCATTCCTGCGCAATCTACCCCTGCGCAGTTCATTCCTGCGCAGTCTGCTCCTGCGCAATCCACCCCTGCACAGTTCACTCCTGCGCACTTGGCCCATGCGCCATCTGCCCCTGCGCCCTGTGCCCCTGCGCACTTGGCACCCTGCGTAGCTGACACCCTGCACAATCCAACCCCCTGACCCCTTGCGCAATCTGTCCAACCATGAAGATTTGGTTTTATTTTCCTTAAGCTTGGCTCTTCTTTAGCCCTGTATATTGATATTTTATTAGATATTTTACGCCCATTTTATATCCTTATGCCTTTTGTCATGAACTTGATTTTACTTAATATGTTTGGAATGACTATTGTACATGGCATGGTATGACAAGGAACTAGTATAACACGACAGTGACCCGTAGTGGTGCACTCCTAACATGACCAACCTGACATGATAGTGGCCCGTCGTGGCGCACTCCTGACAAGTACCCTGACATAATTTATCTTGATAACTTGATAGTGGCCCGTGGCGGCGCACTCCTGACTTGACTTGACTTGTAACTTGTAACTTGACTCGTATAATCAACTTGACACCGTGGGTGTTCCTGCTTGCTTGCTTATGCAATCCACTTGTCTTGTCTTGCATCATGTCTAGGACGTGACTCCCTGGTTTCCCACGGTCAGGGATTCGTACTGAACATGGATTAGGCTAATGACTAGATCTAACTATAGTTCATGGAGAATTTCCAGTCACAGGCAATCTTGTTATCTGGGCGCTCTTAATTGGACTTGTAGCTTGCCGACGAGTAGAGCACATTTCCAGCGCACTGTCATGTGTTGCACCCTCTAAGTCACCTAAGGGTATATCGTCTCCGGGGCGATGTACCCAACCATACTCTCAACCCGCGGAAGGATAACTGGATGGTCTGCAGGGCTTGGGACTGGGAAATTCTCATTGCATCTTGTTAGTAATCAGGCTTGTGACAACCCTAGTTAGTTAAAGTAGTAAGCCGTAGTAATTGCTTGGCCGCTTGTGAATGGATGATGTCTAGTCCTGTCTAAGTCTTGTCTAGTCCTTGTACCCTGGTACTCCTGAACGTGATTGTTTTACTTGCTTTAACAATAATTGGGTAGGGACAAGGAGCTATTCAGGCGAAGGGTTACAACCCTGGTCCTTGTTTGGTTTACGGGTTGTAACTTGGCTCCCAGAATGGTTCCACGTCCCTAGTCGTTTATTGTCCTGACGTGCTCTTGATTACTTGTACTTTTCTTTCATTTTCTTGTGTTCTAACATGCTGGCTTTTGTTCTTATTTCGTGGCCTCCCTTGTGGCACTTGCTTTTTCTGGGGTTTGACCCAGCTGGTTTTGTGTGGCCAAATTTCGGAGCAGCATCCGAGGATCTACCGAACCTCCAGCCCGATGGTGGCGACTAGAAGAAACCCGGGCTACGAGTGGGTTTTCTATTTTGTTTCGCTCACTCTATTGTAAAGTTATTCTTTTGAGGCGTTTAGCCGACGAGCACCTGTTAGCTCGATGTACTTTACTTACTGTCTGCCTACGGGCTGTAAACATGATTGACAAATCCTAGGGTTGATCATGTATGACTTAACTCTTGCTAGTCCTAGCATTTTGTACGACTAGCTTCATGATCAGCTGATATGTAATATTTGGGACGCCTTTTATTGTATATTTGGTGGTCAAACATCTTGTAACTATATTACTTGCTTGAGATTGAGACAATAGGCTTGACCTTAAGAGACCATTGGCTTGTAGTAAACCCTCATATCTAGACAGCCGTGACCGTATAGCGAGATGGACTTCATTTCAATATACGTAGCTGGCTATGTTCGCCCCCGCTCTCCAGTATTCTGGTTCTGGGGCGTGACAACGTATCCTAGTCCTACGTATTTTGGGACTGGGACGTTATAATGAGTTATGGCATGGCTAGTCTAGTCGTATGTCGTGACTAGCATATTAGCCATGGTAGGGATGACCTAGCCATATTTATGTCCCTTGTATGGTAATAAGTCAATTTATGGCGTAAACCATATTTTTGGCGTAATTAATTAATTTTATAAAGTCTTTTGACTTTTTAATAGACCCGATTGCACGAAACTAGCTCAAACTTGACCCGAACCAAACACAAATCCATGTAGACATGTAGTGCATTCAAATACCTCTATGTATATATATATATATATATATATATATATATATATATATATATATATATATATATATATATATATATATATATTTGTAGAAGTTTCTATATAGGAAATATCTATGTATGTAGTCCTAGTTGGCATTAGTCTATCCAAAGTCAAATCAAATCCCAATTAGGCTTGGAATGCACCCAAGATACACCCATATATACATAAATTTTATATATATTCAGATTTTTAGATTGATATTTATATACATATAGTGGGTTATATATATATAGAACTAACTGCATAAATCCTTAACCTTAGCTAACCACCTTTTATATCCAACAAAGCAACCAACACCCTACAATAGCCAAACCCGACCCTTGTGGACAATACCATGCTTGGCCGACCATAGCAAAACAACCACCTCTTGGCCAACTACCTACAGACCCTATAAACCCATGTTCCAAGTCCATAAACCCACATTCCCAAGCCTATAGGCCCATATATGCCTATATATGTAATAACTTTATAAAATCCTAAGCCTAACACCAAAAACTGTCATTTACCACCCAAGAGCAGCCCTTTCCCCATTAATTTCAAAAATAGCAGCTCTCTCCCCTCTCATTTATCATCATTTCCCTCCACAACACCTTCCAATCATCTCATCCCACTCAAAATCGATCTTACCTTTACATCATCTCTTCACCAAAACACCATTAAACATTCAAAAAGACTCCATCTTTACCATCAAATGCATCAAACCACCATTGTCATCTTCTTCAACCCATCAAGAAGGGGATAGCAAGAAAGCAAAGCAAAGAAAGTTGGGTTCTTGGACAAGGAGGAGCACCAACAACTCATCTTGTGAAAGATTTCGGTAAAACTAACTTTTCTATATCAAACCCCATGCTAATAATTCTATAGAAAATCTGAGTTTAATGCCTTATAAAGTAGATTTTGATCTCTTGTATCGTATATTTTTATCTCTAGAGGTTGCATATAGGATTGTTGAGAAATTGGGTTACGGTAGCATTAATTTTTAGCACCATTGTGAAGGAACCCTATGAAATTGTTAAAAAAATTTAAGACTGAATCTAATGTAGGTTTATTACTATAAAAAATAATTTTTAAGTATTTTTTTATGATTTTACCATCTTAGAATTGATCGAGAAAAAATAGGAGTCAAAATACTAGCTTTTCAGGTAGCCCAAATTTGGTGGTTAATTGGGCCATTGAATCTAAGTTATTTTTTTGTGAAATAATCAGTATTGAATATGTTTTAAAATAATATTTCATGTATTTTTTATTATATTGGAAGTTGACGATGTTTCGGACAAGTTTCGAGTACACTAGCTGACCTAGAAGTCAACTAGCCATATATTTTCTTTCGAATTTTAAATCTGAAATTCAGAGCCTATTTATGTTTAAAATAATTTTAAATTATTATTTTCATAATTTTAGATGTTTTTATGTCTGCCCTCGAAGTAGGGACTTAATCGTAGAATTTGTAAGTCGAAAACCGTAAAACTAGGTCCCGATGTCTTATGAAATATGTGTATTAATGTGTATGAATTAAATTATTCCATGAGGTATTTGGACATGTTTATTTATGGTTAGTAATAATAATGTAGATAATTTAGTCATATTATAAGTTTCTTGGTTAAATACTTAAAGTAGTTAATTAAATATTTATAGGAATATTAGTAAAGATAAATATTTATAAATGATCTTCCGTATATATGTCTTGTATATCTATAAGGTTATATTTATGTACATGATTATTTTATATATAAATTTTAGTCTAAAATCTAGTAAGTTAAAATATCTATTTTAGGGGATATAAGTATTATCAAAGATATTAATTTTTCAAATAAAACTGTTTTCAAAATAAAACTTTAGTTGATTTCTAAATATTATCTACTAACTTATGTTATATCTATATTATTAGTTAGAAGTGTTATCGGTGTAATTATAATAATCAAAATAAGTTTATTAATATATATCGATTGTATGGAGGAAACTATTTCTTATAAGTAAACCATAATAAGGACTTGATTAGATGCATGTGTGGTATGTGATTTTTGGTTGTCTGTCTTGGGCTCTGGTAGATTCTTTGAGGACTGTAGCAACTATAGTTCATGTCGTGGTTTGGATACGACTTTTGGGTTTCGGAGAATCATCACATATTGGACAAACGCCAAGCAAGTATACCTTGCCAACTTGTACATTATATTTTATATGCACGTTCTTTACTTCTCTGTTATTTTTTCCCCTCATATTGTTATATTCATGATTGCTTTATCCTGTGTCTAGTTTTACTTATCTTGTTTTTAGTTACTTTATTTTATTTTTAGCTTACATGTACGTACCTAATTTCTGTTCTATTTTCATTAGCTGTTCTATTGGTCTTTATGTTCACATGTATCTCATAATAGAGTTGTCTAGTACTACACATCTCATAATAGAGTTGTCTAGTACTACACCACTATTCTCTTGACTTGACATGACTTGAGTATGACTTGACTTGTGATATTATATAGATTGTGAGTGCTTAACTTGACTACGGTCTATATGATTGACTTGACCTTGATACTAGAATTGGCTACTTGACCATCTCAATTAGGAGTGCTTGCCTTGACTACAATTGAGATACTATAGATTGGGAGTGCTTCCCTTGACTACAGTCTATAGGTTTTATCTGACTTATTGTTAGCCACTTCTAGTGTGGCATGCCACTGTCTTAGGTTTTCTTGTGTCCTAGGTTCCCTTGTGTCTTAGTTCCTTATGTCTCGATTGATTCTTTTATGACTATTTCTTATTTTTCCTACATGCTTTATACTGTTACATTTGGCATATTTTTATGTATCTTGCTATGTCCCTTCTGAGGACCTGGTGATCTCTCCAGATTATTGCTGAGATCTGACATAGGCATATTGGAAGCTATATCTTTGGGATCTTTAGATATCGTTAGTGATGCCTTCTTATGTATTCTTCCTTAGTTATTTCTTTTCATAGTTTATAGTATACTTAGTGTTGTGGATGATATTATGATTACATGGATACCTATTCGGATTGCACATCTTATACGTATTTGAGTCGAACTAAAGTATGGTTAAATATGTAGTTGGCATGTTTACGTATCATACTCCTACGTATTTTGGGACTGAAGCATTACATCGACTCTACCTGCTATGCGGTCCTACCTGTTATATGTCAATGCATTCATATCTTCCAGCACAATCATGGTAAATGGTCAGTAACATTGGCGTGGTATGATGATTGTTGTTTGATGCATTACACTAATGATGGATCTAGATTTAGGATTCTACGAGACGATGTGGAATCAAACTTAGGGCACACGTACTGAGGTATAACATATAGGAGGATGACCATATGACCACATCATGTGATTCCAAGACCAATATAGGGATAATCTAAGCAACTTAAATTGGTAGGAGCATTGGAAGGGAACAAAATCTTGAGATCGTGCATGACAAACCACTACCCAGACATTTGTTATGGCATGTCGGCTAGCCATCAAGAATACTGTATATTCATCCGTACTAGTTGAGTGCAGTATCTGATTATTATATGCCGAGAGCTGGAGCCGTTACTGATTGTTTCAGCGCAGTGGCCTTACGAAGGACTGGTGCATATTTCTTGCCTTCATGTATTAATTTGGTTCAACTAGTCTCGTTTGGATATTGGTACGATCTTAGGATTCCAATACACAAATATTGTCAGGATAATCCAAACAAACTATAGAAAGCCGTAAGACTAATTGGCCGCTTGTAAACTGACTTGCTTATGATTAGTTTCTTTTGTTAGTAGCCGAAGAACATGGACTATCGTGGTGCATGGTCCAACCCATGTCCTTGTTTGGTTGTTGGGTTGGGCTATTGTGCTACGACATGCTATGAACCAAAGTTGCGACACAGAAGTCAATAACCTGACTATATATGATTATAAGATGTATTATATCTCAAAATGATTACGGTACCCTTTGTCATTGTTTGGTTGTAAGGGTGCTATATTGTCTCGATGATACGATCTAAGCCTATAATCTTGGGCCTAGATCTTATTTTATTGCTTGGGTTTTATCTTATTCATTATGTGCTCCCTTCTGGTACTTGCTATTCGAGGCCTGACCCCGCTGGTTTTGTTTAGCCAGATCTCGTAGTAGAGCCCAAGGATCCAACCTTCTACCCGACCAATGGTGTACACCAGGAGCATGGGAGCCAAGGATGGTCATGAGTGGGTTTCTTCTCCACCACTCTGATATCTTCTATTTTGTACTTGGTATTTAGCTACCGGCACTTGTTTAGCTGGATGTTCTGTATATTTGGTTCCCTTAGATAATTGTAATTAATCAGGCTGTAGCTGACTATGGTTATGTACTATTGACTCTCAGTACTAGCTCATAAATTTGTGTAGCTAGCCTCACATATCATTTTGATGAAGCGTCGAGGATGCCCTACTGCTTTGTCTTATGTGATCATTGATTACTGCTTTTTGTTTTGAGACATAGACCATAGGAGACTTGATTGTAGCATGCACCCCCTAGTCTCTTGACAACTGTAACCGCCGTATGACGTCTTCGCACCTCATACGGGATAGTTGGCCATATCCGTCTCCGTATTTCGGTACTGGGGCGTGACACTCAATAACATCTTCATCACATACATTTATCATTCACCACAAAAAAAATATTTTTCTCATTCATAATAATAATTAATTACAAAATTTAATAACACATCAAAATCAAAATTTGGGAACAAATCCGCTAAACAACTGTTAAATCATCTTTTATGTTTTACAAAAATGAACATCTCCAAAAGCTTCCAAATCTCCATCATATGGTCCATAATACATAGGATAATAAGCTTCAACTAAAACTGTCAACGTACCCAGTCAGAATTGGAGCAAGTACAAGTCTAAGCCAACATAATACAAATACAAAATAAAGCAATAATGTACTAAACATTAGAATGAAATGGTCAATAGCAATATAGAAAGTGCAAGCAAGTAAAACTTGTAATAAAATGATATGACAGTAGCAATAGCAAATAGCAAAAAGAAATGAAAGGACTCAAGGTTATACCATGTGTGTGCTTATTGTCTTTGGACGCACAACTTTCAACACAAGGACAACTTGGATTAATAACATCACGATGCGATACCGATAGGCATGACGCTCTCCCTAGGATATGAGAACATCACGAAATGTGTATGTCTACGTGCCTAGTGACTGTACTTCTCCCGTAATTCTAATCTCACAATCACGATAACACAATATCAACAATGGAACATGATCATGATACTATACATGTAAACAAGAACACGAATAGAACGCTCAACTCTCATACGTGTGAACAGTCATGGCACGAATAGTAAGCATGGATTGATAAATTACAAACAGTATCAAGTAAATGCACATGAAAGCATTAAACAAGTACTGGTCTTAGCCTTCGGTTGGATGGTGTGACTAGACAGCTGGTAAGGAAAAACCCTGCACCTTGGATACACTTCTCAAGTCCAAAGAAGATCAAAGGCCTAATAATATTTAGTATAGTTATGCACAATTTAACACAAGTTAGATTTATAATCCCACTTATAAGCAATTATTCTAACAAAAAATTCTCCTAATTAAACCTATAATAATTCTAAATAATTTAATCATAAACTTTATTTTAACATATTAGGTTCACATTTTAAGGTAAAACATAAACATTTGGCCAAATAAAGTCACGTTTGCAAATTCAGAATTCGTGGCACACAAATTGAGATGTTCCGTTGACTGAAAAATCAACCGAAACAATATGAGATTTGAATGCACAAACTTGTAGATTCCAATATTAAGAGATTACTAGAGTTAGACGGTTAGCACGAACATCGAATTAGTTAGGAGATAGGTCGTTACAGTCTATAGATCTAATTTTGATAGATCACCTATTCCTCTACAACTTCTACGAATTAATTAACATAGCACACAACAAATAGAAATTCTAAATTTTTTGTATGTTGTAGGTCTCTGTGTCATCTTTCCGAATCTTGCTTGCATAAGCGTGATCGTAGAAGTGATGCCTACCCATCTTAAGATAACAAACTAATGTATGACAGTGCCAAGACAGATCAAACACATATAGTTCAGTGACTGTGTCACTTAGACAAACCCCATTTATAACTTCACTTACACAAACCCCATTTATAACTTCAAGATAGAACCAAATATTCAACTCCCTCACCAAACTAAAAAAATAGAGAGAATATAACTAAAATCACGCCCAACCCCGTGGCGATCTTCCTGAACGAAGTAGACGATTCCCTGAACAGATCTCCTCTTCCTGCTATCTCGACCGACGATCTCTAAGAACAAAGTACAAACTTTCTCTTAGATCTTCTATAGACAAGCATCTTGAATCTTTCGTATTGTGCTTCTTTTGTGTCTCCTCTCTCAACACTATATGTAGAGAAACCCTATTTTAGGTCATAAAAAAATCTAAAATAGCCCAACATCAATCCTGAACGTCCAAATCTGATCACAACAATATTTCATGCAGATTTGGGGCCCACACTGTGCTGATTCATCGACAGACAAACCCGAAACAGTTTGGTTGGGTTAAGCCCAACAAGTTCTGTAAGAAATTGGTAGAGTTCAGACCAAATATGGCTGGACTGACCGAACTCGGTCCATTTCTAATAAAACTCCTTCAATTTCTTTTCGCGATACCCAAACTATCCTCCAACACCTCGAATGAGCCTGGACCCCAACACCTAAAAACTAAACGGATCGTCAAAACGAATTTAGGATCTCAAGGAAACTCGAAAACAACGAGGCATGTTTGTTTTTTGAATTATTAAAAAGTTAGATTTTGAATTATTAAAAATAAGTTATAGATTCTGAAAACTTACCTCGATAAGATTCTTACAAAAAAATTGGAGTCAAATCGGGGTCTGGAGCTAGAATATATGGTCCTTCAAAGTCTCTATCTAATAGAAATTTAGGCTGTTTTTTTGGACGGATTTTTGGTGCTATTTTTGGATAGGTAACAGATTGGGGTGTGTAGCTTTTATTAAGCGTTAGAGAGAAATTATTTATAATTTTTTTTCAAAAAATTAAGTACTTATATATAAGGGATAGAGATTATTTAATTTGGACATGATTATGATTAGGATAGGCTCAGGAATTCAATTAGTAATCTTTTAGGCTTATGATTTAAAGATATGACCAAATTTAAATGCTTATAATTCAGTTTAAAATTGTAAAATAGACTTAAACATTTTATTTAAATAAATAATATATTAAATTTTATAATATAAATATTTAGTCCCCCTTAATCAATTTAAAATAATAATCTTTATCTATAATATTATTATAATTTTTTTTTTGTTTAAGGTTTTAGACTAGTGATCTAAGGATATTGGATTTTTTATTATTAGGATTTGATTTGATTTGTTTAAATGAGGATAAGGTCAATAGTGTAGAAATTCTAATGATGCAATTAGAATCACTAGATAGGATATGCTACATATATGACTAAACTTATTTAAATACTCATGTGTATTTAATTTAATTTAAATATGGATAAGTGATATTAACTTTAAACTTTAATTATCCATTTATTAATGTGTGTGTGTGTGTGTGTGTGTGTGTGTGTGTGCGTGTGTCTATATATATATATATATAATTATTCTTTATCAATAGAAGTACCCATTCGCTTCAAAAAAAAATATATATATATATATATATATATATATATATATATATATATATATATTTGAAGCAAAGGGTAATTGTGGCAAACTCGCCTCCACTGGGGCTCGAACTCCGACCACTTGGGCCGCATGCATCTCTGTTAACCACTAGACTAGAGGTCATTTGCTATATATATATATATATATATATATATATATATATATATATATATATATATATATATATATATATATATATATATATATATATATATATATATTATAAATTATATATGTGTGTGTGTGTGTGCGCGCGCGCTAAAAAATCAGCGAGATATTTTCATATTATGGAATCAATCTATATTACAACAGTTGAATTTGGATTGCAAGACATTAATATTATTATCATTACTCCTTTAGCTCAATGTATCATGAATAAAACTTTACAAGTCGAATTTTTCAACAAATATTCTAGAGGAACTCTCGTGAGTTCCTAATTTTTAAAACTTGGCCATTATCAACCGTTGGATTACATGCATCTCATATTTTGAGTTTTTTCTTCTTCTATGGACTAAGAATAAAATATGTACACTTTTAATGTTAATAAAATGCATGTGTCGCATCCGTATTGCAAGTTATTATTTTGAGTTCCTGTAGTTAAATTGATGACAATTCCCAATTTTTGAATCATTTAGCAGAAAAATTTGTTAAGAGACCCGCTTTAATTAAGTCGTGGTTGATGAACTCATTAATTAAGACGGGCTAACTAGTCCACCTAATTTTAATAAAAAAAGAAAATAATTTTTGCTCGCGATTTGTGATCGCGGACATGACCGTCCATTGGCCCCTTGTTATCATCGTCCCCCTCCTTAAAATCCGGACCTGGTGCAATGGAAGACCGCTATGTGGTCTGAGATCATGTCCGCGATCACAAATAATGGATAGCAGCTCCAAATAAAAATAAGAAAAAGTTTGACTTGCATCTCACTTTATTTATCCATATTTAAGGTGCATCCTGCACAATTACAAGAATGTAAGGTACCCTCCACTTTTGACGGAAATCGTTCCCAACTCACGGTCAACCTTTTTGACCAATTTTTTGGACCAAAATACCCCCGTCTTCTTTCCCGTGCCCCCTTTGCTGCCCCTTCCCCCCGCGTGTCTACGCTCCCTCCACCGCCGCTTCCGTCGGAGTCCCACCACCCTCTCACTCCCCCTCCCTCCACCGTCGCGTCCGTCGGAGCTCCACCACCCTCTCAATGGAGCAGCAGCATCAGCAACTACTACTAATGGAAGCTCTCCAGCTCAACCTCTCCATCATCTTCTTCTCCTTCACCATCCTTCCTCTCCTTTTCCTTCCTCCTCCTCCTCCTCCTCTTCTCCAGCAAGCAGCCATGGTGCAACTGTCACATATGCAAGTCCTACCTTGACTCCTCGTGGTCGAACCACTTTGACAATGTCGTCGACTGGCACGCCCACATCCTCCGTCAGTCGCCCACGTAGACCATCCACATCCACGTCCTCGGCAACGTCATCACCGCCAGCCCCGACAACATCAAATACATGTTCAGCACCAACTTCGACAACTTCCCCAAGGGCGAGGCCTTCTCCTCCATCCTCGGAGCCCTCCTCGGCAACGACATATTCAACATCGACAGAGACCGCTGGAGCTTCCAGCACAAGATGGCTAGCCTCGAGGTCGGCAGTGTCTCCGTCCGCACCCACGCCTTCGACGTCGTCTCGGACCAGCTCGGTTGTGCCCGCGCAACCCCCCCCCCCCCCCCCCCCCCCGCTCCTCTCCATGTGGCCTCGGCTGCGCCTCCCGCACCTCCCACCGCCCTCTCGCCTCGTTGCGCGGCCGCAGCTGTGCCCCCCGCACCTCGTCGGTCCCCTGCCAGCAGCCCCTTCCTTCTTCCATAAGAAGAGGGGGGGTGGGGGATGGGGGTGTTGGGGGGTGGGGAGGGGGGGTTGGCGGCGGCCGGAGAAGGGAGGGGGCGGGGGGTGGGGGGGTTGGCTGCGGTCGAAAAAGGGAGGGGGGTTGGTTGTTTGCCGGAGGGGGGTCGGTGAGGGTGGGATATGAGTTTGGGAAGAAAGATAGGAAGGGTATTTTCGTCAAAAAATGTCGGTCAAAGGGGTTGACCGTAAGCTATGGATGAGTTCCGTCAAAAGTGGAAGGGTACCTTACATTCTTGTAATTGTGTGAGATGCACCTTAAATATTGATAAATAAAGTGGGATGCAAACTCAAATTTTCTCAAAAATAATAATAATAGAAACCTTAGAAAAACTAGAACATAATCATGATCATTGACTTGGGCACCAATGGGCCGTAGTTAATTCATTTTTTAAGTACGTGTCAATTCCAAAATGAGAATATTACAGATCACAGATCACCTAACCTTCTAGGCTAAGCTAGCCGACCATCCTATTAACTATTAATTATTGTTAGTTTCAAACGTCCATTAGAATTGGATCATGTCAGGTTCTGCTGTGGTCGACTGTGTGATAGATGAGGATGAAGAATGGGTGAGCTCCCTGAGGAGGAGGGTGGAAGCAGTCGAGCTACGGAGGCGGCACGGCCGCGACGCCGTCCCCCGAACCATCTTCAGAGTCCCCGCCAACATCCGGGAGGGCGACCCCGGCGCCTACGAGCCCCGGATCATCTCCTTCGGCCCCTTCCACCGCGCCGATCCGGCCCTCCAATCCACGTCCCGGCTCAAGCTGCGGTACCTACAGAAGCTCCTCCTCCGCAATCGAGACGCGTCGCTGGAGGACTATATCGGCCTAGTCCGAGGACTAGAGGCCCGGGCGAGGGCGTCCTACTCCGAGGACATCGACATGGACAGCAATGCCTTCGTGGAGATGCTGCTCCTCGACGCCGGCTTCATCGTCGAGATTCTGCTCATGCAGACCGACGCCTATAGCTATGACGACGACGACGACGAGGAGGAGGAGGAGGATGATCCAGTTGTGACAACCAACTGGACTCTGCCCCTGATCGAGTACGACATGCTGATGCTCGAGAACCAAATCCCCTACTTCGTCACGGAGGGCGTGTTCGAGCTGGCCGCCCGTGCCGCCGGTTCGAGCCTGACGGAGCTTCTGCTGGCGTTCTTCGACGACCTGCTGCCGTGCGGCCGGACGACAGCGCCGTCCGAGGAGGAAGCGGCCCCTAATAAGTTCCACCATGTCCTCCACTTCCTCCACTCTTGCATCATGCCGGAGCAGCAGGAGCAGCAGCAGCAGCAGGCCCGGTCCAAAAACAAACGGTCCTACAATCCGCTCATATACCTCAAGCTCCACCGGGTGGGGCGGATGTCGTCCAACCTCTACCGCCGCGTCCTCTCCTCCCTCAGCGCGCGCTCCGCCGGCTCCTCCGTCTCCGTCCCGCCGTTGCTGCTCACCCCGGAATCGATCCCGTCCGCCGTCAGCCTCAAGGAGGCCGGCGTCGAGTTCGAGGAGAGGAAGTCCGACAGCTTCCTGGACGTCGCCTTCCGCGACGGCACGATGGGGATCCCGGCGCTCCGGGTCGGCCACCAGACCGGGTCCCTCTTCCGCAACCTGATAGCGCTCGAGCAGTGCCTCCCCGAGGTCGGGACCCACGTCGCGACCTACGCGCTGCTCATGGACTGCCTCGTCGACACCGGGGAGGACGTGGCGCTGCTGCACCGGCGCGGGTGCATCGTCAACGGGCTGGGGAGCGGCGAGGAGGCCGCGCTCCTGTTCAACCGGCTGTGCAAGGAGGTGACGGTCGAGTACGGCTCGTGCTACCTGGCCGGCCTGTTCAAGGACGTGGGGAGGCACTGCGGCTCGAGGTGGAACAAGTGGAGGGCCAAGCTGATGCACGACTACTTCAGCAACCCGTGGGCGGTCCTCTCGCTTGTCGGCGCCGTCGTCCTCATCTTCCTCACGGTTGTACAGACCTTCTTGGCCGTGCTCTCCTATTTCAAACCTCCAAGCTAGCTAGTTGCGGGTCAACCTAGCTACTCGCATGTGTCAATGTCATGTGTCCCCATTCGTCATCCAATTCAAATGAAATGATTCCTATACTTGACAAATAACATGTGGAGCTAATTATCGATTATGTCATCTAACAGTTTCTTGAGCAGTTGTAAAAATTCCACCTATTGACTTAGACTAAAAGAATGAACAATGCAATTTCATTCTCCAAAGTCCCTTCAAAATATTTCTCCTTATGTGACAGCTTTACATGACAAATTTTAAAAATTATAATTAATACTACTAAAATAGTAAGAAGATATACCTCAATGTAATGTAAGGACAACGTTCGTACGTATGGACTGTCGGCCAAATAGGTAAACTGGTATAGCTCTCGGCTAGAGACCATATGCACATATACTGAACTCAGTGCATGGTGTTCATTGAACGCCAGAGGCCATTTGTTCCACGCTCCGATTTCGCATAATTGATAAGTCTTCATCGGATGTGATATTTACAGGTCTAAATTACACTTGTATAAGAAAAGAATGTGCACGAATGATAATTCATATGAATATAAGGTTAAAATCACATAGTAGCAAAAAGTAGTGGACACGGTATAGAAGAAAAATAGGTCTTCATTAACATTTCACAACGGAGTACAAGATCTCAATAACATTTGAAATGTCATCTGGACTTACACTCATGAAATAAACAAAATGAGTGACAGGTTGTCATGAAATAATATTATCGTTTCATATCGGTGTTGTCAGAACCAGACCAAACCGGCTGTCCGATCAGGTCCGATCGATTTTGCCAAAATATTGGTCCATTCTGACGTGAAGCGAGGTTTTTTGAAGAGCCGTCGTTTTTTTCTCTCCCAGAACCGGGTTTAACCGACGAATCGGTCGAACCGGTTCACGAATGAATCGCCCAATTGTCGTATTAAAAAAATTCAAAAAAAATTATCGTGTGAGATTTGGACCATTTGGTTCTTGGTTTAGTTTTGAGAGACCTTATAGTTATAAAACTAAACGAAACCAAACATGCTAAGAATCAAACCAAACCAAATCAAGAAGTAAATGTGGTTATATTATCTATCTATTTGAACCAAAGCAAACCAAGTCTATTTGAAACACGGCTGAACCCGTTGAACCCGGTCCGACCTATACAAAAAAAATTAGTTCAATCACCGGTCCGATTCTTAAAACATTGTTCCATACATCATGCCCCTTCATTATATTGAAATAAAAAATCCTTCAAAAGAAACTAGCTTCAAATACTTCTAAATAGAAAGAGCTTTAAGTTGCTTTCTGAATCACCTACTACCTTTGTGCACTCGTGTTATTCTCAACATTGTGGAGAAAGGTCCCAGTATAATGGAAAATGCACCAGTGAACGGTACCAAACCTAATCACCTAAATCGAAACTGTAATCATATGAAGTATATAATTTATTAAGTACACTTGCTATTAGGGATTAGGCTGATTGACAATTCATATTCGATAATATAAAGTGGAAGAATGAAAATATATCCATATCTTCATATACAGTAATATAAAGTGACAACATGAAAAATATTCGTATCATTTAAGAATGATTTCTTACCAACAATTGATTTATCCGTCCATGCATAAAATAAGAATTAATATTTACCACCCATGCAAAATATATTCATTAGTATACAACATGTCTATATGATGGTAATTGATGAATTTGATACTATAAATGGCTATACATGGTATTGCAACACGTCCTTCCAGTCCATGCATGTAGCTAGTTCCACTAAAGGTCACGCAATACCTCGTGCGTGAAGCACATTCCATATAATTTTTTTCTAGGCCGATTCGGTTATGGTGTTTTAGATATCGTTTCGAGAAAAGTCAAATCTTGTGCACAAATTGTCCATGACCATACAAATGCGTGAGCAACTTAACTATAAAATATGCATGATAAAAAAAATTGAAATAAAGCAATGCAATTCTCTACTTGTACAACAATTCGTTCTTGCGATACCGTTTCGAGAAAATTCAAACCTTGTGCACATATTGTCCATGACCATGCAAATTCATGAGCAGCTTAACTATAAAATATATGTATGGTATAAAAATTAAAATAAGGCACTGCAATTCTCTACTTGTACAACAGTTCATTCTAGCAATATCTTAATTTACTTTCAGTGTTATTTCGATTTGTGACATATTGATCACAAATAATTTCAACTATTCCATGGAACCAAACATATTCCAACAATTCTGTGGCACCAAACCATATCCCAACTATTCCATGATACCAAACCACATCTATACTGTTTTCCATATGAAGCTCTTACTACATTAATCTTGTGCATAGATGCATTTAACAGTTACAGTTTTCAATGTTTCATTTCTTAACAGTAACAACAAATATAGATTTCTGATACTTCTACTAGGCATCGTCTATCTAAGTACGTTACAAGAAAACAAATAATTTTTTTATTAAGACGTGAAGAAAAGAAACAAAGGACCAGAACCACACTCCAATTAGAGAATTTACCAAGAAAAACACTAAGGCTGTGTTTGATTGGGCTTTTCTTCATGAAAAATATTTCGATCACAAATTTTTCACCAATTGTAGTGTTTGATAGCATATATTTTCCATGAAATTATTTTCCAAAAAACTATCATTTGCCATATTTTTTTCTAAAATGGAGGAAAATAGAACTTTCCCAACCCATATTAAAATATCATTCATAAAAATAACTATTTTTCGTGAAAAATAATGACAATCAAACAGTTAAATTAAATTTTTCAAAGAAATATTTTATTCATAAAAAAATTCTAAAAAAATAATTACATGGAATCAATTTCTTTTCCATATATTTTTCACTTCATAATCAAATGCACCCTACGCAATACACCATTGTTCCAAGATTGTTGGGCAGCTGGGGAGAAGTGGGGGAACAATGGTTCTTTGGCCCACATTATGCAACTGTGCCAAGTTTTTTTTTTTTTTATGGACAATGGTAGGTGACATCAAAATATGACAATATTATGTATTGTTCATGTGTGGGACTACCATATTAATACATCACGTGGTTCTATATACTATTATATCATATAGTCAATAAAACGATGTCAAATTTTATTATTCCCTAAGCATTATTATTTTCGTATAGATTCAAAACATTGTGATATATGACCGAAGCACCCAGAAACAGGCTGCTATTTCTTGGGGCTCGGTAGAAACCTTCGCATAATTTCCGAGCAGATATGTTATCAATTCCTTGTCAAGAAAACTGGTTGACATCAAACGATGTTCAAACTTCATTAACTAGGTCTCGATTGGTTAACGGAATCTTTGGGTTGAAAAAGAAAAAAGTGATTTTTGATGTAAAAAAAAATTAGGAAAAAAATGATTCCATTCATCCAAACAAGGATCATTTTTTCACATTGAAATATTTATTTTCTGTTCCAATTTTTTTTGGCATTCCCAAATATTAGAAAGAAAAATCAATAAAAATTAAAAAATTTCAAAGGAAAAAAAATTGACAAAGAACTTTTCCTCCGATTCCACAAACCAAACTAGGTCTAAAATAACTTCTATACTCTCTCAAGTAGGTTGCACATGATCGGATTGTTCTACACCATTTAAACAGGATAGCAAATGTAATAAACATAGTCACTTCATGATATGCAAACTCACATAAATAAGTATGGCTAATAACTAAACTTCGGCAATACATCCCGTTTTGATGTTATTTTAAAATCACTTTTCTGCGTTTAAAAGCAAAAAAGTGACAAAAGTATGTTTGGACAACTAAACTTAAAAAAAAAAAATTGAAAAAAAAATTCGGAAATGAGCTGTTATAACTCAGCTTTGAGAACGTAGCTAAAAGCTACTTTCTGAGCACTCCTTCCAAATTATTGCAGGCCCCACCCCCATCCCTCCCAAGTCCCAAACTCTCTCTCTCTCTCTCTCTCTCATTCCTTCTGCTCAAAAACCTCCTCACTGGAGATTCTCTCACCTTTCTTCTCTTCCTCGGAGGGGAAAAAAATATATACGAGCACCTCCTCTCTCCTCCCACTCCTCAGCCCGCCTCCGCCCTCCCTCTCTCTTTCTCACTACGACGAACTCGAGCTCGACGAACTCGACTCGAGGACACGAGGCCAAGGGTGCGGCGGTCCTTGCGCTCCTCGACGGTGGCTGCGGAGGAGGACTAAGTCCTCACGCTCCTCGGCAGCGGCGGCAGACGAGGCCGAGCGTGGCGGCGGTCCTCGCTGTGAAACCCAATTTTTGTTAAATAATTAATATTAGTATTATATTATTATTATAATTATTGGTGTTATTTTTGAGTGTTAAAAATCAATTTCGAAAATTAATTCACATGAACTTTTGGTTGTTGACTCAGACTCGAACCCAGACCCAAGCCCGAACCCAGACCCAATTCTAATTCTTAAAATCTGGGTTCTAGTTATTTAAATATATATATATATATATATATATATATATATATATATATATATATATATATATATATTTTGCTTTTGAGCTGGTCCAAATTTGGACCAGCATTACACGTTCCCACTCCCCTATTCTTCCTCTCCCTTTAACTCCTCACGTCCAAGCATCATCCCCACTCCTCTCCTTTTAAAACCCCTTCACCAACCCACCACCACCGCTACTCCAGAACACTTCTTTTCTCTCTCTCTTTCTCTACTCACAAGAAAAACCCCCTTCACCATTCCACTTCCCCAAACTCTCCTCCAACTCCCCCGACCCCTTTGCCGAACTCCCCTCCGGCCAACGGCCGACCCTCCCCTCCGGCCGGCCTCCTCCAGCCGGCCCCTTCGCGCGCCCGACGCCGCGCCCTGCAGCCGGCCCTCACCCCGCGGCCTTTCCGCCGACCTCCGCCGCGGCGCAGCTCCGGCAGACCCCCTGTGCGGCCGACCCCGCCTCCGACGCTGTCTCCGCCCGCGGCTCCCCGACCCCACGGCCGACCCCCTGCGACCCTCTTCGCCACAGCCCCTCCCCGGCGCGATTCCCCGGTGCCCTGGCCGAGCTCCTTCTCGGTTACTCCCCTCTGCCACCTCCAGCGTTTTCGGTGATGTCCGTGTTTTGTTCGGTTTCCGCGAGTTTTCGCGCTCCGCTGTTTTCGAACAGCGCTGTCCAGTGCCCTCCCGGATCTTCTCGACCTGCTGTTCGCAAATTATTCTTTCTTTATTCTTTCATCTGAGAGCTCTAGCCGAGCAACCCGAGGTATAAACCCTGTCTCGTTCTATTTTCATATAGTCTGTGATGAGAATGGTCCCCGATTTCCTCCCGAAAATTCGATTTTTAGCGACGTCGTATTTTTCGGAACCTTCGGAAAGATTCTGTTGATTGTTTGGATTTTTCGGAACTTTTCGGAAAATGGATTTCGATATATTTTGGCTTCCGGATATTTCCGGTATTGTGCTATGACGTTTTTGGTTGGATTCGGACTTCCAAAATTGTTTCGGGTCGTTCCGAATTAATCTGTGGATTGGTTGTGGATTATTTCTATATATATATTTGGGATTCCCTGGTTTGGGATTTGCAGGCAATTATAGGCGTATTTTCCAGTTTTTGGGTTGACCAAAAATAGTTGAAATGCTGCCAGATTTTTTCGTAAATTTAAAGTATATTTTAAAAATGAATTTAAAATAGATTTCGGAAATATTATATTAAATATTTTGGGCGACGACCGTATAGGTCAATGGGCCCCGGCTAAGTGCAAACGAAACCGGCTTCGTCCGGACGTTGAGGCATTAGTCTAGTTGACGATTGGACCATATCTGAGACTCGTGATTATTCAATTTAATTTATTATTTATTTTATTCATATTTAATTTATAGAAAGTTTGGAACTAACGGCCGTTTCTGTCTTATTTCAATTTATGTAAATAAATTGTAATGGGCATAAGTCCAGCTGGTTGTTGGTTCTGTAACTGTAAATTTGGTAGCGTAGGTTTTTGGTTATTTGCTGATTTTGCGAGTTTTTGTAGCGTAATAATATACTAATAATAAAAGTTATTTTTCATATAAAAATTAATAGAGATTTTCTCACCTAAAATCTCCAAGTTTTAATATTAATTAACGATCATGTATTTCTCACTAAAATAAGAAATTTAGTTTTATATTTATAATTACTAAAATACAAAGTTTTAATCAATTAAATTGGTATCGATGAGTTTTCAAAATTGCAAAGTTTAAAACGATTTTTTTTCTCGTATTAAATTCAACGCACCGATAATCGTAATTCTGTTTGTGTTTTGTTAAATAAGAATTAAAATGGATTAGGACACAAATAGAGATTTCAACTAGCGTAGCTAGATTGGTAACCCTGGAATCTGAGTCAATTTCTCGAATGTAGGAATTCGAGGACGATTCTGAATTCCCGTCTCGAAGTCTTCATCCTTTCCAGTCAAATCCATTTTGAGGCAAGTATAGTTTGTGTTAGTTTTACAGTTATTTTAATAATCGCTTTACTGCAAGTTTAAACCACGATGCAAACACGAAACTCTCTATGAGAGTACTGATTGTGACTACTGTACTGATTGGGGACTGGGGGAATAGAGTAATGTTTATGACCAAATCCAACTGTAACTTAGAACTGTGTGAGCTTACCCCTCTTACACACGGGGATAAGCCGTACCGTATCAATAGGATACTACTGAATCATCCCAAGCCGGTCATATTCATTGCCTATTCACATCACACTGTTTTACTGCTAGAAAATTATTCAATTTCTAAACTGTTTAAAAGTGCATGATTCTATTATTCATTTTAACTATTTTAAATTAGCATAAATTGTACTTTGCTCTCTCCTGACTGGAGATGCATTTTTAGGGGATATTGAGGATGCTGAGCTGTTATACAGCAGTTACTACGACCATGTTCTGTACCTTGTAGTGCTGCCAAAGTCCCCATTGGAGGACGTTGGGACTGAGACCGATGAGCCGGCTGATAGATAGATTTTCTTTTTTAGCATTGTTGTTTATTTCAAAACTTTGTTATTTATTTCAGTACATTTTTCAGTTGTATTTTATTTCAAAGTTAATAAAGTTTCATTTTCCGAATTTGGGTTGTGACTAATATAGATGTTGTTGTATGGTTACCTGCTAATAGAACAGCTTACTGCCGCCGTCTCAACAACGGTGAAGGCTGGGCATGATCCGGTTCGACCCAATTATTTGGGATCGGGTCGTGACATATTTTTAGTGGTGGCCCATACTGGTCTAATACAACAACTTAGGAAAACATACCTAGAAATAATTAGAACACTAGAACATTGATTTGTCACAACATAGGTCCGAATTATATATAAATAAATATTTTTGTTTGATTATAGACTGGTAGGATACCTTACTTATGTTTGTACCCTAAACCTTCCAGATTATGACCAAGGAAAAGACCACCCCTGCTGGCGATGAGGTGTCATTATCTGAACACACCCCATCTCCCCCAGCACGTCCAGACCCTTCACCGTTGCAGCTGACCGACCGTCCCCATCAATCTCCAGCACTCCGCGGCGCTTACGCCACTACTTCTCAAGCGACGAACCCTACACTTCCCCGGACTGAGCCGCAGATCCCTGCGGTAGTGTCCGCACCAGCTGTCCCACCAGTGCCCGTGGATCCCCCTGATCTAGTGGGTATGCTACGTGGAGTACTCGAAGCCCAGAGAGCCCAAGCAGAAGCTCATCGAGAACAGACTGCAGCCCAAGCTGCAGCCCATCGCGAGCAGACCGCGATTATGAGAGAATGCATGGAGAATACCCACAACGTGGCTATGGCTGCCCTCGAGAGAGGAGGAACCACTTCATCAGAGCCACAACCTGCCAAGGTAAGCATAATTCAGGAGTTAAGATTTATATCATTAAGGCCATTCTTTTGATTAGAGGTGTATTACTGCATGAAGGTTGGAGATATAGAGAGCTTTAAGAAGCAAGGCCCTCGACCTTTCAAAGGAACCGAGGGTATCATCTACGCCGATGAATGGCTAGACAGTATGGAGCGTCTCTTGAGCGTCGCTCGACTCCCGGAGGACCTCAAGACCGAAGTTGTAGGACTCCAGCTACAGGACGTGGCGAGCACCTGGTATCGGAATGAACCCCGACTCCAGGACAAGCAGCTCGACTGGGACACCTTCAAGAGGCTGTTCCGCAGGAAGTTCTTCCCAACATCTGAGATGCGGGAGATAGAAAGGCAATTCCAGGACCTGAAGCAAGGAAACATGACGGTCAGCGAATATGCGGCAGAGTTCGGCCGACTTAGCCGCTTTGCCCAGAACCTGGTAGCTGACCCCAAGGATCGTGCTGAACGATTCAGGTATGGATTAAGAGAAGAGATTCGCACCCCTGTGATCGCAGGTGGCGCTAAAACATATGAGAGAATCCTGATCCGAGCTCAGGACGTGGAGAAAAGCCAGCCTTCTCGATCCAAGAGGGAGTATCCTGGAACTAGCAACTTCCAGGGTAACCAGAAGAGGCCCAACAACAACAACAACAGGCCTTCGCACCACCAGCAGCAGCACCATCAGGCGAGGACTAATGACAAGTCGTCTCAGAGGCAGATCCCAGTCTGTGAATATTGCAAGAGGCCGGGACATCAGTCGAACATATGCAGGAAGAGGCTAGGACACTGCCTAGTCTGTGGGTCTGCCGCCCACCAAGTGAGGGACTGCCCCTCATCAGACCACCGGACCGGAACCAATCAGCAAAGAGCTCCCCTACCTACTCAGCAACAACGGTTCGGACAGCACCAGCAGAAGACCGGGCGAGCTTTTGCCCTAGCAGCTGATGAGCAGGAACCAGAGCAGGAACCCACCGCTGATGTCATCACAGGTTCCATTTATGTGTTTTCACATCATGCTCTAGCATTATTTGATTCGGGTGCATCACATAGTTTCATATCATCAAAGTTTATTTCTGCACACCACATAGATTCGGGACTTAGCAAGGTGATTAGTAGAGTTATGACCGGTGGTGGACCCATACCCATCACTGAGGCTTGTAATTGTCCCATAACTATCTCTGGCTATCAGTTTTTAACACCTTTATTAGTGATGCCCCTGCCCAACTATGATGTAGTCCTAGGGATGGACTGGTTAAGTGAACAACATGCGCTGATAGATTGTCACCGAGGTTGTGTCATCTTCAGCCCACCAGGAGAACCGGAGTTTGAAATCTCTCGAGCTCCGGAGGACATGAAGAGTGTTACCTACTCCTCAATCACCGAAGAACCCGGGCCTCCTCACCCTATCATAGCGGAATTTATGGACGTCTTTCCAGATAGTCTTCCAGGATTGCCGTCCGATCGAGATGTGGAATTCACCAAGTACCCGGCTCTTCCCCTATTTTTCGGGGATGCTACAGAGTCAACCCCAAGGAGGCAAAGGAGATGAAGGATCAGATCGACGAGCTGAAGGCACAAGAATTTATCAAAGACGGGGCTTAACCCTGGGGAGCACCAGTTTTGTTCGTGCCCAAGAAGGATGGAACTGTGCGGATGTGCATCGACTACCGGGCGCTGAACAACATCACCATCAAGAACAAGTACCCCCCTGTCCCGGATCGATGACCTGTTTGATCAACTGAGTGGAGCCAAGGTATTTTCAAAGATAGATCTCAGATCAGGCTACCATCAAATCAAGGTGAGGAAGGAGGATATTCCCAAGACGGCGTTCAACACCAAATATGGACAATTTGAATTCTTGGTCATGCCGTTTGGACTGACAAATGCTCCTGCGGTATTCATGAACCTCATGAACAAGGTTTTCCATGAATATCTGGATCAGTTTGTTGTTGTCTTCATCGACGACATACTGATCTACTCGAAGACGGAGGAAGAGCATGAAGAGCACCTGAGGAAAGTGCTGAGTACCTTGAGGAAGGAGAAGCTCAATGGTAAGCTATCCAAATGCGAATTCTTTTTAGACAAAGTGAAATTTTTGGTCCAAGTTGTCACAGGAAAAGGAATTTCGGTGGATCCAAAGAAGATAGCTGCTATTGAGAAGTGGACTGCACCAAGCTCGGTTGCAGAGATCAGAAGCTTTTTGGGTTTAGCTGGCTACTACCGGAAGTTTGTGAAGGATTTCTCCAAGATTGCTGAACCAATGACGAAGCTTACCAGGAAGAACGAGGAATTCATATGGTCTGAAGCTTGCGAGTCAGCTTTTGAGGAACTGAAGAAGAGGCTTACAACGGCGCCGATACTTGCGCTACCCGCAGGTACCGGCGGTTTCTCAATCTATAGTGATGCTTCCGGAAAATGATTGGATTGCGTTCTTCAACAACACGTGAAAGTAATTGCCTATGCATCTAGACAATTACGGACTCATGAGAAGAACTATCCCACACATGATTTGGAGCTTGCAGCGGTGATTTTTGCTTTGAAGCTATGGAAGCACTACCTGTATGGGAAGAGAGTAGAAATATTTACAGACCACAAAAGTCTGAAATATGTTTTCACTCAGAAGGAGCTGAACATGAGACAGAGACGATGGCTGGAGCTGATGAAAGATTTTGACATCAACCTGCAGTATCATCCGGGTAAGGCTAATGTTGTTGCAGATGCACTTAGTCGATACCCGATGGCTATGTTCTTGACCAAGGAGCACCATTTACTGGAGGACATGGAGAAGCTTCGATTGGAGATTGTACAGCCCGAGGAGGAGATGAAGAAACTTGGAAGAGAAGCCATCGCACCAGGAGCTGAATCATCATTGATGCAGTTGCAAGTGCGTTCGAGTCTTATGGACAGAATCAAGGAGGCACAATTCCAAGACGAGACGCTTTACAAACTTAGAGATCAAGTGCTGGCGGGAACACTTGAAGGATTCTCAATCGCCAGCGACGGAGCACTGAAGAATGGTACGAGGCTTTGCGTACCAACTGGCGAACTGAGGAATGAGCTGATGCAAGAAGCGCACCAGTCGCAGTATTCCATACATCCTGGAGCCAACAAAATGTATCGGGATATGCGCACAATAGTATGGTGGTACGAAATGAAGAAGGACGTATCCAAGTATGTGGCTAGATGTTTAATTTGTCAGCAAGTTAAAGCTAGTAGACAGAGACCAGCAGGACTATTGCAGTCGCTTGACATTCCGGAGTGGAAATAGGAGCACATAACGATGGATTTTGTATCGGGACTGCCTCGATCCCAAGGAGGGAAGGATGCCATTTGGGTTATCGTTGACCGACTGACGAAGTCAGCCCACTTTATCCCCTTCAAGGTTGGTCTATCCACCGAGAAGTTGGCAGCACTGTACATGCGGCACATCTACCGGATTCATGGAGTTCCGGTAAGTATCGTATCTGACAGAGATACTAGATTTACATCTCACTTTTGGAAGAGTTTGCATGACAGCTTGGAAACCCAACTGAAGTTCTGCACCACCGCCTACCACCCCCAGACTGACGGGCAATCAGAGAGAATAATCCAGACGCTAGAAGACATGCTGAGATCCTGCGTCCTGGAATTTGGAGGGTCTTGGAAAGACCATTTGCACTTTGTAGAGTTTTCCTACAACAACAGCTACCAAGCTAGCTTCGATATGACATCGTTCGAGGCACTCTATGGACGTCGTTGCCGTACTCCACTTACTTGGGACGACGTCGGAGAACGAGTGTTGCTTGGACCCGAGATGGTGACCGACGCAGCAGAGAAGGTGAGAATGATCAGAGACAAGCTCAGGATTGCCCAGGACAGACAGAAGCATTGGGCTGATAGCAGCAGACGGCCTTTGGAGTTTGAAGAAGGCGACAGTGTGTTTGTGAAGATCTCGCCTACCAGAGGAACCATTCGTTTCGGCAGAGTAGGAAAGTTAAGTCCCAGGTATATTGGTCCATTTGAAGTACTTAACAGGATTGGAGAAGTGGCTTATCGGGTGGCTCTACCTCCAAGTCTCGAAGGTGTCCACAACGTCTTCCACGTCTCGCAGCTGAGACGCTACATTCCGGATCCGAGCCATATCTTGGACCATTCGGAGCTGGAGATTGGACCCAGCCTCACAGTGCCGGAGAAGCCAGTGGCAATTTTGGACAGAGGCGAGAAGAGAACCAGGAACACCGTGACGCCGATAGTCAGAGTGATGTGGCGGCAAAACTCACCAGGCGAGTCGACCTGGGAGCGAGAAGACCAGATGCGGGAGCAGTACCCGTACCTATTTGAGACTTAAGGTAACCCCTAACCTTGTCTTTAATTTCGAGGACGAAATTTTCTAAGGAGGGAAGATTGTGAAACCCAATTTTTGTGAAATAATTAATATTAGTATTATATTATTATTATAATTATTAGTGTTATTTTTGAGTGTTAAAAATCAATTTCGAAAATTAATTCACATGAAATTTTGGTTGTTGACTCAGACTCGAACCCAGACCCGAGCCCGAACCCAGACCCAATCCTAATTCTTAAAATCTGGGTTCTAGTTATTTAAAAAAAAATAATTTGCTTTTGAGCTGGTCCAAATTTGGACCAGCATTACACGTTCCCACTCCCCTATTCTTCCTCTCCCTTTAACTCCTCACGTCCAAGCATCATCCCCACCCCTCTCCTTTTAAAACCCCTTCACCAACCCACCACCACCACTACTCCAGAACACTTCTTTTCTCTCTCTCTTTCTCTACTCACAAAAAAACCCCCTTCACCATTCCACTTCCCCAAACTCTCCTCCAACTCCCCCGACCCCTTTGCCGAACTCCCCTCCGGCCAACGGCCGACCCTCCCCTCCGGCCGGCCCCTTCGCGCGCCCGACGCCGCGCCCTGCAGCCGGCCCTCACCCCGCGGCCTTCCCGCCGACCTCCGCCCCCGGCCCCCCTGTGCGGCCGACCCCGCCTCCGGCGCTGTCTCCGCCCGCGGCTCCCCGACCCCACGGCCGACCCCCTGCGACCCTCTTCGCCACAGCCCCTCCCCGGCACGATTCCCCGGTGCCCTGGCCGAGCTCCTTCTCGGTTACTCCCCTCTGCCACCTCCAGCGTTTCCGGCGCTGTCCGTGTTCTGTTCGGTTTCCGCAAGTTTTCGCGCTCCGCTGTTTTCGAACAGCGCTGTCCAGTGCCCTCCCGGATCTTCTCGACCTGCTGTTCGCGGATTATTCTTTCTTTATTCTTTCATCTGAGAGCTCTAGCCGAGCAACCCGAGGTATAACCCCTGTCCCGTTCTATTTTCATACAGTCTGTGATGAGAATGGTCCCCGATTCCCTCCCGGGAATTCGGTTTTTAGCGACGTCGTATTTTTCGGAACCTTCGGAAAGGTTCTGTTGATTGTTTGAATTTTCCGGAACTTTTCGGAAAATGGATTTCGATATATTTTGGCTTCCGGATATTTTCGGTATTGTGCTATGACGTTTTTGGTTGGATTCGGACTTCCGAAATTGTTTCGGGACGTTCCGAATTAATCTGTGGATTGGTTGTGGATTATTTCTATATATATATTTGGGATTCCCTGGTTTGGGATTTGCAGAAAATTATCGGCGTATTTCCCAGTTTTTGGGTTAACCAAAAATAGAGAAAATGCTGCGGATTTTTTCGTAAATTTAAAGTATATTTTAAAAATAAATTTAAAATAGATTTCGGAAATATTATATTAAATATTTTGGGCGACGACCGTATAGGTCAATGGGCCCCGGCTAAGTGCAAACGAAACCGGCTTCGCCCGGACGTTGAGGCATTAGTCTAGTTGACGATTGGACCATATCTGAGACTCGTGATTATTCAATTTAATTTATTATTTATTTTATTCATATTTAATTTATAGAAAGTTTGGAACTAACGGCCGTTTCTGTCTTATTTCAATTTATGTAAATAAATTGTAATGGGCATAAGTCCAGCTGGTTGTTGGTTCTGTAACTGTAAATTTGGTAGCGTAGGTTTTTGGTTATTTGCTGATTTTGCGAGTTTTTGTAGCGTAATAATATACTAATAATAAAAGTTATTTTTCATATAAAAATTAATAGAGATTTTCTCACCTAAAATCTCCAAGTTTTAATATTAATTAACGATCATGTATTTCTCACTAAAATAAGAAATTTAGTTTTATATTTATAGTTACTAAAATACAAAGTTTTAATCAATTAAATTGGTATCGACGAGTTTTCCAAATTGCAAAGTTTAAAACGATCTTTTCCCTCGTATTAAATTCAACGCACCGATAATCATAATTCTGTTTGTGTTTTGTTAAATAAGAATTAAAATGGATTAAGACACAAATAGAGATTTCAACTAGCGTAGCTAGATTGGTAACCCTGTAATCTGAGTCAATTTCTCGAATGTAGGAATTCGAGGACAATTCTGAATTCCCGTCTCGAAGTCTTCATCCTCTCTAGTCAAATCCATTTTGAGGCAAGTATAGTTTGTGTTAGTTTTACAGTTATTTTAATAATCGCTTTACTGCAAGTTTAAACCACGATGCAAACACGAAACTCTCTATGAGAGTACTGATTGTGACTACTGTACTGATTGGGGACTGGAGGAATAGAGTAATGTTTATGACCAAATCCAACTGTAACTTAGAACTGTGTGAGCTTACCCCTCTTACACACGGGGATAAGCCGTACCGTATCAATAGGATACTACTGAATCATCCCAAGCCGGTCATATTCATTGCTTATTCACATCACACTGTTTTACTGCTAGAAAACTGTTCAATTTCTAAACTGTTTAAAAGTGCATGATTCTATTATTCATTTTAACTGTTTTAAATTAGCATAAATTGTACTTTGCTCCCTCCTGACTGGAGATACATTTTTAGGGGATATTGAGGATGCTGAGCTGTTATACAACAGTTACTACGACCCTGTTCTGTACCCTGTAGTGCTGCCAGAGTCCCCATTGGAGGACGTTGGGACTGAGGCCGATGAGCCGGCTGATAGATAGATTTTCTTTTTCAGCATTGTTGTTTATTTCAAAACTCTGTTATTTATTTCAGTACATTTTCCAGTTGTATTTCATTTCAAAGTTAATAAAGTTTTATTTCCCGAATTTGAGTTGTGACAAATATAGATGTTGTTGTATGGTTACCTGCTAATGGAACAGCTTACTGCCGCCGTCTCAACAACGGTGCAGGCTGGGCATGATCCGTTTCGACCCAATTATTTGGGATCGGGTCGTGACACTCGCGCTGCTCGGCGGTGGCGAAGGAGGAGGACTAGGTCCTCGCGCTCCTCGGCGGCGGCGGCGGCGGCGGCGGCGGCAGCAGCAGACGAGGCCGAGGGTGCGGCGGTCCTCGACGGCGACGACAGAGGAGGACTAGGTCTTCGCGCTTCTCGGCCGCTTCTCGGTGGCAGCGGCGGCGGCAGACGAGGCCGAGGGTGCGGCGGTCGCCGCGGAGGACATGGCTGCTACCATTGAAGAAATTAGGATTAGAATTTTGGGACACTGTGACATGACACGACACAGAACAGGACACGCATAAAATATAATACAAAATTTTATCAAACAAATTATATTCTAAAATTATTTTACCAAGCAAAATCTATAAAAAAAAATAAAAAAAAAATTTTCCAGATAAAAGTAACCAAACGCAAACTCAAAAATTTTATGCTTAGAAAACAACTTTATAACTCATTCTCAAGAAACTGTTTTCAGAACAAAATTTCAGAAAACATATCCAAACGGACCCAGTTTCCATGCAACAAAAATTATAACTATCAAATGTTCTGCCTGGAAGATCAGTATTTATAAAGAATATTGAAATGTTTAAATATCTGTGGCTGAGAAGTCCGAAAGAGAGAGAGAGAATTACCCATTTAATCCATTTAATGAGAGAAAAACTTTGATACAGTAGGTTGTATCAAAGTTTTGATACAGCCGATATACGACAAGTGAGTTCCACCTTAAAAATTTTAATTGCACAATTTATGAAGAGAGAGGGAGGCCCACTTGTCATATATTGGTTATATCAAAATTTTGATATAGCCGACTATATCAAAGTTTTCTCCGAGGCTTAGAAACGGCTGACCGTTCGTAAATCATCCACCATTCATGGCAAGAAAAAACATTAATTTTCTCTCTTTTCTTCTACACAAATATATATTTAAAAACTAAGTTAAAATCTATAAAAGTGTTTAAAAACAAATTAAAAAATAAATTTAAAGGAAAAAAATATGAAAAAAATAATTTTTTTTGACAAATCTTAATTCAAATATATTAAAATTTTTGAACTATTTTTTAATTAGATTATAAAAAGAGTGCCATTATTGACACTCCTAAAATGTCATCCTACACTTCTCTCTATTTTTCTAATATTCAAATTTCAAATATATCCCTAAATTAAGGGTGGAGAATGACATTTTAGGAGTGTCAATAACGACATCCTAGGAAGTCATTCTTAGCACATCTAAAATGTAATACTGTATTCCTCTTTCCATGCATGCACAAATTAATATCAGATTTAATGCATTGACATATTTGAAATTTGAATGAAAGAAAATTAAAGAAGAGTGGAAGATGACAATTTTCGGAGTGTCAATAACAACAACCTATAAAAATATTTAGTTTACATGCAGGCCTCGTTTGGCTCCCGGAATCAGTGGGTTGGGAAAGGAAAGAAAAATTAGGGGAAGAAGTGATTTCATTCATCCAAGAAAGAAATTACTTTCCCACATTGAAGTATTTACTTTCCTTTCCAAATTTCTTAGCATTTCCAAACATCGTAAAGAAAAATTAATGGAATTGTAATTTTCCAAAGAAAAGAAAATGCCAAGGAATTGATTTGCTTTTCCTTCCATTCCGCAAACCAAACAGGCAGCAATGTACGTGAATTTACAGTGATATTTTGATCTCTACTGATTTGTCAAAATCTTATTCTTTGGAATATTGTCAATAAAATATAAAAAAATTTAAAATTTAAAATTATAATTTGTAATCATATTTAACTTAAGTAAGATCATACTGGCACAAATAAAAACAAATATAATATGTATGCTCATTGAGTCATTGGATAGGCAGTATATATCGGTCGTCAACCAACAAACCAAAATAGAAAACTCAATGAGACGCCAAAGCTGTTGAAAAATTCCCCAGAAAAATGGTTCCTTCCAACTTCTGGACGCGTTTACTTGGACGATAGCTATTTAGGCCTCGTATGGACTTGGAAGAAGAAAGTTACTACTTTTCCTTATTCCAATATTTGAGAAGAAAAACAAAGCTATTTTCAATAGAAGGAATTATTTTTTTTCATCCATCCAAATAAGAACTCAATTTTCAGTTAAAATATTCATTTTTTTCTTCCTATTTCTTTTGCATTTCAAAACACCGGAAACGCGAAACAAGCGAGGCCTTATATCAATCTTTGAGCAATCTAAAGAATGAATCAAACCGAGTCGTGTGCAATCTTAGGAAGAGGAATGGCAATGGTGAATGTTGGGTGGTTCGCTACGACTTTCCTTTCCACCCTGTGTTTCAAGAAACGCGGTCGGAATCACAACGAAGAAGAGGAGAGGAGAGGAGGTGGGAACATCTTCCTCCTGAGTCACATCCTCCGGTTGATCGCCGAGCATGTGTCGATCCCCGACTGCCAAAGACTCCGTCAAGTCTGCCCCCCGTGGGCATCAGCTCTCCGAAGCCGTCTCCGTTTCCCTTGGCTAATGCTCATGAACCCTACTCATCGCGACGAGTACGACCTCTCCTTTTCCTCAACCTGAGCCTCAACAACATAACTTCCCGTGTTGGACACAATGAAGGATAGCTCGTCATAGTTCACGATCCGACCGAGATCCTACTCCTGAACCCCCCTCTCCGGAGGTCGAATCCCCCTTCCCTCCCTGGACAAAACGCGTCAGGAAGGTCATACTGTCTGCAAGTCCTTCCCCCGGCAGCAAATTATCCGCCATGCTCATCAGCGAGGAAGGCACCCTGGTGCTTGCCGGGGAAGGAGATGAGTCATGGACCCCGATCCGTGCCGACACTTTCACTGCGATCTTCCACGACGTAGTGCATCACGACGAGCACTTTGTCACCGTGTCCGCCAATGCCTACTCCGATCACTGGGGCAATCTGCAGGTGTTCGACACCGCCTCACACTTTGTCACCGTGTCCGCCAATGCCTACTCCGATCACTGGGGCAATCTGCAGGTGTTCGACACCGCCTCACACTTTGTCACCGTGTCCGCCAATGCCTACTCCGATCACTGGGGCAATCTGCAGGTGTTCGACCGCCTCCGTGTGTGGCTACATCAGGGATACGCTAGAATACTAGTACAACAGATACCGCGACCGTGCCTATCTGGTGTCGTCTCCCACCGGACTGCTGCAGATCCTCGGATACAAAGATTCTGAAGAGTGCGTACAGTTCAAATATACTTTGTGATCCTCAAGTTTTCACCTGAGAGCAGGGATTCTTCATGGGAGACGATTACGAGCTTGGACGATCAATCGCTGTTCTTGGACGCGAACGGAGAGCGCTTTCTCTCTCTCTCCGCGAAAGCAGTTCCTGGGGTGAAAAGAAACTGCGTCTACTTCGCAAACAAGTACTTGGGCGGCGACGGAGAGTTCGACGTCGGGCTGTTCGACATAAAGAAGACAACCAACCAACCTTGTTTCCCTAGTAAGATGTCTCTCCCTGGCATTGGCAACCCTCTGTAAGTTCATGGCTTCTCTAGGTTAGACACAGACAATTCTTGAACTGTCTCGTAGATATTGTTAGTATATATTACCACAGAGAGAATTCTTCTATGGTCATCTTGATATTTCTATCAACTCAAAAAGCATCATATACTTCATTCAATCTCAATCCATGACTGACTTCACAGATTCACAGTATAATCCTGAAGACACTTCGTTTCCATTTCCACAATGAGTACTGCAAACTATCTATAGATATGGCTTAGGCTAAGCTATGGCAAAACACTATGAAACTATACCTCCTTTACTTCACATGATACTTAGCAACATAATATTTTCTCTTAGGGAATGTAAAATAAACATAATGGACGAAAGAAAAGTGAAACTCTTATTCCTTTTGCTAGCAAAGAACTGTCTTATTTATATAAGGTACCACAACAAAGTGTATGATTGCCAACTATGTACCCAAATTCTAGAACAGGTTGTTTCTAATCATACAAAGACATTTTCTGCACAAACTATGTATACAAAAGTACATATAAACCGTAATGGAATCTGACCTGCTCGTCTTCGTTCCTAACAGCTTTAAAAAGTGTCTTGATCAGCAGCCAAACCAATACAACAAGCCTCACCCAGACAGCAGGCTAAACTATCCTCAAGTTCATAAAAATACCGAACTCCTTGACTTCATCCTCTATGTAAAGGTTTGAACCGAAGAATCAAGAAATAAAACAACATGACTATTTTTTCTCTATAGAAATTCAGAAACTATGGATCACAAGTACTCATGGTTCTGGACATCCACTTCCTGCCGTTTCCCCTTTTCCTCTGAACAAGCTTTTTATCCTGCAAGACTGTTGAACTAAGAGCTTGTAAGTAGATGAATGCTCCTTTGCTACGAATGAGAATTCATCCTGATATATTTGCATTCCTTCGACCATTAGTTGCCATATTAAAGCTCCAGCTCCAGCTTGGCCCCTTTGAGCCGACTCATAGACTTTATCAAAAACAGTCTTCAGTAGAATATCCCTATCATATGACCGGTTCTTCTTTACTTGCAATTGGAAGCCTACCTCCGAGAAGAGGACCGGTTTCTTTAGCACATTCTCGCTGTCATTCACATGAGACTCCACCCAGCTGGAAAGGTATTTGACCTTCTCTTCCAGGCTTGCCTGAGGAATCCAGCTATCAGGATATGCATGAACAGAAGCAAAATCAATATGTTCGACTGCTGAGTTCTGGATGAAATCTGAACCGAGTGCAGCTGCCCACTCCCCAGGGTTCACTCTCAATTTTTCAGTTCTTTCATGACCATAGAACCCTTCAAGGCCAACCGTAACAAGGTGCTTCTGGTCCAAACTCTTAACGTAAGAAGCCATCTCGGCAATCCAAGCCTAATTGAAAGCACAAGTTAATATTCAGACTCTTGGGTATTCCAGTTTGTTAGCAGACTTGTCCAAATTCTTAGCCTAAAACTAACAGTTGTTAAAAAAAAATTAAGGTGGATTCTTCACCTGAAGGAGAGGAGCAGATGAGTTCAATGCACAACGAGGCTCATTCATGAGCTCCCAAGCAAATATGGCAGGTTCATCCAAATATCTGATTCCACTAAATGAGTTCTTTCGTGTCAAGATCGTCTGTATTATATTAAAAAAAGTATCAAAATGCGCACACTCTAGAAGACCACATTTTAAAGTAGAAGACATGTCGGTGTTGCCAATGAGGACAGGTTGTCAACACATTATAATGAGGAACAAGAGAAAATCTTAAATTTACATAATTGGCAAAATGACAGTCCCTAATGAACTTAAACCCAATACATTGATTGGGTATCCGTGAGGTACACTTTTAGTAACCCCATTATTGAGAATGTCCAGCCCCTCCCAACAGAAATACACAACGCATGTCAAACTAGTATGAATATAACAGATATATAAATAGTGTGAATATAATATGGGAATGTATAGATATTAAGGATCCTAAGTCATAGTGAAGGGTGACTTATCTAATCAAGGATCATTAGAGAAATAATAATATGCCCACCTAATTTCACCACAATGATCCCAACTGTCTTCACTTATTCTCACCTATTGCTACCACCACCTTTGCAGGATCAAGTCTTTAGTTCTTCCAAGATGGTTAAGCTCCAGTTTATAGAGCTCATCACAATTCTGAATAGATCATTTAGCTAGGCCATAATTAGCAACAAGGACCTGATCAGCTCGAACCAATTCCTGACCAGGATCAGGAGCCTTCATGTGATCCAAAGTTCCTGTCAATTTACCACTATCGCCACAGGTTTTCAACAGTAGCTCAGCACCTTCATGCATCTTTGTATGACCTTAATACAGCATTGTGTGGCACCATTCCTACTATGGAATTGAGTACCCGGAAAACGTAGCATGTCTCTCTTTTCTCCATTACCTATCTCAGAGTTCAATAGTTACATTTCATGATTACTATTGTAACTTAGGGTGTCAATATGAATGTAAAACTAAAGAGTAACTGTGAAGTCAAATCGCACTATATAGCCGCAACTCCGATAGACATCTCATTAAGTTGCAGCACAACTGTCCCGCTGATTGGAAATCAGAACACTTCATTTTCTAGATGTACTTGGTTATTTCTTAACAAAGTATTATAGTAGATTAGTAGGAGACGTACATGTTCGTGTTTGATAAAGGAAGTACAGTTTGATGACTCTTTCCAATGAGAGTTGTGTAACAAATAAGTACACTAACCTCTACAAAGATCAGATGCTAGAAAAGAAAAGGTTATCAAGAGATTAGGCTTTGAAGTCCAAAAGGAAAATCATAGTTATATGAATCACATATAATTGTTTAACTTTTGAAAATAATAACAACTATCACTTGTCACTCTTTAACTAACCATAAACCAAATTTAGATTACTAATCATTTGCTTCACCAAGCCTATTTATGGGATAGGCGGCACATACTGTTGACCTTAGGTCCATAAACTACCTAAGGTTCCCAAGACTAGATTGGAAGACACATTTTGTAGTCTCCTGTATAAGTTTATATGTTGAATTCCCCTTTGCTTCTCTTCCAGCACTTCCCTTGATATCATGTAGTGGATGAAAAACTTGTACTGGAGTTGAGATTGAATCAACAAATTTATTGGGGCTGAATCAACAAAAACAAGTTGACATTTGAATCATCAAAAACAAGTCAATTCACACATTTCCAATAAATTCTAATACGAACATGTTGGATAACAAGGGTTGCCAAAATAAAGGTTGGACAAGTTATAATTTGATGTGGTCCTCCACAATATATTTAAGATTGGATTATTGGAGGGTCCTTGGCTAAGTTGAACGGACACAAATATGACAAAACAATATAGACACGACGGCACCACATCAAAATTGGAGTGTCCTATTGTATAATCAAGTATCCGTGTCATGTCGAACGTATCCCACGTGACACGGACACAACATTGATTTTTGAAGTGTCCTTGCTTCCTAGGTCCTTGGATAAACTTTTTACATGTTTTTCAAAAAAGCTTATTATCATTGGGACTTGAGATCTATAAGATTATCTTGATGTAAATACCAGCAAGTTCAACAAATGGCATGTTGGCAAGTTTGTAATGATAAGAGGGATAAAAAGATGCTTCTACACAAAACAGATTCACCAAAGAGGAAAGTCTACAAAGTACAAAGCATACCTTTACATAATCCTTATAAAAACCCTTTATGATAGGATTTGAGAAAAAAGAATCAGTTGAGTTAGTCACATTGACTCCAGCTGCTTGTGCCCATCTGACATACTGAGATTTCCCTCCAAATGCATTAAGATTATTTACGAGACAAAGTATTAATCTTATATGGTTCCTCCTTGCTTCATATATAACATAATCCAATGCCTGAAATCAAATAGAGTCAATGGTAAATATAGTATAGAAAATGCATGGCTTGTGTTGCACTAACACAAAGCTATAATATTCATTAGGACAATGGAGTAACTGTGGATTTCAGACCATGATCTTATATCAGAAAAAACCAAAATTTGCATAATAGGATATCTCTGTCGAGGTTAGTTGATTATTGAGGAGAATGTAGACATCTATAAAGCAAAAATTTGCATAATAGGATATCTCTGTCGAGGTTAGTTGATTATTGAGGAGAATGTAGACATCTATAAAGCAAAAATCTGCATAAGAAAATTTGATTCATCATTCGCTCATGCATTTATGTGTGTTCAAACAAGACCTGAACCTTTTCAACCACGAGAAAACTATGAAATTAGCCACCGGTTCAATCTTAAAAGGGCTACAACACCACTCACTGTTGATATGTACAGGACACTTCTCCCTACTAAAATTTGTCTTCTCCATCCATGCGCGACAGACCACACATGTCCATCCACCTCAAACTAGTGTTTCTTTTGTAAATCATTAGATAATATGAACTTATGAAGAGCATTGCGTCTCAAATTAGCAAATATTGTTACATTTTAGTATCTTTCCATCTAAGTGTTGGGGGTGGTTTCCTCCTATGTGGAGGATATCCCGAAGTGCAACGAGCGTCATCCATACGTCGCATGTGTTGGAGAAGTTCAGGGAGATCGAGGCTTCAACAGGACTAGTATAAGAGTAGTTTTCATCTATTTCTGCAGGAGTATCAGGGATACCAGTATACCACCAGTATATCAAAGGTATACCGGTTTGTGCAATATTTTCCGAGCAAGTTTTGGCAGGCTGAGCACAAGTCGGGTAGCCTGAATCAATTTTTGATTGGGATTTGATGGTTCGGAATATCTCGAACATGGAGAGGGGTATATCTTATTCCCTAACCTAACTAGTGGTTGTGCAACGTTCAAGAAGAGGAAGAAAGATTGGGAGAGCTTAATGGTTGATTTGAGAAGAGATCCATTCGAGAAGAGATCCATTAGAGAAGAGATCCATTAGAGGAAATCCACATCCGTTCGTCTTCGCGTGCTCGTCTTCGGTAACTTATTATTTTCTCTGTGGTAATCAATTTCCATTGTTGAGTAGTTGTAGTTGATCCGTTTGTTGGATCAGTAAGAGAAGTTGTAGAGGAGGTGTATTCTTTTATTCAATTTTCCGGATTGAACTCCGATAGTCCCGTGATTTGGGTTTCCACGTACAAAGTCTACTTTGTGCTTGTGATTATGTTGTTGTGATTGTGCGTTTCCAAGTTTAGTCCTCACGTTTTAAAAATGGTTGGTATTTCCGCTACGTTCCAAGCTGTGTTCCCAACATTAAGTTCCTAATATCCAAATACAAGTTCAAGTACATATGAATATTCATGCATATTCACAAAGATACTTGTATCCTCATGTCTAGATAGTGGTGAGTGTCGTGTTCGGAGACTTATGCATGTAAAAGTGTGAAACGGCTATCAGTGTCCCTTACTCATAAACTATACCGACAATCTCAAAAACACAAAAAAAAAAAAAAGCAAAAAGATTTAACTTTCTGTCAAAAATCGTAATTTCGGACAAAGAACGACTCTTTTCCGATTAAACAAATAATTATTCGTCTAAAGATACAAAAGACTACTTTCTTTCTCAATAAAAGAATTCCAGACCATAAATATTTTTTATTTTTTTGAACTAAGAACTAAACGACTACAAAACCACAGCCTATAATCAAATAAAAAACTTCGCATACGAATTTATTTTGATGCAGAAGAGCAAAGGAATACGCTTCCAAAAACCATAACTATGAGGGAAAAAAAAACCCACCAGCCAAAACCACAGGCTAAACAAAAACCAGCAACAAAACAAGCTTAAAGAATCGATTTTGAACACGAATTCGCGAGGAAAAAAAAAAAAGAAACCCACCAGCAAAACCACAGCATAAATAAAAACCAACAACAGAACTTGCTGGCACGGCAGTAGAAGAAGACAACAAGAACAACAAATCAAGCACAATTTTTTCCGCATTCGAGAAAAATCGAAGTGTTCCATAAAAAAATATAATGCGTCGCTATGCAAGCAAGATTATTTGGGTAGCTAGAGAAGCAAATAAAGTAGCACATTTGCTTACTGCACCGGAGCTCGACTGCGGCAAAACGTCGAATATCTGGAAGACGTCCTCGTCCAGGCAAAACCACTATGCTAAACTAACAGAAAGAACCGACTTTTGAACACGAATTCGCGAGAAAAAACGTATTTCCCCCAAAAAAAAAAAAAAGCAGATCTTTAGCACGAATTCAGGCCCAGCAGAAAAAGAAGCCAACACCAGAAAAAATAAAAATAAAAATAAAAATAAAAATAAAATGCCACTTTGCGAGTGCGGCAATTAGTCGAGCACCTGGAAGACGTCCTCGTCGAGGCGGCCGGGGGAGACCTGGAGCGCGTTGGGCCCGCCGTCGGCGAACGCCCAGGTGCGGCACACCGTCATCCCCATCGCCGACCCCCTCCGCAGCATCTCCCTGACGGATCCGGGCGACGGGGCCGACAGCAGCCAGTACGAGTTCCAGCCGTTTACATAGAGTGGGGACCCGGACTCGAGGTCGACGAACCGGGTCCCAACCCGGCCCACGAAGGAGGTGCGGGGCTGGAGCCAGGGGATCGGGACCCGGATCCGGAACCCGGTGGAGGAGG